>JBBCBC010000009.1:277499-649999 GCA_037126765.1 Stenogyne calaminthoides
AAATAGTTCACAAACTAGTATAAATTAACGCCCACTCATTCTCATGTTCAAGTCGTATTTTTAATGGGAAGAAGTTTTTTACTTATGCTCAAATCCAGAGTTATATTTTGCAATTGTCAATTTAACATTTGTTATTCTCATGTTCAAGTCGTATAAATATAGTACTACATAATTTTGGTATGACATTTCGTAAGGTAAGAGGCCAAAAAGAGCCACACGTGAGAATTACAATTTTGATTCTCGAACCTTTTCATTTATCTATCTTTTATTTCCTACACTTTTTTCCTTCAAAACATTATCAAAACAGGGGAGTGAATAAACAGGGCAATGAATATATCAACACTTATATAGAATAATGCCATTGTAGCTGATTAATTATCTGCTTTATCTTCAGGTTAGTAAAAAAAATATAAACATACACTTATTATTTTCTAAGATCTGATTAAACCTATTAAAATTCGTGTTATTACAAAAGGAGATTTTTTATTTGTTGGACTATTTCTTCCATTTCATACATGCATGTTGCGACTTAGATACTCTTATTTGTTGGACTATTTCTTCCATTTAGTTACATTGTTGTAAATTGGGCCCAGGGATGGATCTAGGGGGGGCGCCGGGGGGTGGTCGCCCCCCTTGGGATTGAAATTTTGTGTATTATATGTATCGAAAATTTAACATTTATGTCTTAAAATTGTTCAATTTTGTCATTTCTCCCCGTTGGGATTTTAAAATTCCGTTGTCCTTACCTAATAGAAAATTTCGCCCCCCTTTGGACGAAATCCTGGATCCGTCCCTGATTGGGCCCCTTTAGGTGAAATTTCTAGGTCCTTTCCTGACAACAGTGATACTTCGTATGCATAACAACGATTCTTGAAAAAAATATTTATGTATTTATGTGAATATGGATCCACATAAATTTTTACCAAATAAAAATATAATTTAATATAATCTGAGAATTATGAAATAGTAAAAAATGAGACGTTTTCTCGTGAAACCGTACGTCGCATATGACGGATATGAAAAAATTGTCAACATAATCAGATACAAATCGAGTTCTATGTAAAGTAAGTGAGTACTTTTAATTTGGATTAATTCCAAGAATTTGTGTGAAAGAGAGGAGAATGTTTGGGGATAAAATAAAGCATAAACCTTAATACACAGAATTGAAAGTTAATTAATATTGTTAATAAACCAGATAGCTAGATTCTAAAACATCCCTCAAAATGTTACAATGATTAAGTGTACATCTATATATATGTGTGTGATATGTCTCCTCTAGCAAGTTCTTTCCATCGTCCAGCATTATTGCTAATTACGTCTTCAATAATAGAGTGATCCTGCAATTGGTTACAACTTGGATCATTGGGCTATTTTTTTTATGTAAAAAATTAAAAAACATTACGCTAATAGGATATTAATAAGAAATTCGTACCTTGCCACCAATTTCCTCTCGAGGCACCACTAGAATTACTTTCATTTTGATCTCCATCTTTTCTAAACTGTTAAAAAAAAAAAAGTTTAAACTAAGAATGAGAATTATCTTAACTTTAGGAACCGATCATTTAAAAGAGACGATCTCTTGTTATATACTCCCTCCGTCCCCACCATTTCTTTTCCTTCCTTGGGGGCACACATTTTAAAAATTTGTTTTTTGTGTTTTGTTTTGTTTTTAAAGGGGATGGAGGTGGAAGAAATGAAAGTAGAGATTATGGGTCTTTCTTTTTCATATTTAGGGTGTGAAAAATGGTGAGGATGACTAAAATAAAAAAGTGTGCAAAATGGTGGGGGACGGAGGGAGTATTATACTTTTAAAACAATTCTAACTAACTTAATTTAGATCAAATTGTAGGCAATACATTTTTTACACCGTTTAAAAAAATATCCCTTTTAAATTTTGAAAGTATTATTGTGTCATGCTAGAATCTCATATACTCCCTCCGTCCCAGATCAGTTTTTGACTTTTACATGCGTTTTTGCGAGCGAGTTTTGTATTAGTAATTGAAATAATAAAGTGATTTTTAAGGAGATCGTATGATAGATGAGTCTTTCGTCTATCATACATCGTAAAAATCACTTTATCATTTCAATTCTTGAATAAAAAATTCCCAAAACTTTGACGATGAAAACACTTCTTACTCCAAAAGTGGATTCTATTTTTTATTTTTTTTTATGAATCCTAACTATTGACATTCTCCGTTATGTGAAAGCTGATTTGGGAATGATTGTATTAATTAAGAATAGTTAAAACACAAAAATTAACTTACATTATGTGGAGGAGTAGTATTGGGAGTTGTGGTAGAATAGACTTCTTGGGCACCATAATAGATGGACGAGTTGTAGTAGTAACTCGAATTATTCTCTTTCTTTATGGGATTGCTTTTCTCACTCTTATAATCTAATAATGAAAAAAAATAAAAGCATATTATATTAAGATTTTCTCAATTGCACAATCATATTTCACTACTCTAGTGCATGCCATGTGTATAATATAGTCTGGAGTAAATAATTATTAAGATAAGATATCGAGGATGATTATATATTTGAGAAAAATTAAAGATTAAGCACAAGTTAATGAGATAAAAGTATATAATTATTAAGATGAGTCTAATTATATTTCAACAAACCTGTAGTAGTTTCATGTTTGACCTTGTCATAACCATTGAAATTTTGGGGAAGGGGGTCTCTTCCAGGCACCTGAATATTTAATAAAATAAAATTAATTGTATTCAATAATTGTAATTGACGTATGAATATATATATATATATTACCACTTAATTCCATGATAATGATATATGCAATAATGAATGTATACCCTACTAAGAAGAATATTCTCCTGTCTCACTCACTCACTCTAAAGTCTAAACTAAAATATCTGAGTGGAAGATTCACAAATTTAATTAATGACTTCATTTAAAATGATAAACATAGGTCTTAAATAATTTAATTAAACGTTCACTTTAATGATAAAATTATATATGTTTGTATAACTAATTTTGAGTCAACGTTAAAGGTGACAAATGTAATTCCTAGAAAATGGAGAAAAATGAAGGAAGAATTAATAATAATAGGGATGAAGAATAAATAGTACGTACAATGGAGGTGGGTGGAGCAAAGATGGAGCCGAAGAAACTTGCAGCTGGGGATTAGATCTGGAGTCTTTAGGACCAAACAGATCCACTGTAAACGACGACGTTTCTGCATGCTTGTAATTTGTTTTTCCATTTCTAATTAAGGGAATTCTTGTACGCACCCCAAATTATAGTATATATGTGTGTGTAAATTAAAGAAGATGCAGGTAAGGAGAGCAATTGTGTGTGTTAAGTTGTCGCGCTCTATCACTCTTATTTATAGTATATAGGGCCTCGCACAAGATATGATTGTTAATATTTACTATTATTATTTTATAGTAGTAATAGAAGATAGAGATGTAGTATTAGTTAATTTGAGATATTAATTTAATTCCATGCGTATTCCTCTTGACAATTCAAGCATCTTCAAGTCAAATGCATTTTATCCACTTGCACCCATTTAGGGGAGCGACGCATAGCGATAAAAGACTCTGCATTTCTATAATCTATATTTTTTGTATAATTTTACGAAAATAAGAAGGTAAATTCTTTATAGAGGAAGAGAGTAAAGAGATTGAGAGATGAAGATTTGAAGAAATTGGGAGAGAGAGAATTAGATAGGAAGAGATAGTTAGAGGAGAGAATAGTGTAAAATTTTATGATATCTCATTCATCGACATGAGACCATATTTGTAACAAGCGATTGGGGTATTCACATGGCGCGAGATGAATATTAAATGGGTAATTTAAATCTGAAATTAAAATAGATAATGATTGAAACAAGCCCCAAATGTTTGGCGCGTCTGTGAAAGCGACATTCGCCATTCGGATAACTTTCCTTGGGAGGATTTGCTCGAAGCGCGTTCTTACCGCTTAGATAAATCCGCTTTTTTTCCGGGAGGATTTCCGGCCGGCGTTATTACCATTTCGAGATAAATCCGCTCGGGTGGTTTGGACTCCGGCTCGTTCTCGCCGTACCGGATAAATCCACTCGGGGTTTGGGTCAGTGCATTCTTCTCGCTCGAGATAAATCCTCGAGCGGTTTTGGACTCGGTAGCGTTCTCGCCGCTTCCGGATAAACACAGGCTCGACTTTCGAACTTCGCCACAGCACGGCGAGCCTCTCCGTTCAGACTAACGGCGCCCGACTCTTGACCGCTCCTAACTGGCGAGCCCTCGTATTAAGATAAACTAAACTGGCTTCTTGATTCGCCAGCTGAAGCGAGCCCTCACCATTCGGGGTAATGTACTCGAAACCTACTCTTCTCCGCGACGCAAGAAAACCCCAATTCTATCTCTCGCTACCGTTCCCTGACTGTTGATCAGCGATTAGGGGTGGAATCTGAAAAATCTTGGGGTATATCGCCTTTACCAGTATACCAAAAAATATCGATTTTATCAAAATTTTTGGTATATGCGAAATTTTTGAATGATACCATACCATCCCAAAAATTTAGAATGCGATAACGGTATGAAAATATATAAAAATTTTGGTATACCGAAATATTTGGTATACTAAAATATTTTCGTATATCCGAATATCTTAGAAAAAAATATCTTATATCTTAGAAAAAAAAATTATCTGAAAATATTTCCGGTATATCGAAAAATATTTTATATCTTAGGTATATATTGAAATTTTGATACGATACCGGTATGTAATATCGGCATACCAAAAAATTGGTATACGAATTTTTGGTGCTGTTCTTGTATATGAAATTTTATGAAATTTTTTAGGCATCGAAAATTTCGCATGATGATATATGATATGGCGAAAAATTTTCGGTATCTTGTACCATATCCCACTAATGACAATACTCCCTATTTTTTAGATCCTTGTCCCCGAGGATCTAAATCGAAATACAACTTATAAAAGTTGCATATAGATTGCATATTTTGTATAATTTCCTAGTAGACCATTCTCACCATGACCCCATGAAAGAACTTGTGATTTTGAATAGTCTGATCTGATAACTCCGTTAAAGGCGTTCGAACACGATCGTTTACAAACCTTGGAGTAGCAAACAACGTAATAATAATTGTTAACATTTTGATACATAATTACCAAGAATGAGTAAGATCTACCCACATGGATATCCTTTGCAACTTTTATAGGCCCTTGATCCAATGAAAATACTCAACATCGATATGTAATATCACCCACGATATAATTTTCCACATAGTATCGTATTTTTACGAAACCTCTATACAATATCAACTTCTTGATTTAGCAACCCCAAAACTTCTAAATATTTGAACTATCTCCAACACCAAAAAGCGATATCAAACTAATAAAATCAACAACTCAAATTTAATCAACCTAATTAATTCATAAACATCACGACCCGGTAGATACACCACTTCTCAATAAGTAAATGGCTTTTTGATCCTTTCCCGTCCGCAATAACACCCCTGACCAAATTTCCATATCTCTAGCTACTACCAAGATTCACCAAGCAACTCGGCATTCCGTTCAACAACACTCCTGTACAAGTTCCTCCACGGTATTCATTCCTTCCACTTATCAACAAGTCGATAAGAATTCGGAATTAACAAGTTTAATCAAGCTTGTATGATCCTCGAGTTCCACAATTCCGCAATTTCTTCGTCGTCACCGATCTTGAATGTGTTGCTTGATTCTTTCATAGTCTTGTTCTAATCGCTCTAATTTCTTTTAAAACCTCATCAACAACAATAATTACAAAGTCATCATGATAGCGACTCGGACGAATTAATTGGTGATCTGCGATCAAATGAATCGACCATATTTTTTTTTGAAACTTCAAAAAGACAATTCAAAAAGGTATGCCTCGCATTCACTAGTTTGAAACCCTTTGGATGCCTCCAAAAACATCTTGGGATTCACTAATTAGCAAACCTTCTAATTGAGGAGTACTACGATAGACCTCGATTTCAAAAGCTATCAAATCTGGCGAATCTGGATTTCTTCCAACCGATAAGGAGCTTCGATGTCAGAATCTGCCCGTTTCTATATAAGATAATTCCTCTTCTTGATAGTTATCTTTTTAGTGATGGCTTCAATAATTCAAATACTTCTTCCTAGCTCAATTGTTTGTTTGCAAGGTGGTCGGTTCAAACATTGTGATGAAAGCTTGTGATTCTTGATGAGCCTTAATAAAACTAGCAACAAAATATTCTTAGAAAAATCCTTGTTCAATAGTAGCAACTGACCTTCAACTCTACAAATCTTTTCTACATAATCGAGTAAGAACCTTTGTGCCTTAATTTATCAAATTTGAATTAATTTTAGCTTCATTCCATTCCTCAAATCTAGCGGGATAACACTTCTAAAAATTGTTGCCATGTAATATCTACTTGATTTATCACGGAATTTTGACACCGATGTGTTGCCTTTACCCTCAAAAGTGCACACGCGCAACATGTGATTTTTGTGAATCCATTATATCGGGAATACATTTAAAATACCCGTTGCATTTGAGGATCAAAGCCTAAGACAGTACCATCAAAATGGAAATCGACTTTAGGTAAAGGGGTTCATAAACGAATACCTTGGTTTTTCCCAACGCAATATATTCTTAAATTGTTGTTGTCCTTTGCCGATCTTACATGCTCACTTAGGTTGATTCACGTCCATCGCTTTCAATAGATTCAAGTTGACTCTTAATTCCACCTTGAAACCCTATTCAATTGGGTTCGAATCATCAATTAAATCGCCTTCATGGAAGATCTTTTTCCTCCTTGGTAGTTGATTAGGCTCCGTAACCCATAACTTAGAAAAGTTGGCTCGATACGATTGTAGCGATCCCGGAACTACCAACACTATAATCCATATTTTTTGTATAATTTTCGGAAATAAGAAGGTAAATTACTTATAGAGGAAGAGAGTAAGAGATCGAGAGATGAAGATTTGAAGAAATTGGGAGAGAGAATTAGATAGGAAGAGATAGTTAAAGGAGAGAGAATAGTGTAAATTTTTACGATATCTCACTCATCGACCCATGAGCCATATTTATAACAAGCGATTGGGGTCCTTTGCGGATGGATATTCCTTAGGTAATTTAAATCTTGAAATTAAAATAGATAATGATTGGGCTTTAAGCCCCTAAATGTTTAGGCCCATCTGTGAGAAGCAAACATTTCCTCATTCGGATAACTCCCCAGGAGGATTTGGCTCAAAGCGCGTTCTTACCGCTTAGATAAATCTACTCGGGGAGGATTTAGCTCGAGCATATTCTTCTTTTTCGAGATAAATCCCTCGAGCCGGTTTTGGACTCGGCGCGCATTCTCGCCGCTTCGAATAAATCCACTGGGAGGAGATTTGGCTCGGCGCATTCTTCGCTCGATAAATCCGCTTTCGGCGGTTTGGACTCGGTAGCATTCTCACCGCTTCAGATAAACTGGCGCCCGGAGCTCTTCGGCTTCTCTAACACCGGCGAGCCCTCCGCCATTCGAGACTAACACGAGCGCCCGGACTCTTCCTTCCTCTAACTTTGGTGAGCCCTCTTATTCGAGATAAACCTTAAGCGCCCGACTCTTGAACTCCCAACTTTGGCGAGCCCTCCCATTCGGACTAATGTACTCGAAACCCTCTTCTCCTTGTGCACAAAACCCCAATTCTATCTCCTTTTTGTTCCCCAACTCATGATCATGACAATACTCCCCGTTTTTGAGATCCTTGTCCCCAAGGATCTAAATCGAAAATACAACTTATAAAAGTTGCATATAGATTGCATATTTTTGTATAATTTCCTAGTAGACCATTCTACCATGACCGGTGAAAGGCTTTTCTTGGTTTTTGAAGAGCGCCGTCTTCTTTTAAAGCCTCCATCTCCAAGAATCTTCAATGTTTTCTTTGATAATACACCTGTTAAGAATGCATTAATTCAAAATTATTAATAGCATGCATATCACGATCCAAAAGTGCTCTCCTTGGCGCCTGATTTCGGCTTATACGCCGTTGACCCATTCAAAGATCTCACTAATCGTCGCCTCCCTCAATGCACTCAAATGTATTAAATACATTTAATATACATATTTAAAATGTGAACTATACATATCTCTTTCTCTCTTTTGCTCCCTCTTTCTCTCCCGAAGATTAATAAAAAAAATTACATAGAAAAAAAAAAGAACACTTTAAAATTAACTAAAACCCCTGACTTAATTAAATACAAAATAAATAAAGCTCCAGTGGGGCTGGGGGTCCAAGGACCCCCTTGCCCCGTCCATCCTTGATTATAATAAGTGTTGCAATTCAAAAAAAAAAATTATAATAAGTGATGTTTGATTGAAATTCATATAATTATCCTATATTCTGTCCATGTGAAAACAAGGGTGGAAATTTCGATGTCAAAATTCCTTCAATCACTCCATCCAAATAATTTATATATGAATAACAATAACAAAGTTTAATCCACAAATTAACTCAAACATCCATTTCTCAATCAATTATATATATTCTAAATTATTATTATGTAGTCATCCCTATTAGAAAACTATATACAAATGAATTAATTCATCACCTCATTATAAGCTTGAGCTTTTAGATGAGACAGATGTCTTTTATGGTATCAGAGCTTGCAGGCTCACGCCTTCGTCTATGGTCCGCTGATAGCAAAAATTCTACCCATATTTTTATTATGCACTTGTTGCTCCAGGCTCACGCCCTCGTCCTGGGTTCAAACCCCGTTGACAGCAAAAACTCTACCCAAATTTTATTATACACTTGTTGCTCCAGGCTCATGCTAGAGATGTTAAACGGGTTGCGGGCTATAGGGTCAGCCCGTTTAACCCTGAAAAATACAGAGTTAGGGTTGACAATTCAGTGACCGTTTAAGAGTGAATCAACAACCCGTTTTGGTCCATCACCCTATAGAGTTGACCCTAGTGGGTTAGGGCTGGCCCGCCAACCCGATTCATTTTTTTTCACTTTACTTTTGGCACGAATTAAGGAATATAATATTAAATGGTTGAGGTGTAATAGGAAAAGTAAAAAGGTAGGAAGAAAAGGTAGAGAGATAGAGAGAAAAGTTGGGGACAAACTTACCATTAAAGAAAATGAAAACTTTAGAGTGAAACGGATGAAAGTGAAAAAATAAGAATCTTTGTGTGGAACAGAGGGAGTTTATATTTATGTTGGCTTAATAAATTAATAAAGTATATATAAATAAAAATATTAAATATATAAATAAAATAATTATAATAAATGAATATGAATAATAAATTGTCTATCAAAATTTTATTACTTCTAAGTTCATAAGAAATTGTAGTCTTTTATTTGAAACTCATGTATGTATATTTTAGTTGTTAGTATTTTAAATTAACAAAATTAATATATCAATCAATCATAGCCAAATATATAGAACATAAAAAAAATAAAAATTGTGTAGCCATACATTTTAGCCCAAGGCCCGCTAGGGTTAAGGTTAGATTACGACTCTTAAAGGCCCGTTAAAAGTGAACCGCTAAGTCCCTAACCTGTTTAGGCATGTGGCCCTATAGGGCTGGCCCTAATGGGTTAGGCCTGGGTTGTTTAACATCTCTAGTTCACGCCCTCGTCCTGGGTTCAAACCCCGCTGATAGCAAAATCTCTACCCACATTTTTATTATACACTTGTTGCTCTAGGCTCACGCCCACGTCCTGGGTTCAAACCCCGCTGACAGTAAAAACTCTACCCAAATTTTATTATACACTTATTGCTCGGGCTCACGCCCCAAATCCTCGGTTCAAACCCCGTTGATAACAAAAACTTTACCCACATTTTTATTATACATTTGTTGTTCGGAGCTCACCCTAAATCCACGGGTTCAAACCCGTGACAACAAAAACTCTACTCGCGTTTTTATTTATACACTTGTTGGGTCTCCTCTTCCTTCAAATGATGATGGAGTTGACATCGACCCACCTCTTCCTCCCAATGATGGAGTTGACAACTGGAGAGGATAACTTCGATCCCAAGTGAGGAGAAATTAGAGAACTATATCAAAAATGAATTAATTCATCACCTTTCTACAACAAGCTTGAGAATATTAGAAAACTATATCTGAATGAATTAATTTATCACCTCTCTATAAGGCAGGCTTTTTAGATGAGGCGAAATTCTTTTAATCCCACTCGATTATGAGTGGGTCTCAAATCTTCGAAGAGTCTTGTGGTGCACTCATAGTACATTTTAGAAGCTTGCAACTATATAAAACAGAAACGTTCAACTATTCCAAACAAAAGCATGCAACTGTGCAACTATGTTCTCATATTAACAGTTGCATTTTTCTGTGTAAATAAGTCACACTTTTCAACATAACAAGTTACACGCTTTTAAAATACACTATGAGTGCACGGTGCACCCAAGGCATCATCAAGACATTTAACCCTCAATTATATATATTCTAAATTATGTAATCATCCCATAAATTATGTAGCTAATTAAGCATAAAAATCGTAACTACCAACCAGGTGGCTTAGCCCACCTGGCCACTGGGCTCTTCATTTGAGTGGGAGGCCCAGGTTCGATTCCCTCTGGGAACAAATTGGAGTTATGGGAGTTATAAGGTGAATTGATGATTTCGTGGAATATTTGGGTTCTTGGTGTACTAACAACTAACATCTAACTTTGTCCGATCAAAAAAAATAAAAATCGTAACTACCGCTGCACTCGTAACTAACTAATACTATATATATATATATATATATATATATATATATATATTATCATGATGATAGGTTAATGAAGCTTGCTAATTTAGGGGAATGTTAAATTAAGGAATTAAGTTTTTGGTAGTCCTGTAACTTTGCTTCATTTTGAAATTGATCCAAATTGTTTTGTCTTTATTATTTTGGTCCTATAAGTTTCTATTTTTTTTTTAATTGGCCATTTTTCACATCTTCTGTGAGTTCTAAGTAGGTGTCGTCACATATAATTATTTTATTTTCCTTTTAATTTCAAGCGCCAACATCTTTTTTAATCACAATAATTTTGATTGGGTTTTTGGTCGGGGTTTAAAACAATTTGGATATTAAAAGACAAAAGCAAATCAGTCAATTCTTTGAGTCTAAACCGTCGAAAAAATCAAAAATAAATTAAAATATGTAAAAAAAACCACTCTTCCTCCCTAGAAAAATATGCAAAAAATTTCCGACATAAAATTATTAGAATTAAAAATGTCTAGGTGGCATTTCGAAATTAAAAGAAAAAATAAAATAATTACATAGGTGGCAGTTACCTGTTTGATGACCTACTATAGCAGGTTAAAGGACCAATTTCAAAATTTTTAATAACTTACAAGACGACCAAAATTAAAAAATCAAAACAATTATTCTAATTTCAAACGAAAGAATATTACGTATTTACTAAAAAAATAATCCTTTAAATTACTGTTAGAAATTTAATTGTAATTATGAAAAAGTTAATAGGAGTGAAAAATACATAACACAGGTTTGTTGACATAATTTGTAAAGAATGACTACATTTCGGGTAATACTAAATTAAAAGATTTACAAATATTTTCGATAATGATAAATACTGTGAATTACAGAGTTATCTATACCCAAAACAAAACAACATTCTTAAAAGACATTCAACACGAATAATGTTTTAAGGCCCAAAAATTTTCCCAATGAAGCAGAGTTCATAACCCAACAATTAAAGCAAAATAAATTTAGTTTTAGCTGCTATGTGGGCATGTATTACAGTGGCAGAATTAGAAAATTTAATTAGGTGGCCCAACTTAATGAAAAATAAAAAAAATTCAAATATATTTTTATACTATACATATAGTTTAAAATTTAATTTTATTACAATAGAATTCATTTAATATCGTAGTATTCTAAATATTGATCTCATTCTCTAAAAAAAATTATATGTATATAAATTGAATAATCGAATAACAAAAATGTGAATTTAGTAAAGATTATTCATAAAAAGAACGTTTAAAATTAAATTATTAATAATTGTGGTTCCAATAATAAGTGTGACAAAAAATGACATTAACCTGATTTATGATTAAATGAAGAACCTTCAATATTTAGCCCCAAGTAATTTGTACTAAAAGAAAGGGAAAAAAAAACAAAAGTATGACCAACAAAAATTGAAACTTGATCTATAATTGATATAATGATATTAATAAAGAGATACGAACCAATTTTAATAACACTACTTTTTAAGAATAAAATAGAACTTTTATATATGTATAGAATTTCATAAAAATTCAGGAATCAATTTTAATAACACTACTTTTTAAGAATAAAATAGGACTTATATATATGTATAAAATTTCATAAAAATTCAGAGGGTTCAATGCCCCGTACCCAATATAACTCCGTCCGTGCATATATATATTTTGCAGTTGACACATTCACTAGAGAACCCTATCTGCAGGATTATATTCTTGTGACTGTGGGCCACTTTCAAGCCTTAGTCACGTGCGCTCCACACACACCACCCATCTCCTTCCAGAATTCACGCACCAGTCAGTCGCATATTCTGAATTCTGATATACTATATATTATTATAATTCATCTCTCTCTCTCTCTTTATTTTTTAATATGATCGATTTGAGTCAAAAAGTTGACTCTTAATTTGCAGCTTAACAAGATGGAGTATCAGTTTTGTTCTTGGACCAGATACGTATATAATTATCTCTATCAATCCGCAAATCTTTACAAGAATATTTGATCTCACTAAAGAAATTTCAACATGCATATGATATGACGATGCCCTCTCTTTATTCTTTTATTTTATTCTAGCTTCTCTAATTAAATCTCATCATCTTCCCTTAATCACAACATTAATACTAATACTGCACACCGACAATTAATGCAACTCTAATAAATTATAAATTTAAAATTCAAAGAATCCTTCTTACTTACTAATCTTTATATATAATATATATATTTAATTTAATATTTTGTTTGTATTATATGCGTAGTACTCTCCCTGATCTCTCACCGTCTATTTTAATTCACTCCTCTTCCCCTACCCTCGTCTAGCTAACTCGTTTTCTTAATATTTCCCGTACGTCCATAATAAATTTTAACTTGGTTAACCTTTTAAAATTTTATCATTATACATACAATTTAATTAGCACGTGATCTATATTGCCTATACATAACTATTTATGTGCAAAATTCCTGCACTTTTGTTTTGATTTTTAGTATTATTTTAAAACAAGTATAGGTATATATATACATGCATGCATGCTTCCATTGACGAATGATTTTTAGAGAAATGCTTGGTTTGAGAAAAAAAATTCAAAGTTTCCAGATGTAATTTCTTAAAACCCAATTTGGTGTTCACTCAAAACGGCTCTTTAATTAGTTCAATCATTCTCATTAATCTCTCTCTATATATATATTGACCATGATGACAGGCGAATCTTGATTATTCTCCAATAATATATTGCAATTTACATTTTCCGGTCCCCACACACACATATTCATTGAATACAACTTATCCTATAAAATTGTCACAGTTATTGAATTTGTCTTTTGTTTGTTTTTTGTTTTTTTTCCTGAATTCCTATGATTATATTGTAGGATCGATACCACTTGGAGCAAGATTTCCATTTCACATATACATTAGATACTGTGTGTTTATAAGAAATCTACCTAGCTAGAATCAATTGAATACAACGTATTTGGTCTAGGGTGACACTTTGTTATTGAAAAGAATTGTATTACTAGTTGGTAAGATAATATTTTGCCCCTTGATATCTTCGAAAGATCGCATTGTCATTTATTGATTACGGTACAATGGACGTCTGATCATCATTTAAAGTTAAAGCAGAAAGCTAAATTTAGATAATCCTTACAAATAAAATTATTATAAGATATATGAGATCTTGGGGTGAAAAGGGACTTTTAAATTATAACTAGATATACTAGTTTTATGATATATTAAAGAAGAAAGATAAAGCATTTAATCAAGACCTTGCAAATTGCAATTAACAAATTGCATGTAGGGGCATATTCAGTCTGCTCTAACCAAAGTCGGCCCTAAAGTGTTTTGGATACACTACTGGCACATTTGAAATAAGACAACTTGACTTGGGTAATTTTTTAAACAAAGCGTATAGCTTGAGAGCGGTTCTAATAAAAAAAAAAAAGAAAAGACGGTTGACAACACGTGCAAAAGGTGCCAAACGGCGGTTTCAAGTCATCGGTAATAGTTTGACGTTATCCAAAATTTGTCAAGTGTTCGAAAATTTTAATTAAGCCAAATCAAACAGACAGTACTTCAATTTTTCCCCAAATTAAATCAAAGCGCCTCTTCCTCTACCCTAATCGAACTCCGTCAGCTCGTCCGTCCCATTCATGCATGGGCCGTCGTCTTCCCATTACCTCCTTCCCATTCCCCAAATCGCGAACCATGCCCTAGCCTCCTCCTCCCTCTTCCCCAAATCGAACCAGAAGCCCTAGCCGCCGTCATCCCGCCGTCGCCTTTCTCCTTCTCCCGCTGCGTCATCGAGGGTAAGAGCCCTAATTTATTTTCAAACCAAACCACTAGCATAGTATTAACGTGAGAAGGCGTTGATAGCATAACTTGGTGTTTGATAGTATTAACGTAGAAGTTGAGGTTGAGGTTGGTGTTTGATACAAACTACTAGCATAGTATATATTAACGTATAGCATAACTTGGTGTTTGATAGCATAACTTTCCGATTCACTTGAGAATTGAGGTTGGACTAAATTGGTGATAAATTAACGTAGAAGTTTGATTAATTGGAAGTGTACTTGTAATTAATTCGAAATAATATGCTTGATAAATGAACAATTAATTGTAAATGAACAATTGATGCTTTTCGAGGTGTTTGATAATATGCTTGTGTGAGGATTTAAGCACAAAATTAGGATTAATACATTAGGATATATTTTTGTTATATTAATTTGATGATTTGGTGAATGGATAGTAGTGTGTTGCTTTAGATGATTAATGATGGTACATTAGGTTATATACATTGTTTTGAGATGCAACAAATCCTTAGATACATATCTGATATACAAACCTTAGGTACTACCACATTTTTATATGCAAGTTTTATACATTAGGATTGTAATACTTTTAGGTTTAATACTTTTTAGGTTTAATACATTAGGATACATGCATTATCTTGAGAAACACTTCATATTGTCTTTTCTATAGGCATCTCTAGTTCTATATGGATCGAAAGTGGGTTCGAAGCGGTCGATTATCGAGATAGTATAGTAATGGGGTGAAAGAATTTTGTAATCGTGCGATTAGACCACCGCACCGACCCTCGGTACATTCCATGTCCGTGTTGGAAATGTATGAATGGAAAAACCGTTAGTGGTTAGAAAGTCGTTTTGACCACTTGATGATTCGGTATTGATAAAACATATACCGTTTGGACATATCATGGTGAGAGGAGATGGATGTAGCTCAAGACCAACCTAGAAACCCGACTTTAGGTTTGAAGATACGGTGGATGCGGATATTTTCGGCGATGATGTCTTGTTGTTGATACATCAAGTGGGGATAGCGATGATCTGCGAGATCACCCTTATATGCCGGAGAAGTTAAGGGATTCTGTTTGGATTACCTTTGTGGTCCGGGTGTAAGAAGGCAACAAAACTGTCATTTGTGTTGATATTGTTCAACTTAAAAGCGAAATTTCACTAGGTTGTCGATGAGTGCTTCACAAGTATCTTTGGAAGCGTTAGTGGTCTACATTGCTGATGGAAATGTCTTTGCTAAGAGAGAATATGATCTTAAACAAATGCTCAAGTCCATCGGGTTAACACATCGAAAAATTCATGCTTAATAGGGTGATTGTATCTTATTTTGAAAGGAGTATCATGACCTCGAGGAATGTCCCAAGTGTGGACTAAAGCGATATAAGAAAAATAAATCTCCGCGAAGGTGATGTGGTACTTTCAATAATACCAAGATTCGAGGAGAATGTATAGCGTAATTTGTGGATCTTTAGAAATTTAAGATGGCATCATGATGATAGGATCAAAGATGGAATCTTTAAGACACCCTTTGATTCACCTGATGGAAGACATTTGATGTCGGGCATCGAATTTGGCATCGAGCCACGACACTTGCGTCTTGCACTCTCAAGCGACAGAATGAATCCGTTCGGTATCAAAAGTACCAACCCATACATGGCGATTGATTACGTTGGTTTATAATCTTTCACACGAGTTGTGCGTGAAGCGCACTTACATGATGTTGTACATGTTGATATCGGGACCCAAACAACACTGGTAGCGACATAGATGTATATCTCGCTCATTTGATAGAGGACTTGAAGCTCGTGTGGGATGAGGGTGTCGATGTGTATGATCTTGTAGAAAGGAGAATTTCAAGTTGAAGGCCATCTTTGTTTGGAACTATCAATGACTTTCGCTTACAGGAATCTATCTGGATATAGTGTGAAAGGGGCCGTGCATGTTCTTGTTGTACCAAGAAGACACATCACATTCGCTTGAGACATTGTAGGAAGACCGTTTATATGGGACATAGGAGGTGGTTGGACCCAACCCATAAGTCTGTAACAATGGCCGTGCATTCGATGGCACAATTGAGGCAATTGAAGCACCATGTATATTGTCGGGGTTCGGATGTATTGAATGAGATGAAGAATATCGACACACGAGACGGAAAGATCTTCGCAAAGAGTGTCCCCACTAGCGGTTGGAAGAAGGAATCAATTTTCTTTCAATTGCCCTATTGAAAGAGTTGTATGTTAGACACTTCATTGATCTAATGCACATTGAGAAGAACGTTTGTGCCACTTGCTCAACACTCTCCTAGGCGATAAGAAGTCCAAGGATGGTTACAATGCAAGAATGGATATGATTGATATGGGAATAAGAGCAAAAATTAAAACCTATGCCTAGAGAAAGGGTCAACCGTTCTTACCTCCCGCCGCACACACCTTGTCAAGAATGAGAGAGAAAAGAGTTACTTAAATTTCGCTAAAGGATGTGAAAGTACCGGAGGGTTATTCCTCCAACATCTGAGAGACTTGTATCGGATGATGGCGTGAGGCCCGATGAATCTGAAATCGCATGACTATCATGTCATCATGGAGACTTTCTTGCCCATTGCAATCACGTTCTATCTTGCACGAAAATGTGCGATAACCATAACAAAAGTTATGTTGGTTCTTCAAGGCAATGAGTAGCAAGGTCATAGATCTGAAAATTGATTGGTTTTCGAGGAGGTTATTGTGGGGACTCTCTGTGAGCTTGAGATGTATTTCCTCCATCATTTTTTGATATAATGGTTCACCTAGCAGTTCATTTGGTACACGAGACAAGGATGTGTGGTCACCTTTCGTATCGATGGATGTATGGTGTAGAGATATATGAAAGTGCTCAAAGGATATGTGATGAATATGTCGGTAGGAGGGATGCATTGCGAACGCTATTTATTTAGTAGAAAAGCAAAATCAGTCTTGGCGAATTTATTCCGAATGTCGATGCAATTGGACTTCCAGGGTTACGGTAAGACACCAATAGGATGGATGGTGAAGGCATTACCGTGGTCAACTGTAAGTGTTAGCATGGAGGAACTAACACGGATGCAACATGCGTACTCACAACACGATTTCGACGTCTTCCTTTTATTTGAAAAAATATTCAGAAAATTAATTTTCTTAAATTTTACTATCAAGTGTGATGTCATTTTAAAATATAATATAGACAAAAAGAGTGGAGAATCATAGTTGTCTATATTATATTTTGATAGTAGAATTTTAGACAAATCAATTTTCCTGGGAATTTTTTAAAAATAAAATTTTCTTACGCCTTCAAAAGGGTATTTCAAAAATTGCATCTCGTCCACTCTTTTTGATTATATTATATTATAAATAACATCACACTTGATAGAAAATTTTAAGTAAAATAAATTTTGAGGTATTTTTTCGAATATAAATTTTACTTACGTCTTCAAAGGGGTATCATTATTATTTTCTAAAATTTTACGGGAAGGCCAAATTTACTAAATCTTCATCCCCTAAACTCTTTTTCATATGTATTATATTATTAATAACATCTATGTTAATAATAGATTTTATGAAAATTTAACTTTTGAGGTATTTTTTTTTAATATAAGTCTTTCTTACACCTTCAAATGGATATCATCACCGTTTTCTAAAATTTCATGAAAGACCGAACTCACTTAGTCTATTAATATATGGGTTGTCTTTAAACCCCACCCAAAATTATTTGGAATCACCTATTTACGTTTTCTAAAATCCAGGTTATGTTTCATAATTAAGGGGGAAAAAAATTACACTTGTAACTCCAGACGGTTAAATGATCAATTTTAAAAAATAAAAAAATTTATAGGACCAAATAAAAAATTCAAAACAATCAGGAAGCAATTTCAAGTATGCAAAGTCAACGGACTAAAAAAAAAAAATCGCTACAAATTAGGGATTGACAATGACAGACAAAATGATAGACTCAACATACTCTTGTCAAAATGACAAAAATTAAATATGAGCAGGTTTAAACGATGAGGCGAATGATAATTAAACACAAATCACACTCATACCTATTAAAATATTAAGCGTCGATAAAACTTATATTTTTAGATCACCGGTGAGGCGATCTCATCTGATGTGTCGTCAAAAAAAAATATGCGTGTAATGTGGGTTAAATAGATCGATACAAAAGTAGCAAAATTATCTATTGCCCGAGATGTGATGATTTGCTTGTTAGTAGGTTTGCGAGTAGGTGATACTATATAATTTATGTAGTGAATTTTTGCATTGAATTTAAATAAATAAAAAACTTGCTTTTAATAAAATATTATTTAATGCTTAAAGTCATACAGCTCATAGAAAGTTAAATAAAAATTACAAGATATTCCAAACAAATTAAAATTAAATACAAAAGTAGGAAAAAAAAGGCTCCTAAAGAAGTCTAAACTAAAAAAGTCTCCAATGGGATATATAAAAGTAGACAAAATAAAACTAGGCCCAAAATGTTAATTCCTTATAAAAGTAGCTCAAGTTCTTAATCAAAGTAAAAATAGAAATAATAATTCATTTTTGGACCAACAAAAATATGGATCCGGGCCAATAGGCAAAAGACAGTCAACAAATTTCCAGGCCAAGCCTAAAGAAAGCTACAGAATCGTGTTGCAGTACCGAAAACATCGCCATGAATTCCTCGAATTGAACTAAGTGTGTTCCGTTGATTCGAGCAAGAGATTTAAAATTGGTAAAACCATGGGTAAAAATCTTTGAGTTTATTACAGCTCAATACAAAATTTTCCATCCCCTTACAACCCAATACAAATGTTTTTTTTCAATTACAACCCACTATAAAATAATCAATTAAAAGACTACTTTTAACCTTATGAGAAACACACTCATATTATCGGCCTCTCTCTCTCCTCAAACACATCCCATCATTAATCAATTTACACCCAACTATCCCTCTCTCACCCTCATCTTCCATTTTCAAAATACACTCCTCTCACTTTCCAAAAAAAAAAATTTTCTCTCTTAAATTATCGGATCTCACAAAAAATTCAATTCCACCGCCGCACCGCCGCCCCTCTTCCCCACTGAACCACACCGTCTACCCCACTTCTACTCTAAAATTAATTGAGCATGGTGTTGTCCATGAGAGAAACCCAAAACCCCCAAATTGAGAATCCCCTGCGGTTGTGGCGACCCGACGGCGGTGTAGATCATAACCACCCATAAATCCTCTAACACCAAGGGACCCGGCCGGTGTAGATCGGCGTCGGTGGATCACAGCGGCGGTGGAGGTCGGCACGCGGCACGCGCAACAAATCTTGAAGGTGTCGGTGCGGCAGATCTTGAAGGTGTGGCGGAGCGCGGCGAGATGTTGAAAGGTGTCGGTCGTCGACGACCTTTGCGACATTGACGCTTGTGAACAAGTTTGGGTTTGAGAAAGAATTAGTTAAAAAAAAAAAAAATGTGAAAGAGCTTCTTGGGGTAATTTTGAGTTTATTTTGTTGTTTTCTTTTTTACTATTGATCGTGAGTTTATTTTGAAGGTTTTGTTTGTGTATTTCTAGTCTCGTGGTTTTTCACTTTATGAGCACATTGTGTTAGTTTTGTGTTCAGGTTCTTTTTATATGAAATTTCAATTTCTTGAAAAATAACAGAGCATTGTGTGGCTTGAGACTGTAATCGCCATTTCTTGATAATAACAAAGCATTGTGTGGCTTGATTTATGTTTGTAAGGGGAGATCTGGTAGGTTTGTTGATTTCTGGTAATTAAAATTGGAATTTAATAATTTCTTTATATATATGGGTTCTGCAACTGATCTGGGTATCTAGTTTTGCTAATTTCTTAAATTTGGAATTTTATAATTTTTTAATTGTTGTAGTTGTATTTTAATTCATTTTTTGGTTTTTTCATTTGGAAGATGGTTTATGACTGGTCTTTGGTGATTTCTGAAAATTGTTGTAGTTGTATTTTATGTTTGTAATAAGACATCTGGATGTTTTGTTGATTTCTGGAAATTAAAATTTAGAACTTTATTGATGTTAATTTAGAACTTTGGATTGCAATTCATATGTCCTCCCCTGCACTTAGTCCTAAATTTTGGTTGATAATTGTGCATATTAGTAAAGAATAAGGCTAAAAAAAGTAAAAAAAAAAAAGTTTCACTATATATAGAAAAAATTTCACTTTACATAAAAAAAATTCACTACATATAGAAAAAATTTCACTTTATATATAAAAATCTCACTATATACAGAAAATTTTCACTTTATCTAAAAAGCTCTCATTTTGATAAATGAGTATTATTCTTGTTGAAAAAAATTTATACGTTGGTAAAAAAATTTGTACTTTGAATAATGTTCATAAGCGGATACTGTTCATATACTAGATATAAGAAAGAAGTGTTTTATTGAATTTTGAATTTAAAATTGTGTTGGGTTAAAAATTGGTCAAAATTAAAAAAATTGCAATAGGAAAATTGTACTTTAGTTAAAAAAATCTCACCTTCTGGTACTGTTCATAGACGGGTACTGTTCACAGACGCGATACTGTTCACAGACGCGACATGTCTGCAGAAAATGTAAGTGGAGTGTAAATAAGGACAATTGTGTCTTTAATTGTCCTTTTTTGTAGTGCATTGTAAGTGGAAAATGTAGTGTAGTAATAAGCTAGAATTCACTTAACTTTGTATCTAAACGTTCTTCTCCCTACTTTTTTTTTCTTCAGAACTTTCCATTTCTAGGATTTGTTTCAACCGAAAAATCTCAACTTCTCATTTCCATAAACTATCATGTTTTTTCTTTTTTTATCGGACAAATGTGACTCGAGCCCATGACTTCACGGTATAGATAGTGATGCTATAACCACTTAAGTTATTCCACTTCGTCAATAAACTATCATGTTTTATGCTGATGTTGAGCTTCGTAAGGAACCATCATCGGATTCCGTATCTATATATAACTATTCGGGAATGCCTGCCTCACTCATTGTTGTAGGGTGATATTTCATCTATTGTTCTGATAATTGCCACATGTACAACATTATAAAATCATTAAAACAAGAAAGAAACAGATAAGGAACCCAAAACATACATGCATATTGTTCATCTCTTAACCATTATTAATGAACACATAGAAATAGATATAAAACTTTAAATATATACATAACTTAGTCCATCAAAGGAGGTACCAAAAACCAGATTGGCTACTCAGGTTTCCAAGAGGAGAGTGGAGGTGACTCAGAGTGTAGCCATGTGGTTCCCATTGTAGAGTGCCTTTCTCCCTTAACCACATCAGCCGAGGCGTATGACTCCAGTTCAGCCATCTCTTCTCGGTTCAAGAGCCGCAATATTTTGGTTAAAGTTCTCAATTTTGGTGGTTCCGGGTATGGGACACACGTCGTCTCCTTGGTGATGAACCCAAGCTAGTGCCAGTTGAGATGCGGTGCAACCTTTTCTTGTAGCCATTTCAGTTACCCTTTCGAATACGGACTTGTTCTTTTCAAGGTTTTCTGGCTGGAATCTTGGAAATTTCTGCCAGAAAATGATGCAACAATATCAGTATATTAGTATCCATTTTTTTTTATCGAAAAACTTAGTTGTTGGTTGTTAGTAGTTAGTACACCAAACATCCAAATACTCCACGAAATCACCAATCCACCTTATAACTCCTATAACTCCAATTCGTTCCCGAAGGGAATCGAACCTGGGTCTCCCACTTAAATGAGGAGTTTTGGAATAATGGGCTAAGCCACCTGGTTAGTATATTAGTATCCATTTAAGTATTGTTTTTAGGCAAATACTTCTATGCGCCAATTGCACCGTGCAACTCAAATACATTTTAAAATGGTATTAGTTGTTTTAATAAACAATATTAGTTGGTCCGCGTTAGCGTCTTCACTTGGGTATTAGTTGTTTTCATTGAACAATATTAACTTTGCACCAATTGCACCCAAAGTGCTACTCTTAATCTTAGATAAAACAAATTCATTACTTTCGATTGCAGTTCTCAGGAGCCTCTTTCGATTGCAGTTCTCAGAGCCTCTTACCATGTCAAAGTACCAATATTTACCAAGAAATTATGACATTAAAATACCATATATCATACTTTCCAAGATAAGCTAACATGCTCGTAATGTAATTATATCCAAGTACAGCACAGACCCATACACTCTACAATGTCAAGCCTCATATAATGGACAAGCTTAAATTGAATATTAGAAGTTTTATGCCAAGGACTCAAGGTATTGATAAACCTTTTCTGTTACCCAGTAAATTAATTCGGAGTCAATACACATGTCATATTCAGAGTAATAAAACCTTCATCTTTAGCAGGAAGACTCGATAGAAACGATACGGTTTATCAGAAAAATGAAGATCGAAATAGCTAGTTTGAAGTGGTACATCTCCTATTTATTACTCGGGAAATTTGAAATGCACCACAGATTGGGGAATATTGATATGATTTCAACCATCTGTTTAAAGCCACGCCTTAGCCCCCCGGCCTTTTAATAGGAGTACAATATAACGTAGTGACATTAGAGGATGATGATTAACTTCTACTCATTTCAGTAAGGTATAAGAGATATATGTGTGTACCAACCTTCCTGAAGTCGCCTTCCGTCAAATTCTGTACCATATCTGTGCCTGATGATAAGAAACTTACCAAGCGGACTGTATGGGACAATTCCAATACCAAGTTCTCTGAAAATCACAACATAAATGAAATGAGTATCTAATTCACACATCCTACAATATTGTAAAAATAAATTTTACCTGTGTGTAGGAATTATTTCGTCTTCAGAATCCCTCGACCACAAAGACCATTCGATCTGAACTGCAGTTAGCGGATGAACAGCATGAGCCCTCCTGATTGTTGAAGCAGAGGCCTCAGACAGACCAATATATTTTATCTTTCCTTCCTCAACCAGTTTCTTTAGTTCTCCCATCTTCAAGATAATAACACATGTTATTAGTGCTAAATTAATGCAATGAGGCACATATTACATTTATATTTGCTGGTCCTACTAATCATCAGCTATAATGAACAGAAGAAATTCTAGCTTCATTATGCTAGTAAGAATTCATTCATCAGTCTACTCTCTCTTTCTCTCCGTGTTCCTAACACAAAACATACACTGTAGGGATGCATACAAAGATCATTATGCTACTTATTATGTATCAGTTATACTGCAAGTTTATTGCTCTTCCAGTTGTAAAAAGATCAATTTAACTTCCCAACACAGATTCGATATACAATTTTCAGTGTAAATCATAGTCTGACAGTAGCAAAAACTATGATATGAAAACTCTCACTTATAATTTTATTTTATATTTTGCATTTCGGCACTAAATGAATATTATTGGTACAGGAAGAGATCAAACCGTGACTTCAATAGGCACACGAGTATCAATCCTATGAGCATAATAGAGATCAATGCAGTCAATATCAAGATGCTTCAAGCTTGCTTCACATGCTGCCCTCACATATGCTGGATCACCATGTATTTCCATCTTCCCATCGTTCATAATTATCCCAAATTTTGTAGCTATTTGTACTTTTTCTCTTGCTATGCCTTTCAATGCCTTGACCAATTCCATTAAATAAGTTAGCTATTTCATCAAAATATGTGATAATAAATATAAGCAGAACACAATAAGAAATCACAGTGATTACTAGTAATAACTTAGAATGTGTAATCCAGAGTATGCATTCCTAGTGACATTCACAAAATTTTAGGCTATTGAAGGTTATATACAATGTTTAATCTCTTGCCAATTAATGCCATCGTTATTACATATTTACATTTTGAAGATCAAATTAAACTAAAAATCTTGTGCTCTGGATCAAAGCAAAACCAAGGCATTAAGTTGATTAAATTTGATCAAACAATATCTCAGAAACTCCAGTAAACAAAAAATATCACAAAACAATTAGAAAGGATCTGCCATTGCGAAAGAAAGCATCTTCTTCGAGTAATTCAATTCGATAATATATACTACGAGAGCGAATTACCAATAAAAAATTAAAAATAGAGAAATGATTCGGAAGCAGAGAAATACCTTTCCAATGAGAATCTCATTGGTGTGAGGGCCGTAGTAGTCGGAGGTGTCGCCGGAATGGATGGCGTGGTGAATGAGATTGATGATATCGGGCTCGGGCTTGGGCGGGCCGTACATGAAGGTCATGCCCATACACCCCAGCCCTGATTCCCCAGCTTCACTCTCGGAATATTTACCCCCATTTTCGGGTTCCTCTTTTTTCGATTGAGTTCGAATTAGTAGTATTAATTTCTATGTTTTATCCGCACCAACTACACTCCACTCTATTTATATCGTCAGGAGTCTGAGTCTGAGTCTGAGTCCGAGTCCAGTCCGAGTTTGACTACGAGTGCGTATCTGGTGTAATTTTATTTATTTAATAAAATAAAATGCGAGCATTATCATATTTTTGTTATTACTCAAAGTGGAGGCGCCCGCGCCGCCTGCTACAACATAACTTTGCGATGAAAATTCACAACGCTTTGGGTTATGTTTACATCGGGCTTTAGGCGGCCAGATCCGAAGATGTCGTGTGCGCTGACGCATGCCTTGCATTTTTTATTTGAGTAGTTTTAATGATATTTAAATGTACAAATGATATATTTCTGATTTGCTCAAATCCAAATGGGGCACGTCTAAATATAGTAAGTAGAAGTGGGACAAATTTGAGAAAGAAAAAGAAGTAAATTACAAAATATCTTCGACTGATTTGTTCCCCACAAAAGTTTTTCAAATTATTACACGAATTCGGTTGAGATTTTTTCAAATTCTCAAATGAATCCTGTGGTGTATGTATATATGCAGATCTGTTAGGTAACTTTGGACGAACTTCAGAGTAAAGAGTTTTTTTAGAAACTTATGAGAATCAATAGATTCATTCGGTAATTTACCCACCCAAGCCATTAAATTGTTGAGAATTGTATAAATTTCAAGAGGGGTAAAAAGTGTAATTACAAACAAAAAGAGTTCCTTAATAAGTTAATAGGACTCGACTACGTGACCTCAATTTTTTTTTTTTTCTGACCAATAAGGAAAAAGGTAGGTTTCTGGTGAAAGTTATTTATAGTATAAAATTTACACTATTCTACTTATAAATTAATACTATACTACTTATCAATTGATATCATTATATTTATAAATTGATATCATAACTTTAAATGTTATAGATATTAATTTATAAGAGTATCAATTTATAAATGTAATGGTATCAATTTCATAGTATGATTAATTATCACTGAAAACTTTGTAAAGAAATAATTTCATTCATCAAATGGGTATATGTAGGGGTGGCAATTAGTATTAAAAGTGCGTGTTTTAGGTCGACCGCGATAGTGACATTACACGATAAGTCAAAACTTTTAACACGACCGCGATAAGAATCCGTCTTAACCGACTACATGAACACGAAAAAATTTGTTTTCGATTATTTATTACCGACACGATATGATATACGATAAGAAAAATAAATAGATTTTAAAATATAATTTATATTAAAATTTTGATATTATACGATATGATTACCGACCGATATGACGATAATACGATAATTATACGATATGACACGATAAAAAATAAAATTTTCTAATAAAATTATAAAATATTAAGTCATATATATAATAAAATATTTTTAATTCAAATTTATCGGGTTACACGAACCACGACCTACGACCTACGAAACGACCACGAAATTTTGGGTCCTTATAAATGTTTGTTAACGATAAAATAACTAACACGATAAGGCTAAACACTAACCCCAATTTTGGTGAGTAGAAGATGGATAGGAGTGATTAAAATGGATAGGGAGTAGAAATAGATAGTATGAATAGAAATTGATTGGGTGATTAGAAATTGATAAGATGAATATAAGTGGATGTGATGATTTCAAGAATGAGAGTTTATGAGAATGATTTCCAAACAATTCATGTCAGCATAATTTCTACTTAATGAGTTTTATCTCACATAGTTTATGCATTGCAGGTAATCATGAGATGTTTGTGACGGGTTTCTTGGACAAGTTGTGGAACTCTGCTGCGGGTTTTGAGTGGTTGTGTACATAGATGACAACTTTGTTGGGCATCTAGTGACTTATCTTGCTTTTTTTTTATATGTCTTGTTGCTTATGGATCGTATTATGTTATGGATATGAATGTGAACATGTTACTTTTTTTTGTGAAATCGGGTTTGAAGTAATAATGTTGGAAAAGAAATATAAATGAATGTGAACATATTATTTTAGAAGTAAATCGATATTGTTTAGTAAAGGAAAAAAAAAGTATAGCAGGATTACGTGTTGCATTATATTTATATTTAGATAATATTGAGTTAAATAAAATTGGTCATTGACATTTCTATCTTTCTACAATCTGTCAAACTACACATAACCAAATTGTTATTCATGATATTTATTTTTTCACTTCTAGAGAGCCCCCATTTGCCTATCGTCTCAAAATTTTGGGGACGCGTACATACCGCCCGATGTGTTAGGGGTCAAATGTGGAGGCGTTGATTAATTTTGCTCTTACGAGTCTTGGAGATATGCACCTCATCGGTTTACTCATTGGAGATATGATCGTCCCGATTCGAGGGCGAATCTTTCCCAAGAGTGGAAGGATGATGGAGATATGATTACAATTTAATAATTTTTCTTATTTATTGTCTTTCCATTTAATACCTAGTATCTAGAATATTCTTATAATATGCTTCCTTAGTCATTAAGGTAGACATTTAATATGGTTGTCCTAGTTTTCCGTATAAAAAGGCTCTACTATTTCATTGTAAATGCGTTATGATATTGAATAATATAAGTATTTTCAGGTTATTCCTGAGTATCCCGAGACGTAGTCTCAACACCGCAACGATATGCTGTATTTACATCATCGCCTTTTCTTTTCTTATCCCTTAGAATTCGACTATGAGAGAGATGAGGTTTGTGAAGGTTTTTAGAATGTAAGACGGTAATAATAATAAGCCATTTAAAAGAATCAGGCCAAAGGTTATATGCATGTTCGGTCCCAAACCAGAGACCTCATTTTTTTCAGGGCCCCCACGCCCAAAATTCCGAAGCCCATTTACTAGGCATAAAAAAAAAATTAAAATCCTTAATTCTTCTCAGGCTGAAGAAAGAAGACGGGTCAGGCGAAAAAATTTTAATTCTTCTCATCCTTAATTTTCTCAACCTCCATTAATCTTCCATCAATGTCTCTATTTTCAAAAAAATTATCAGATTGATCTTGATTCTTACATCTTTTGTATGTGCATATAAATATGTATCTCAAATTAGATTTACCCAACTCCAATCCTCTTCCTCTTCTATTAGGTTGGATAAAACAAGCAACGATTTGTCGATTTAAACACTATTCAGTAACTTGAATCTCTATTAGTTGTGGGCTTCTTCGAATTCAAAGGTAATTTTTTGTACTAATATTCTTCAACAGTTTTCATTTATTAAATTTCATAATTTAATTTTTAGAGAAGAGAAGCTAATTGTTCAAGGGCCGTCTAATTATCTTCTAATATAATCTATATAATGGAATCAGGTAATATAGGCATTTTTGACATAGTTTTAGTTGTTGAAGACGAAGTGTTGTAACTTGTAAGCAATGTTTTTTCAGTAATTTGTGAAAAATAGTAATCTGAGAATCACTTTTTAATTAGTTTGAAAATGGCTTTTGGCTGCTTCAAATTAAATGAACCACTGCTTACTGCTTAGGGTGTTTACTGTTTAGATGCTCTAAAATCACCTTTTAATTCTTGTCATTTTGAATATGAATATTTAGCAATCGGTTGGCTACTTGGCTCAAGTCATTGCCGCTGCAGGTGTGAGGTGCCGGATTGCAGTTAAATTCGAGAAGAAGACTGCTAATCATCAAAAGGAAAGTTTTCATTACTTTAATACTTGTTACTTTTTTTTTATTATTGAATTATGCCTCCTAAAATTAGAAAATATGAATGTGGCAGCGAAAAACTTAAGAAGAAAAGAAGAATTGAAGCATTAATTTAATCTCAAAGAGGGGCTCTAGAAAAAGTTGTGGTTAAAGATTCTCAAGTTTCCAGCGATAATCAAAATACTGATAATGTGAATTTAAATGAGAATGATGATGATATTGATTCTAATGTCTCCTTAGATGATGAAAATGTGGATAATGATGTGTCTATTGAAAATGTGAATCGTGATATGTCTTTTGAAATTGTTAATGATGTGCCTTTTGAAACTGAAAATGTTAATGATGTTAATGATGTGCCTATTGAAGTTGTTCCTAATAATATGCATGTTGAAAATTCTAATGATGTGCCCGTAGAAATTAATGATAGTAGTGATGCTAAAGTTAATTGTGATATATATGATCCTAGATATTGGGATGGCCTTGAAGAAAGAATGATATGCTGTTTAGCAGTTAATGGCCCTAAAAGAGACTTAACAATTGAGAAAGATCCTAATGACCGATCTAATAGACACTTCTCGTCATTCCATTATACTAGAATTTTGCCCAATGGAGAAAAATGTGAGAGAGATTGGCTTGTTTACTCAAAAGAGCTTGACAAAGTATTTTGTTTTTGTTGTAAAGTATTTAAAAAAGGTCATGGAGTGGGTGAATTAACAAGGGGGGGTTTTAATGATTGGTCCCATCTTAGTCGTAGACTTAAAGAGCATGAAATTTGTGCGGAGCATGTTAAAAATATGATAACTTGGTATCAGTTGCGCTTAGGATTTAGTAAGAAAAACACTATCGATAGAGAATTACAAAAGCAATATGAGAAAGAGAGAGAACATTGGAGAAATGTTTTAAGGAGGATTATTTCAATCATTAAATTTCTTGCAAAACATAATTTGGCATTACGTGGTAGTAATGAGAGACTATATGAGAATAGTAATGGTAATTTCTTAGGTTTAATTGAAATGCTAGCTGAATTTGATCTAGTTATTCAAGAACATGTTCAACGTGTTCAAAATAAAGATCTTCATCGTCATTATCTTAGTCACAATATTCAAAATGAATTCATACTTTTGATTGGCAAGACAATTAAATTTGAGATTATAAAAGTTATAAAGCAAGCAAAGTATTTTTCTGTGATACTTGATTGCACTCCTGATTCTAGTCACCAAGAGCAAATGTCTATTATTTTGAGATATGTGTCTTTTTCTTCAAATGGAGTTCATATCGAAGAATCTTTTTTGGGATTTTTAATTGTGAATGATACTAGTGGACAAGGACTTTTTGATGTTCTACAACTTGAATTGAAGTCTCTTGATTTAGATATTGATGATGTGAGGGGACAAGGCTATGATAATGGTTCTAATATGAAAGGGAAACATCAAGGAGTTCAAAAGAGACTTTTAGACATAAATCCTAGATCATTTTATACTCCATGTGGTTGTCATAGCTTAAACTTAATACTATGTGACATGGCTAATAGTTGTGTGAGGGCTAAGAGTTTTTTTGGTGTAGTACAACGCATATATACCATATTTTCTAAATCTACAAAGAGGTGGCAAATTTTAAAAGATAAATTGAAATGGTTGACACTTAAACCATTGTCATCTACTCGTTGGGAAAGCCGTGTAGATAGTGTTAAAGCCATAAGATTTCAAATAAAAGATATAAAAAAGGCTTTTTTAAAGGAAGTTTCTAAAGTTGATCTTGATTCTATGATTAGAAGTGAAGCTCATTCTTTAGCAACTCATGATCTTGGTAAGTTTGAATTTTTGTTGGCTTTGGTTATTTGGTTTGATGTATTGTCTCATGTAAATGTAGTTAGCAAGCAACTACAAAGTAAGGATATGCGTATTGATATTGCAATAAGAGATATAGATACTTTGATTTCATTCTTTAAGGAGTATAGAGAACATGGTTTTTTCTAAAGCTTTGGAAATAGCTAAGGAAATGGCTATAAAAATGAAAGTCGATCCTAATTTTTCTCAAAATGCGTGAAATTAAAAAAAAGAAGCAATTTGATGAGAACCAAGATGATATACCTCCTTTATCTGAAGAGGAATCATTTAGAGTTGAGTATTTTTTATATATTATTGATCAAGCAATTTCTTCGCTAGAGATAAGGTTTGAACAATTTCAAGAATATAAAAAGCTATTTGGATTCATGTTTACATCTGATAATTTACATTATTTAGATGATATCTCTCTGAGAACAAGTTGTATTCGTCTTGAAAATGCACTTAAGAGCAATGAGCAATCTGATATTGATGGAAATGCTTTGTATGTAGAATTGCATCTTGTTAAAGAGTTTATGCCTAATAGGAAGATGGGAGCTATTGAAATTTTGAGTTATTTAAAAGATGTTGGTTCTTTTCCTACTGCAGTAATTGCTTATAGGATTTTGTTGACAATTCCCGTCACTTTTGCATCCGCCGAAAGGAGCTTTTCCAAGTTGAAATTGGTGAAATCATATTTACGCACTACAATGTCACAAGAACGACTAAATGGGTTGGCGATGATAGCTATTGAGAATGATGTGGCAGAAAGAGTTAGCTATGAAGATTTAATTGATGATTTTGCTTCACAAAACGCTAAAAGAGTTGCACTTTTGAAGTGATTTTTTAATTTTGTATAATATTTTATTAAAAAATAACTTCAATATCTTGTTTAGGATGTTTTTTTTAAATATTATTATTATTGCTTCTGTAAAAACTAAATTATTTCATATTCATATTTTTACTTGGGCCCTCACTTAAGGCCTCATTTGAGAGTTCACACCAGACCACCAAATTCTCCCAAACGGCCCTGAAAAGAATTCATTCATATCTTGTGTGAGAAAGAACATTCAAAGAATGCGTGCTTCAAATACCTGCCACTCAAACTAATTTATAGACTTTATACTTATTCATTGCTCATATATATGGAATTACTGGATGATACCCATGTATTACGTGAAATAATCGTTTAATACATTAATCGTATAACTGATCCACAATCACCGTCTATAATATAATTGCTAATATGTTTGAATGAAACAATTAATATTATTTAAAAACTAAAATTACACATAAAATGTACGTAAACAAGTTGCACGATTAAATTGATTTATAAAAAGTCTTTCCTACTTATAATTATAAATATAAATCAATTTGTTATTGTATAAAATAATATAGTTATATTATTTAATTATTGTTATTTTAGATAATATGTATATATAAAATTTGTCACTCATATCTACAATCAATTTTCGCTCGTTTCAAATCCGGCGTAAAACCCGTCTTTAAATGCTGAATTTTTTAAGTGATTGGGAACCCAACATCCTTCCGATTAGATAAACAAGTTCAGATACCTAATCTCAATAGATTAATCTTCTCACCACAATATACATGATATAATCATACAACAATTACAATAGTCGAAACAGAGTTGTCTAATTTCATCACAACATACATAACTTAGGGGGTGTTTTAAAACTCTACTTCACTCCTAGAAGCACTTATTTTTCAAAGAAGTTGGGTCTAACCAACTTTTAAAATAACTGCTTCTACACTATTCAAATGAGGTTGCAAACACCCCCTTAATTTGTTCATCTTTAAACCATTATTTAATTTAATTAACAAAGGGAGATACACAAGGTGGCCATCCATAGTTGGTAATGCTCTACTCAGGTTTCCAAGAGGAGAGTGGAGGTGTCTCTGAATTTATCCATGTCAATGCCATCATAGCATGCCTTTCTCCCTTAACAACATCACCTGACGCGTACGACTCCAGTTCACCCATCTCTTCTTCAGTTAATTTCACAGAAAGAGCTCCGATATTTTGGTTGAAGTTCTCGACCTTGGTGGTTCCGGGAATCGGACACACGTCGTCTCCTTGGTGGTGAACCCAAGCCAGTGCTAGTTGAGACGGGCTGCAACCTTTTTTCGTAGCCATTTCATTTACCCTTTCAAATACAAGCTTGTTGCTTTCCAGATTTTCGGGCTTGAATCTTGGAAAATTCTGCCACGAAATGATATCAGCATATATTAATTCCGGAAAATGTATTATTTTTATTTCTATCATTAGATTAAAACTTTCATTACTTTCAATTGCAATTCTCAAGAACCTCTTGTCATCCAATGTACCAATATATTTACCAACAAACGATGACATTAAAATACAAAAAATCATACTTTCAAACAAAGATTGGAAGATTGGGGATAATTTGATATGGTTTCAACACCTTTTAGTTCCTTAAGAGAAGCACAGCATATTTTTATTGACACAAGCAATCACTCTCTTTCTATTGTTACATCCTTTCCCTTATTACTTTCTTTTTCTCGTTTTTTAGTGTGTGTGTGTTGTTGTTGGGGGGTGGGGGGAACCACACAGCCCCAAAGTCATAGTAATGTAAATTCTACATTTTAAGCTCAAGTGTTGATTTTTAGCTGTCGAAATTTGAGAATGATTAACTTCTTATACTTTCAGTAAGGTTTAATAGATATAAGTATGTCGAACCTTTCGGAAGTCGCCTTCTGCCAAATTCTGTATCAAATTTGCGCCAGATGAAAAGAAACCCCGCCCAAGTGGACTGTATGGGACAATTCCAATACCAAGTTCTCTGAAAATCACAATATGAATTGAAATGAGTGCCATTATCACATGATTCACATCCTACATTGAAAAAATAAATAAAAGAAGGAAATCTTACCTGCATGTAGGAATTATTTCGAGTTCCAAATCCCTTGTCCACAAAGACCACTCGTTCTGAACTGCAGTTAGCGGATGAACAGCATGAGCCCTCCTGATTGTTGAAGCAGAGGCCTCAGACAGACCAATATATTTAATTTTCCCTTCCTCAACCAGTTTCTTTAGTTCTCCCATCTTCAAAATAATACCACATGGTATTAGTAAGAAAACCAAAGAATGAGACACATATTACATGTATATATAGCTGGTATGCTTATCTCCCATTAATCATCATCTACAAACAACAATTGTCGGTACATTGTGCTTGTACTGAATTCATCCATCCGTCTACTCTCTCTCTCTCTCCCCACTTAGGAAGGATATGCAAATCTCAGTTAGTACTTATGTATCAATTAGAGTAACTATCTTGTACAGCAGTTGTTTGGTGCAACTGTACCCGACTAATACTTTTCAGTGGAAACAACTAAAACTAACAACCTAATGGTAAGACTATGATTTTTTTGCATTAGGCACTAAATGAATGTTGCTACAGGACCAGAACAAACCGTGACTTCAATAGGCACACGCTTATCAATTCGATGAGCATAATAGAGATCGATGCATTCAATGTCAAGACGCTTCAAGCTTGCTTCAAGATGCTGCCCTCACATATGCTGGATCACCACGATATCCGATTTCCCATCCTTTGTAGATATCCCGAACTTTGTAGCTATTTGTACCTTTTCTCTCTCTACCCCTTTCAATGCCTGCATCATTTCCAGTAAACTGCTTTTTATCACAATATTGAAAATGAATAAATATAAAAGACAACTAATATCACCTAGGATACAGACTAAAACCAGGAATGGTCGAATGGGTACTCCTGACCATATTTTCAAACAATTCAAGGTTCACTCAACAGTATACTTAACGAAACAGAATGCATGCATATAAAACATGGATTCTATGTAAAGTTGTAAACGGTAACTATAATCAATTTTTGTTCTGCCAAGTATGGTTTTCTTCTTACACAATCACAATAGGTTAAAGAATTTTTCTAGCCAGAAAACTCCAATTGTTTCCAACAAAAAAAAAGCAAGTTAATTAATAACATCAATAAATCAAAAGAAGTTACTTCTGTTCTTGATCAAAACAAATTCAAACATTAAGTTCATCAAGCATCTCCAGAAACACAACTATAAAGAATATATCCCCAAATCAGAAAATCGAAGGTAAAGTTGTGACAAATAATTGTATAATGCCATGTTTGTACAGTTCAAATAAAAAAGGATCTTCTATACTGTATTAAGATATACTAATGCAGTTTCAATCTTCTACTTTTCCTCCTTCAAAATTACCATGGTACTATTCGGCTTTATCTTATATACATCGTCTTAATCAACAAAAAATAAAATAAAATAAGATTAGATTAGATACCTAAATGGATTTATAAATTATTTGTAGAAACTAGACAAAATTAAAATTAATAAATTCAAATATCAAGGAACTGTTCTTGTGATGTGAATTCATTGATACTTCCATACTAATCTAATCCCTCCGGAAAACTCGCGATCTTAAAATAGCAACACCGCATCAAGTACCTGGATACTATCCTAAGTCAATAAAATTCGACTATAACTCTAATTCGATCAATATTCAAACCCAAAAAAAAAAAAAAAAACAAGTTTCATCGAAAAGGGGAAGTAAGAAACCTTGCCGAGGAGAATCTCATTGGTGTGGGGCCCATAGACGTCGGAGGTGTCGAGAAATGTAACACCGGAATCGATGGCGTGGTGAATGAGGTTGATCATATCGGGCTCGGGCTTGGGCGGGCCGTACATGAAGGACATGCCCATACACCCCAGCCCTTGCTTCGAAACCTCCAGCCCCTGCTTCCCCAGCTTAATTCTCGGAACATTCACCGCCATTTTCAGTTTTTTTTTCTCTGAATTTGTTGAGTTGCTCTGCTTTTTTTCCACACCAATTACACACGCATCTTTTTTATAATCTGTGACTGTGAGAAGAAGTAATAGGAAACAAGGAATGCGGAATGCGTATCGCGAGCCAACGCGCACGCGATAATCATTCGCGTGCCTTGTATGCCATATTATTATTTGACCCAATATTATGATAGAATATCATTTTTGGTACACACTCTTAAGAATATTTCAATTTCAACCTAATACTATATTTTAAGAACAAAAAGTTGAGCATTCGTTTACCAAATGTTTACCGATTTGAGAAGAATAATTTATGGAATCTAACATTTTAAAACTGTGTTACATCTTTAACCAAAAAGTATTGCTTTTTTTTTTTTTTTATGTTATAAACTATTCTCAATATTCTAGTGTTATAAAAAAAGTGAAATTTCTAGCTGTGAGAGAAAAAATATCACAAAATGTCCTATAACTTTGTTTGTGTTCACAAATAGTTCCGTATGTTTTTATCTTATCAATTTTGATCTATCTTTTTAGCATCAACTTTTGTCCTTTTCTCTAGAAAATTTTGAATTTTGATCGAAAAATTATCGAAAATATGTTGTGGCATACAAAATGACACAATAACGATATGGAAATGACGAGTTTTATTTTTATGAGAGGAAGATAATAGTATAGGTGTTGACCAGTCTCAACGTAAATCACTCGGAATTAAACAATGAATGAATATTCAAGATTTGATGTTTGTCATTACCATTAGGAATCAGGTAGTAATATATATATATATATATATATATATATATATATATATATTTATGAAATTGAATATGAAATAAATAAATAAAAAAGCATCCACAAAAATTTGTATACATGAGGTTATAAATAACTTCAACACAATCCAATTTGTCCAGAATTAATAAAACTTGTATAGCACAATTTTGCGTAGAATATTCAAACTTTGGTTGAATATTTGGCAGTTTGCAATAATGACAACAGTTGGTCCAACATTTAGAAGCGGTCAGCAGATCAATTCCTCTGTGCCACTTTTTTATGATATAAGATTATTCCACTTCTAAGGCCCCAAAAAATATTAGGGGGAGGTGATCACTGATCAAGTTTGCATGATCAACTCAATTCTGTGTGTTTAGAAAATGTTAGCTAATAATCTCTATATATAAAGTAGAATCAAACATAATTACTGTGGGACAGTTCCGGTTAGTCGGATATGATCCAAGGTTGGACGTAAACCATAGTTATTCACGGCTGCCATGGCGGCCCTGTATCCTCCTCCGTAAGCTGGAGAAGGATCGTGCGCTATCTGATGCATAAAAAACTCCCCTAGCTTATTTTCAGCGCTTGATTTACCGCCTTTCTTGGTCAATAACCGCGATGATGACGTGTTTGTGGATGTGGTTATGACCTCCGATTCAAGCCATAAACGAGCAAGTACTTGACAGATACCTTCTTCTATCTCGGGCCTCAGATTACGATACCCTAAGCAGTAGTAAATGAAATAGTATTACTTATTTACACTGTAAAGTATTAGTTGTAAAAATAAGTTGAATAATTATATTACCATTAAGACGTAACCACCCGTGCATCAACTCGTGTGCAAGGATTGCTCCCGTTTGCAACCTGCAACAACAATTTGAGAGATTCAAGCATTCTGCATCATAATTTGAGAGAAATCTGTTTTCATATTTAACATCTTTAGCTTTAAGACAGTTGCATCAGAAACCCAAGCATTATACTTTAACAGCCAAGAAAAAAAAGGAACCTAGCAACTAACTAATTTTGTAACAGAGACATTTGAATCAAAGTTTACCTTGGGAGGCCAAACAAAACCAGAATGGCAGTAACTTCACACCTCCTAATCAGCTTTTGTGGTTTGGTCCTCATTCCTACAAGGCCGTAGCGCTCCATTCTTTGTCTTTTCAGTACCTAGACACATATTACATAGCAGCACCATAATACTTTAAAGTAGCACTTATGATATTTCCCATGGCTTATACACAAGGGAAGACTAACAAAATGATGACGTTAAAGAGCTAGCCTACACTAGTCACAGTCTGCTCTTCAGAGAGACATAAACCTCTCGTTTCAGGCATGTGGTGGAAACCCTGTCAAAAACATGAATTACACTCGAGAATTTTGTAATGTATTAGGAGGAAAATGAAATATTGTTACATGTTTCTCCCCTTGGATAGCATCGTTAAGGGCTAGTCTTTCGACGAGAAGCATGGGAATTTGCTGATCTATTCTCATATTCAGTCCTTCATAGTAGTCTCGGATGGTATAGTACAATGGCTGACAATCACCAGTGTCCATAATAGCCGACTCCATGCACTCTAAGCATATACTACGCCCATCTCCCAATGATATATATCGACTATTCCACGACTAGAATTAAACAACACACACTATCAGTTGAACACTTTAAATGGTATTAGTTTTTTCACTAAAAGGTATTAGTTTATTTAACTGAACAGTATTAGTTGTTTTTATTGAACAATATTAGTTATGTACCTCTAAACGTTCACAACTACAACACCTAGCCGTATGATCATGTTCATGTGAAGGACAATACTTTTGGGACCAAAACGGGTGGCATCTGTATTCGATCAAGCCAGCTCCATTTGTGGGAATCTGTACATTAATGGATTGATTAATGCTCATAATTGAAAATGTACTTATCATAAATAGATTTCCTAGACGAATGATGTTACGTACAAACTGATGACAGACTTCACATTTTGGATGAGTGAGGTCTTTGAAGCAGGACTTGTGGTATGTGTCACTTCCTGACAAAGAGAACTTGAATTGAAATAGAAATAAAAATGAGAATTGGATATAATTTAAATAAATATCTCTGAACAGAAATATGAATCAAAAGGGGTACCTCATGTTCAGTTATAGGGTAATTACATGCACGGCAACGAAAGCACTGTGGATGGAAGAAAGTCCCCATGCATCCCAGATAATTCCCATGTCCAATCTCTCCTTTGCAACCTCCACATACCCTGCAAATAATACGCCACAAACAAAATATGGTATTAGTTGTGCACGGTGCAACTGCTACACCCAAGCGTTACTGATTAAGAAAATATGGATCAAGTCGATAACTGAATTACTACTTGTGATCAGGAAAAAAATTATAGTAAGAAATAGGAAATTAAACCAATATATTCCCATAACTTTGCACCTTTATTGAAATAGTCTCATAATTATCAATTTTTCCAATTTATTCTCATATATATTCAATTTGATCCAATTTAGTCCCAAATCGCCGGAGGCTGCTCAAAATTGCCCAAAACGACGTTGTTTTGGGTGAGTGTCCTACACGCGCCCCCAATTTTGACAGGAATATGTAAGACACTTGTCCAAAACGACGTCGTTTTGGGCAATATTTAGCGACCTCCGGCGATTTGAGACTAAATTGGATCATTGAATTCATATGAGACCAAATTGGAAAAATTGATAATTATGAGACTATTCCAATAAAGATGCAAAATTATGAGACAATTTTGGTTTAAAACCCGTAAGACATAAGATATGTGATAAGTTACTTATATCCATGTGTAGGGCCATATTGAGGTTGAGGGTATGGTGGTGAATTTGAAGTATCATGAAGAATCGTCAGTAGATCTTCATCATTGTCTGTTTTCCATTTATAGCCTGCATCATCATAGTAATCGATATATGTAGATTTTTTTGGAGGAAAGAAGAAGAAAAGGTTATAAATAAATAATAAAATAGTACCTTTTGGTTTCTTTAAATCTTCAGCCAAAGAGAGAGCAATTGCATGATCTAATTCCTCTTTCTGTTTCTTGGCTAGAGACCGGTCATCCTATTCAGGAAATAAGAGAGACCACTAACTAAGCAACACTATAAGATGAAGTCCTTTCATGAATAGGGATGGCAATGGGGCGGGGGTATCTAACTACCCAGGTCCGCCCCGTGCACATCATCAGTCGCCCAGGCCTACCCTGTGCCCTGTTGCGGGGCACAATTTTAAGTCCAAGCCCGCCCCATTTTTTATCTAATAAAATTGAATTTCAACATAATACAAGCTAAACTATAAATCGAATTATCAAATCCACCCCATTCACCATAAATAAAATAGAGGTCCAAAAATTACAAATCCTCAATTAATTTATATATATATTTTTCTTATTATAATTATTACTGTATATATATAATTAATTTATAATGAAGTGGGTCGGGTCGGATCAGGCCGGGCCAATATTGATACCCAGACCTGACCTGACCCGTTCGCTGGGCAGGTCGGCTTTGGGGCGGGACATTTTGCCATCGCTATTCATAAATGGTAAAAAAAAGGAAGATGAAATAGTGATAAATAGAGATGAGAGATGAATACCAAGGATTTAATGGGATTTGCAACTCTCCTACTAGTATTAGTCCCATTGTTGAAAAGCCTAACCCATTTCATAAACCTCGACTTCCTCTCTCCGTACGACGACACAATATGCCCTGCTTAAACCCAAAATCATCTTCTATCATCCATCAAATTCAAAAACCAAAACATGAAATGCAAAAAGACTCTGTTTTTACACATAATAATTACAGTCGAAAGAAATCTTACTGGGCATCAAAATAAATTGGTAAAACTCTTCTTCTTTGAACAAACAGAGCAAGATTAAATTCAAAAGGGATACTAGCTTATTAATTTCCCGAAAACAAGAATCATTGTGTAAACTTATCAAGTGGGAATCAGCTAAAAACGACAAAGATAACAATTTTGATGATCGATCCCTAAAGATAAGATTTGACATACCATAAATGCAGGGGTGCGAAAGGTGGTTTATATTTGAGGGAGACATTGGGACGCAACGCAATGGGTTGTGAAAGGGTGAAAGGGACTAGTAGAGAATGGCATCATTGATAATGAGAGAAAGAAAGGTGGAAAAAAAGAGGTAGATTCTTGGCTTGGAGAAAATAAAGAAATCGAAGAAAGGTGATGTGCCAGAATCTAGCTGACGGCTGAATGAAGTGGAAATGCAGTTTCCACGGCTGTGAAGAATTTCAGACCTTGCCTTTCCCTTTGAGTCAACAACACTATTCTTCCAAATCCAAATCACACCTTTCTTTCACTTATTACTTATTACAGTATTGTCTAGTTAATAATCAAGTATTAATATTGTTTAGTAAAAATAAATAATACTATCCATTGTTTAGTGAAGCAATGAATACTACTCCGTAATGTCTAGTGAAACAAACAATCACTATCGTGTGAGACACTCTCATACATGGAGTAATCTTGTTTTAATTTTTTAACATCATCTTTTTTTTTAAATATGATTGGAGATTGATTCGGTGTCGTCGTTGCTTGTTTTATATAGTTTTCTTGTTCAATTGGAGACTTCTATTACTCAATTTTGACTAATTACACTTGATGCGGAAAGAGGTCGTGGTTTGCTTATTGTGTGAGAAACGAATGAAAACGAGCAAGAATTGATTTAAAACAAATTTGATCTGGAAGGATATAGCAGAAGAAGAGTAAACCATTAGAAACCCGTCAAAAAGAGGATTGCACAAAAAAAAAAAATTCAATCAATGGTCAAACTAATACTATTACACAAACTCTCATGTGAAACATGTTCATAATATGAAATTCATACCATTACACTTATAAATTGATGCCACTACTTTTATAAATTAATACCTTACAATGATCTCAATTTATAAGTGTAATAGTATTAGTCGATAGGTGCAGTGATATTAATTATTATGAATTTAACAAAAACCTGTACAAACGATTTGCGAAAAATAAATATAAAAGGCAATATAATTGTTAAAAGTAGAGAACGTGATTCCTTTTGTAAAATGCATGCATGTGATCATTTGTGTTGGCGCATGTAGCGTGCTTTGGGGAAGGAATTCACATGCATATTATGTAAAGTGTATGTAACTAAAATAAAAATGGTTGAAATTTGAAAAGAGGAATAAATTAAATAGAGATTTTTATTAAAAAAAATTAAAAATTGAAACAATGAATTTGTATCCCCTAATTACTACGAAGGAGGTCCAAAGCCTTCAAAAGGGTTCCCCTGAACCTATCTAAATCAAGATTAATATCCTGATTTTGTAAATACACAGTACTAAAATAAGGAAAATTGTTACTAAGTATTAGTCCCGGATCTGTATATATTGTACTATTAGGAGGATATTTCCCCAACAAGGAGCTCTCATTCAAAGTGACTGTATAATTTAAAGACACCAAGTTATTACTGTGCATCCCACTTTGGAAGCAAATCCATGCAAGATATTCGACCCCGTACGGCACGATTTGTATCACAACCGCATTCTCACGTAGAAACACCATGTTTGTTAGCCCCGCCCCGTGGACCCCCACCATGACGTCGAAAGAATTCACAAATTCCGCGATTAATGATACATTCGTGTGCATCTCTCTTACGACCACCTCAAACCCCAACGCTCGGGCCGCCTCCCCGATTTCGTGTTCGTTCATCAGTTTTCGGGTTTTTTCTCTTGAAATGATCAGCATCCGAGGTTGGTGATCGTGAATGGGATTATATTGATGGTGGTTTAGTTGCAGGAGTTGTGTGAAGTCTGTCCTTAGAAATTGTAATGCTAGTGTTGATGTTTTCATCTCTAAATCGTTGTAGGCTTCTAGCCCCACGATCATCCTCGAAAAACATACTACCTGTTGACGGAAATTAAATAAATAAATAAATTTCGCACTATTATTCTATAAGTTCAGATTTTTAGATGGAGAAAATTGCAGAAATGGTCCCCTGTGAATTTGTCCTCATAAAAATGATTATTTTTTTAACAAAAATGGATTTTACAAGCAAAAAACAAAGGAATTTTTTGAACCAAATTTATTTTTTGAAAATTCTCTTGGGACCAAAATTGTTAAATAAAAATTGAATGAGATCATTTCTGCATAAAAAAGGACCATAAAAGAACATCGGACTAAAACTGAAGAGGAAAAATTCATATGGGACCACTTCTGCAATTTATCCCTTTTAGATGAGACGAAATTCTTTCATGATATCAGAGCTTGTGGCTCAGCCCAGATCCTGGGTTCGATTCCTGTGGAAAGCACTCCACCCATTTAAAATTGTCCACTTGTTGGCCTCCTCCCCAAAGAGGCAGAGACAATGATTCGGCCCACGAGTGAAGGGGAATATTGATGAAAATTAAATAAACGAATTAATTTCGCATCTCTCTACAAGTTGGGACTTTTAGATGAGACGAAATTCCTTTCAATACCTCGTTTTCCGTGTCAATGTCGTGCACGTCGTATTTGGATAGTTTGTCGATGATGAAACGGTATTTGGAGGTCCATGAGGAGTTGTAGTTGCTCATGAGGAAGACCGTCGTTCGTTTGAAAGGACGAGAAGTTAGGAAAAGCGGGACGAGCACGTCGGCGAACGAGTGGAAGTAATTGCGTGGGGCGATTCCTCCGACGGAGAAAAGGATAGCGGGGATATTGTTGTAATTACGGTTGCAAAGAGGGGTTTTGTGAAACGGCGTCGTTATGACCTTGAAGTTTTTGACTGGGTGCATGGAGCCGGGGTTTCCTTTCCGGGGGTGTGGTGTCATGATCCAAGAGTCGAGTTAATTGCTTCATCGCTTATGAAAATGGTGGACGAGACGCCGTGGATTCTTACGTCGCCGTTTATCTCATAAACGTCTGTTTTGTAATTCCAAAACTTCAAATCCACATAACTTGATCTTGAACTGGTGGACATTTTAGAAGCATCTTGTACCGCTTCAAGAAATTCAAAAGAAATTAAAGAAAATGAATTATTTTAGTTCATGATTAATTGATGTGGAATTCCCTATTTCACAATATGTTTCATCTACTATTTCATTATCATTTAACTGTTAGATTTTCGTCAAGTGTCATCCCTTCAATTTCTACTAATTAATGTAATTAATCCTGATTAATTCAAAAAAAAAAATTCTCATCTTCCATCCTTAGTTTTCTTCTTTTTGGGCAGCGCAGAGATCTCCAAGATGATGTTAAGAACATCAACACTTTCACATATATATATATTGTATGATCATTGTTTCATGGTCACTCGACCCGAGTGGTTCATGGTTCATTTAGGGTTCATTATTTAATGTTTAGGGTATAGATGGTTCATCCAAATTAAAATTGAATCCAAATTTTCATTTTTTTGAATTAACCAACATTAATTACATTAATTAGTAGAAATTGAAGGGATGACACTTGGCGAAGATCTAACGGTTAAATGATAATGAAATAGTAGATGAAATATATTGTGAAATAGGGAATCCTATCTGTGATTAATTTACTCAATGCGAATATTCTATTTTATGGCTCAATTATGACAACATCTTAATTTTATGGTTTGTCATTATATCTTCAACTTGTGCAGTAATAATCTTTTTGCATAGACAATTTGTCGAAACAAAAACTATTCAAACTTATCAAGCATGTTCAAAGCTTCTAGATATGTGATTCAAAAAAAAATTGATCTTGATATGAACCATTTTGGTATTTTTCCACTATCATCCTCCGAATTACATATATCTATATCTACTTCTCGCTTAATGAATTTATATACATGTAGTGTAACATGTATTATATTGGAGTTTGAATCACAAATGGTCATATAACTTTGACCTCAAATAGATTTAGTTCCATAATTTTTTTTTTGTCTTTGATTTAGTTTCAATAACTTTGATAATGTCTAATTTAAGTCTCAAATCGGTCGGAACAACGTCGTTTTTGTTGATTCAATTTGGGGCTTTCTGGCGGATGTTATGACTACACTGCCACATGCATTTTTAAGTGTGTATGACTAATTCTTGCCGACAAATCTGTTTTAATTTTAATTTTTTTTTTAAAAAATATTATATGTCTGGAATTTCAGCACTTAAAAAATAAAAAATACACGTGGCAGCCCCGTCACAACATCCGCCGGAAAGCCCCAAATTGAAATGGTAAAATGACGTTGTTCCGACCGATTTGAGATTAAAATTGGGTATTGTCAAAGTCATTGGGACTAAATTGACGACAAAAAAACTTATGGGACTAAATCTATTTGAGGGCAGAGTTATGAGATCATTTGTGATTCAAACTCTATTATATTGAATATTATTTAAAATTCTATTTAGAAATAAACTTTTTATAGTAATATTTTCTTCTGATTCCGATAATAGGATTGTATAGATTTTTTTCTATAAATTACTAACTTAATATACCACGTTCGATATTTTCTTTGATTAATTAATATATGAGAATGGGAGAGATTTTTCTTTGTCCTTCAATCAGCGATTTTTTTTTAAAACTGGCAATTAGCGATAATAATATTTGAGATTAAGATAGACTTACAAATCATGAGTAGAGGAATAGAATAAGGCTTCATAACTGAATAAACTACAACTGCCATAATAATGCAACCAACAAATGCTCCAAATAACAACATTTTCTGCTTCTTCCTGTTATGAATCTTCGCATCACATTTTTTTCTGCCTGCACATATTTTTGTAGATATTGATGTGTGATATACTAATAAAATTAGTAATTTTTGTAAAAAGAAAATTGTATAAACTACACATGACAATTTTATTATATCACTATTATTTATGGATGCATGAATTGGGATATTTGCAAAAATCAAATTCAGAATTTGACATTGCTACGTATTGGACGGAGTTTAAATCTAATAACTCTTGGCCTCAAATAAATTTAATCTCATAACATTTTTTATTATCGATTTAGTCTCATTATCTTTGACAGTGTCCAATTTAGTCCCAAGTCTATCGAAAAATTCAAAATTATGTCGTTTCGCCGATTGAATTTGAGACTTTCCGGTTGCGGATGTGATAATGCCACGTGTAAAAGTAATTCAGTTAGATCGGGAATCTGTTTTAATTTTAAGTGTTTATTTGTTTTTATTTTTTTAGGGCCCGCTTGGTATGACTTGGGAATGGTAATGGTAATGGGTATCATTGAGGGGTCAATCACTAAGGGTTATTAATTGCATTGTTATTGTTTGGTTAGAACATCAACAATGGGTAGCATGTGAGGTGAGGTGAATGGGTGAAAGTAATCAATTGCTTACTTCAATTCCCATTACTACTTGTGTATTAAAATTACCAAACAACATCAAAAGAAGTTATTTCCATTGTCTACTTCCATTACCCCCAACCAAACGGACCCTTAAATTTTATAACTTGTAATTCCAGGTGTAAAAAAATAATTACATGTAGCAGTCCAGTCACACCCGCGATCGGAAAGTCTCAAATTCAATTAGCGAAACGACGTAATTTTAAATTTTTTGACGGAATTGGGACTTAAATTGGACATTGTCAAAGATATTGAGACTAAATCGGCGATAAAAAAAAGTAATGTAACTGAAATTTTTTTAGGTCAAAATTATAGGAGTATTTGTGGTTAAACTCTATTAGACGCATCATATATATATCACTTTATATATGTTCCACAATCTAGATAACTAACATGCGTAATTTAATAAAAACCAACAATTCTCAATTATTATGACAACATGTGTAAAGAATACTTAGGAGTGGAACATGTGATAGAAATACGAAAAGCGATACAGAAAAATCGAACTTCATTTTAGCTCGGAAGAACTGAATGTATATGCAGTGATAGTAGAGTTACAAAAAATTATTAAAAAACACATGACGTCACACATACATGTAGAGTTTCAGAATAAATATATAAAAACACACACATACATATATTCTAGGAATTATTTTACCCATTATTCGCTCTTATGATCAATCCTAATTAAGCATGTCTTCAACAAAAAATGATCGACAACTACTGATATATAGTAACATCAGCAACATCAAAATATGCTTTGCCTTCATATATACAATTGGTCTATATATAGTGCTTTTGCAATTATGATATGATATTTTTTCCCCTAAATGTTGTTATTCGTTTTACTATAAATCTCGTCTAATATGCTAGTTAGGGGAATAAAATATTATCAAGATTAGGTGAAAGAAGGCTATTACAGAAACCTATCAATTTTAAAGTTGAAGGCTGATAATATTAGCTTATTCTCAAGATTCCGACCCATTTTTTCCTATTTTTGATTGTGATTTTCTTATTTGACATGATTTTAAATGGACAGATTTTTTTCTCAATTGACTTGTTACCATATATATCTATACAAATAAGTCGCTAGCTGGTTAAGTCTGGTATATATTCAGATGCATGCATTTTTAGAATCAATGAATCATGTAATTTGTGATACTGAAAGATGCAACTTATTTACACTGAATCGTGCAACGTGACAGTCAAGTCAAAATATCAGTCGAAAAGTCCAAAATTGAATCGGCAAAACGATATTGTTCCGGCCGATTTGAGACTAAAATTGGACATCGTCAGAATTATTAGAACTAAATCGATGACAAAAAATTTTACGGGACTAAATCTATTTGACGTCAAAGTTATGAGACCATTTATGATTCAAACTTCTATTTTTTTATATACTTTAATATATTTTTACTCAAATCTGGTTAATGCAAATAAAAATACTAGGACTCAAATTATGACCCGATCTAAATGCAAATCAAAGTAGAATGTTCCAATTTTCATAAAAAAAAGTAGGATGTGCTTTCCTATATATTTAAAAAAATTGAGCTTTTTGCATAATTGTTTCCTGCATGCTATCACAAGTCTAAAACTAGATTTCTCTATTTGTGACTGATGTTATTTAAAATAACAAGTATTTTATAATTGAGTTGAGATTGTATGTGTTGATTGAAGATTGAACCAGTTAAGATCTAATCTTATATATTCCTCTTGCATCTTCTTTTTAATAATTTAATAGATTACAATCACTATATTTCTCTAATTCCGTTTTATGGTGTACAATTTTTTTTTTAATTATTTATTTTGAAAATGAGGATATAATAATAAGTTAAAAACGTCATTTGTAGAACTTTATTATAGTACTTGCCCAACCACTATATTTCAAAACCAAGGACAACTTTTATTCGGTAGCCAGCTTTTACCCGGATTCTCTTTTAAACTTAAAAGTGGATTTCGTTTTCGCATCACAAAGTCAAAATAAATGGGCCGTCCACTTGTAATTTAATTGACGAGTAAAGATTTTAAAAATTCAAGTGGAGTAAATCACCAAAAATTCTCTCTAATAAATTTGTCTAAATTGTTAAAAGAATTTCGTAATTTGAAATATTATTGATTGCGTTAAACCCGTACGATTAAGATTGGAATGTTCATTTTTCATATAGCATGGAATTGTGAAAAGAAGAAAATTAGTGCATCACTTTTATCAGCACTTTTAAGTTTCTATCAAAACCTTGTCCCTAAAAGAAATTATATAGACTCGTAATAATAAGTATCCGAAAAAATTAAGGGCACGTTTGTTTTCGTCTTGAGGTGGATGGGGGAAATCTGGATGGAAAAAAAAAGGTGGATGGAGGAAATTCTGTGAATAATAATCTGATGTTTTTTTTTGTGTTGGATATGGTAGAGGTGGATGAAACTTTATGTCAAATCAATTTTTTTTAATTATGATAATGTATTATTTTATTATTTTTAGTTAGTATGATAATGATTGTATGAAATAAAAGTGTAAGAAAAGTAGGAGAAATAATGAATTATTTTAAGAAAAGTATGAGAGAAAATAAGTTGGTGTAAGAAAAGTAGTGATGTAATAGTTTTAGAGTATTTGGATGGAGGATTGGATGTGCAAATTTAAAAAGTGGTCGGGATGAAGGGAAGTTCATCCCCCATCCGGATCTCCCCGGCGTAAAACAAACATGCCCTAAAGTGTCTCAATATTGTTCGGAATTGACCAGCAATTTGCAAAGAAAGAAAACAATTGAAATGAAAAAGAACACAAAATTTATTGATCTAGTTCGTCAATAATAACTATTTCTTGGTATTACTAAGCCATGAGATATGCAATTTTTTGGGCACTACAAGATCTCATAAATCAGATGATTATTTATACCAAAAGTGGATTGTAGTCTTAAAAGTACATCGAACTTAAATACTGCTTAAAATGTCCCAAAAAATTATTGGGGGCCTAACACCGGAACCCCCCATTCTCTCCACAATACAACCCCTAGCCAACTTATCGGTGAGTTGGGTCGCCGTAATTATTGGACGATATGCAATCCATCATGTTCCATTGTACATTAATATCGTTTCATGAATTTTAACATTTTTGGGGGAGTTTAGTGCATAGTTAAAATTAGTAAATTACACTATTTATTAATTAAATTAAATAATTAAAATAATTATTAGATGTGTTGAATATATGATAAAGGATTTCACATGTGAGTTGTCTCACATCGGAATATTAGAATAAATGAGACTAGCTTATAAACCTAATGGGGCTACCTCCTCCTATCACCAATTGGTTTTAGGATGGAACCTCACCAGGCGTGACTAGTCTCCTCCGCTATTGGATGCGTGTGTGAGACCGCACCTCCTGGCCCCGATTTCTACATGGTATCGAGGCGGCCCCATGCTTTCGTCGGTGCCGCCGGCTGTCAGGTCCGAGGTCTGGAGGAATTGAACAGAGTGGTCATTTAATCGGTCGCATAGTCGAGGTCGTTGAATTGATTGAGCATGGGTGATCCTGTTTTGTTTAGAGAATTGACGGCGACTCACATGTGAGGGACGTGTTGAATATATGATAAAGGATTTCACACATGAGTTGTCCCACATCTAATATTAGAAGAAATGAGACTAGCTTATAAACCTAGTGGGCTACTCCTCCTATCACCAATTGGTTTTAGGATGGAACCTCACTAGGGGCGTGACTAGTCTCCTCCGCTATTGAATGCGTGTGTGTATATGATAAAGGATTTCACATGTGAGTTGTCCCACATCGGAATATTAGAAGAAATGAGACTAGCTTATAAACCTAGTGGGCTACTCCTCCTATCACCGATTGGTTTTAGGATGGAACCTCACTAGGGGCATGTGGGACCCTTTTTTGCCACCGATTTCTACAAGATGAAATCCTATGTCCACTACAGGGGAGCATCGATCAGTTTAGTATCGAACCGAAATTCCATAATTAATAATTGGATCGATCAAAATAATATGAAAATCGTTATGTAACTGAATAGAAATTTTCGGTTCAGTTAAGATTATTAATCGAATAATCGAAATTTCAAAATTTTCCCATTTTTTGGTGTTTTTAAGCCATATTGGGCCTGAAAAAATGAACATAATAATATATTTTATATTATTTATATAATTATATTATATATGTTAAATATATCGTATTTAGTGTTCAATTATTTTTTCGATTCTATCTGAAAAAATAACTGAACCGAACCAAAAATCAATTTATGTGAAATTAGAAATCGTAACTGAACCGAAAACTAAATAACCGAATTCAATTATAAATTTCGATTGAATTTGATCGATTATTTATGTTTTAACCGTATACTGCACACCCGTAATCCAATCCATGGTCTCCCACAAAACTAGGTAACCTGGGTCAGACAAATTCTTCTGTGCACAATTTGCACCAATTTAGAATTGGTGCAATTTGATTTTTTTTAAATTATTTTTCAGCTTTTTTTCTAGTTTTTTTTTTCACTTTTTTTTTCCATTTTTTTTACTCAACCCGAAATCGGCCCGACTGGTTTATGGTTCACCCGACCCGAATATTTTTTTACCCAGTCCGGACTCAATCCGGCCCGATCAGAACCCGACCCAAGTGGTTCATGGTTCACCAACCCAAATGGTTAATGATTTAGGGTTAATGATTTAAAGTTTAGATTTAGAGATCATGGTTCATCTAAATCAAAATTGAGGGCCATCATAAAATAGAATAAACAAATAAATATGAAATATTAAATAAAATAAAAAAAGACCCAAGAAAAAGTTGAGACTTGAAGAACAGCATAGACCCACAGGCCCCACAGACCAAGAGAAAAACTCCTCACACTCAAAATCAAAAGCAAGCACACGCACTCATGCGTGTCAGTGTGTGAAAAAAGTCGAAACGAAAAGGGTGCAGCAGCGGGGGCTAATGGACCCTGTAGTTTTAGATAAGATAATCGAGAAACTGATTGAAGTCCGATCGGCAAAGCCAGGAAAATTAGTGCAGCTTGCAGAATCTGAGATTAAGCAGCTTTGTGTTGCGTCCCGTGAAATCTTCATAAATCAACCTAATCTTCTCGAACTTGAAGCACCCATCAAGATTTGTGGTATATTTTTTGCAATTATCTCAACATTCCGTTATGTTTCTGCCTATATATGTCTGTTTATGTACTTGTTTGTGTTGTGAACGCGAACAAGCTCCTTTAATTTAGGAGGATGCCCTAGAAGTTTTGATTCACTGCTTTTCCCCCTTGATTTTTGAATTTTGTGTGTGATTAAGGTCTTTTGCTACGGGGGTTTGGCTTTGTGTTAAAGGTTCTGTCAGTTAAATCCCTTTTTTTTTTCTTTTTTTTTTCATTTTTAGGTTTTCTCCATTCATGTGAAGAATTGGAAAAAACCAGTTCCCTTTTTCTGTGGTTCTTTAGAACTATTGTCTTTTTCTCTTTCATTTATGCTTCAGGGGTTTTGGGGCTCGATCTTTCAAATCATATGATTTTTCTTAAGTTCTCAACTTTTACTCTGAACTTAGTTGAGGATAACCCTTTGGGATTTCTGCTAACAAATGGCATTTTGGTACTTGTTTGGACTGTGTAGAGATGTTGATTTTGTCTGTCACTGGTAAATGAAGGTTATCATATTGTTGAATGATTAGCTCGTACGTAGCTTTAAGTGCAACTTTCCGTGATTAGTAAATCTTCATACTGCATCGACTCTTGAAAAAGTCAACATTTATATATGGTTCACTATTTTATTAAGATCACTTGTTACAGTTTGAGAAACAAGAAAAGTCCATGCAATTGTAAAAACGTCAGATGTATCTACAGGCTCTTGTGACGAGTGTCTTTTTTAGGTTATTTATTCATGACTATGTGTTCCATATAGCTCCTAACTCTGGATTTTTCTATTTACCTGATGCTGGAGAATTATTTGCATAGGCAAGTAATGCGACACCACTTTAGATGAAGTGACATTCTTGCTCTGGATTTTTATCTGAAATTAAGATAGTTGGCAATGATAATTGTTGCTGGAAGCTTTTTAATAAGCAGGATAAAATTTGAATTCTTGACTAAGCTTCAACTTGCCAGTTAACAATATATTGCAGAATATGAAATGGAAAATGATTGGCTTCTTGTGAGAAAATTTTCTTATCCATAATGTGTGTATTAGATATTTTCACTGTATATGTGTGTGTGTGTATATATACACACTCCACCTCTAAGTCCAGGTACTTAAAGGTTTTGGGCCTCAGGTTGAATAATTATAGGACTTTGTGCTTTGGTCCTTTTAATTTTGTTATTTTTTCCTTTTTGTGTTTTAGTTTATCTTATAGTTTTCAGTTTAACTTATTACTCCATCAATTTCAGTTATGATAACTGGAAAGGCATGCTGACTTGTGCTGAAGCACCGTGGACGATCAACCATGCCTTATAATGGTGCCATGTGGCGAGTCTTGTTGAACTAACCTTATCTAAATTCATTATTATTTTTAGGTGACATTCATGGGCAATATAGCGATCTTCTAAGGCTTTTTGAGTACGGGAGTTTCCCTCCGAAATCCAATTACCTCTTTTTGGGTGACTATGTAGATCGTGGAAAGCAGAGTTTGGAGACAATATGCTTGTTGCTTGCATATAAAATCAAATATCCAGAAAACTTTTTCCTCCTTAGGGGAAACCATGAATGTGCTTCCATTAATAGGATCTATGGATTTTACGATGAATGTAAACGAAGATTCAATGTGAAATTGTGGAAAGCCTTCACTGATTGCTTCAATTGCCTCCCTGTTGCTGCACTCGTCAATGACAAGATATTATGCATGCATGGGGGCCTTTCTCCAGAACTGAACAATCTGGATCAGGTTCGAAATTTGCCCCGCCCGACTGCTATACCGGATACAGGCTTGCTTTGTGATTTACTCTGGTCGGATCCTGGGAAAGATGTTAAAGGATGGGGGATGAATGATAGAGGAGTTTCATTCACTTTTGGCCCTGATAAAGTCTCCGAGTTCTTGGCGAAGCATGAGTTGGATCTTGTCTGTCGTGCTCATCAGGTAAATTGATCTTGTGTTCAGTTATGCTTGATTTGGCATTACAAAACCAGATTTGGATTTCAAAATCTAAATCCGGTTCTACTTTGAGATTTTATAATCCAGTTTTTTAAAACTCAGTACATTCACCCCTACAAATACCTGTAGGCTAAGTCTCTTGTACACCAATTGTACGGTAAAACTGTATACACCAGTACTTTTCAGAAAAAAAACTAATGTTCAGTTAAAACAATTAATACTGACCAGCTAAAACTTTTCAGTGAAAACAAGTTATACTATTTTAAAATGCACTTGAGTTACATGATACACCTGGTGCATACAAGACTTTGTCATACCTATAAACCCTATAAATAACATTTTTTTTCATCCATCACATTCTCTAGTGACTGATTAATGCAAATAAGATTTTTTTTATTCCCACTCTTTTACATCACTTTTTACTCTTTTTTTTTTCTCACTTATACAATTTTCAACAGAACATACTAATTATTAAATCATTACAATTACAATCAACTGTAATATAATAATACACAACATCACACACTCTTACACATCGATTTGACATAAAGCTAAATCGTACTCTACTTAAATCTCAGAACAAACACACACTATTACTATTTATCAGGATTTTGAAGGTTTTTCAAACATAACCTTCTGTTTTTCCAAGTCAAATTACTCCTCTAATATCTACTACTTTTTTGCAGGTTGTAGAAGATGGTTATGAATTTTTTGCAGATAGGCAGCTTGTTACGGTCTTTTCTGCACCGAATTACTGTGGTGAATTTGACAATGCTGGTGCAATGATGAGTGTTGACGAAAACTTAATGTGCTCTTTTCAAATTCTGAAGCCAGCTGAAAGGAAAAACAAGTTCATGATGTCCACCAAAATGTGAGATTCTGTGCTTCCTAACCAAGGTCAGCTTAAGTTATTGCTAAGTCTTATTTTACATGCATAAATATATGACTAAAAGCTCTTATTTTACGTGCATAAAAATATGACAAAAAGCTCAATTCTTATTTTACATGGCACAACTGCATAAAAAGATACCGAAAGAAAAGTTAGTTGTGACAATACATTTCTAGAAAGATAAAAAAACCCATTTCTTTAGGATATGTGATAGAAAAAATAGAAGATCCATTCTCTTTTTTTTTTCCCTTTAAAAGAAAACCATCTTGGAGATTATGTAATGCTTACTTTGAAACTCTTCGTTTATATATACCGTAGTGATATTTATCTCAAATAGAGTGCATAAAAAGAAAAGAAAGAAGTCATTGCTGATGACTAAAATAATCATATTCCTCCTGCATCTCCTTTTATGTGATTCCGTAATTTATTGTAGACCATTTATCTCATAGAGGACATCTTATTTGTGATTCTGTTTTCCAAAAGCTATAGACTAATAAATCACATTTTCCGATGTCAATTTCCTACTAATACATCACGTATTCCCATACATTCATTCTCAATTTCTCCTCTCAAAGCACCAAAAGTAATCTGGCAATATCTAAGTGAGCACATGGTTCAAAATTCTTCAATGGGAATTCGCATTTGTAATTGTGGTGGTTAATGAGAATAAAAGATGATTAATTTACTGTCATCAAACTTCATACAAGGTAATGAGACTCAAAATAAGTTAATCATTACCCATTTTGATTAAATATTTTCCGTCCTATTATCATTTCTCCTCAACCATTCCACTATTCAACCAACAATTATTTTTTGTCCCTTATTATTCCAGATTGGAGCAGAACACTAACAATGTAACCAACATCTTCATTGTAATCACTAACAGAGAGTTTATTTTAACATAATGCATCATTGAAAATTAACAGAGAAAGTTGGTTAGTGTTAGGCAATTAATTACTTGGGACAACAAAAAGCTAACAAACCAATTAAAAGGGGAGTATTTCTTATGCACATGTATATAATTTCAGTTTCACTGTTTAGGTTACATTGAGCTTGTCTGATTAGGAATATATACCTGTTGCAGCAACCATGTTTCCAAATCTTTGCTTGTCTTGCTTTTATTTCCTTTTTCTCAGCTACTAACTTATCTTCTCTTTTCTCCCCCTTTTCATATTTTTCTTGTCTTCAGCACTTTTTCTTCATTAACTCTATTCTGCTGCTGTTCTGGATCATTTGCTCTTATTTATTACTATTTGGTCTTGGAATTCATTAATCAGAAGATATTGGGGGGAAATGAACAGACCTCAAACAACTGTGTCGTGAAAATTCACTAGAAAAATGTTTTTATTTTTTTATACATATTTCTTTTACGAGTATACTGCATATGTTACGAAAATATCAGAATAAAACATTTATCTAGTGAATTTTTTTTAGACAATTATATGTGGGAAATGTTAATGATTAAACATGATTATATAGATGGAATTATGTTTGTAACAAAATGATTTCTCATGACAATTTAGTCCTTAACATGCTACTACTATCAATATGCATATTCAGTATTGCTATGTTTTATAGGAGTATCCTATTCTATTCGGTGTCAACTAATCGATTCCTTTTCTTTTTTGGACACCATTTTTAATAGGGTCCCTACCTTAATTTCTGGTGTATAATTTGTGATAATAGAATCTTTCCTATGCTCCATTAATACTTTTATTTCTCGGTGTAGGTGACGCTTGGTTAGTGGAAGTTGAAGCTGCAGAATCCCCCCCCCCCACCCCCACCCCCCCCCCCCCCACCCCTTGCAGAAAGATGTAGATATAATTACTTAGAATTCATATTATCGAATCACGGGCAACGAAACGAGCCACTTTTACTTTTGAAAATTGGCGTATTTTGCCCGGATTCCAACTGTGTACTAGGAGAGCCTCCTGGAATTTGAATTGTGTGTTTTCTGTAAGCTAAAATGAGTAGAAATACTCACGTGAATTGGTTTCTTGTTGTTTCATAAGCCATTATTCAGAATTTGAGCTAGTGTGTGTTAAATGTGTCTGAATTTATATTGAGGCGTCTGGCTGTCTCACGCTAAACGATCAAAATTAACAATTTTAGTCAAAATTAATTGATTGGTTAGAAAGAAAATTTATATTGGGGGATGCATTAGAATTGAGTCTAACTTTATGTGAGCTTTGATTTGTTTATTATTCTGCCAACGTAATTATCGAATGTACGCGATTTTCAATTTGATGATTCAAAAGTCAATTACAAAAATAAAATTATATAATTCTAAAGAACATTTACACTGCTTACTAATTCTATAATTATATTTTGTTAAATAAGTTAACTTACATATTCTAATATTTGATCTTAAAGTAGTAAATGTCAAAAATATAAATTAAAGTTGTGTCATCTACTATAATTTATACGAAATAGCTCACAAATCACAAGGTTACTAATAAGTATGTTCATGAGTTAATTATCAAATATTATTGAATTAGAGTTTTCTTGTTGTTGCTTTAAAATAAAAATGAAATTAAACAAATATGTTTTGAATCAATATCGTAAATAGTTTGGTTTGATTAATATCCTCACGAGAATTAGAACGATTCATTTAGAAATGTAGTGAATATTTTCAATAGCTTCTGAAAAATTTCTTATAAAAAACATAAAGTAATTATTTACATAAAATATTAGAATTCATCAATTAACTAAAAATAAAATTGATAAGAATAAAGGGTAAATAAATAAATATATAATTAATTTTGATTACTCTCATATAACAGATTTAGTATAAAATTATTTTTTTAAGTTGTTTGGCAACCTAAAAGAAATTGAATGCCATTGCCAAATTATGTGAGTCTCACCGAATGAGTTCCTTGCTAAAACAAAAAATGTACGTTTTTAATTAAATAGATACCACTTATATTATTCTTATAAAAGTTATTCTATTACTACCTCCGTCCTAAACTCGATGACCATATTATTGTGTGCCCGGGTTTTAAGAAAAAATGATAAATTATTGGGGTATAAAGAATTGTTTATTAATATTTTATGTGATAAAGTCGATAAAATGATGGATAATTGGGATTAAAAAGAGTTGTTTATTAGTATTTTATGTGATAAAGCGATAAAGTGAGTATTTTCATTTAAGGAAAGTGGTAATTAATGGCGTGTTTTGAAACACTTAAAACAGCTTTCAGAAACACTTATTTTCAAAAGCTGTGAGAGGAAGCTTTAAAAATAAGTAATTTTGAAAGTTGTTTTAAGTGTTTAAAACACGCCCTAAGTATGGAACGCCCCGAAATAGAAATGTGACAATCGAGTTTGGGACGGAGGAGACTATTTAAAAAATTAATAATAGTTTCGCTAAAATAAACCTATTTTTGCGATCTACTTTTACAGATTTATGAAATTTGAGTTTTCCTTTCGTGTGCATGATGACCGCTTCCATCAACCTCTCACTCTTCTCCTTATTTCAGAAACGCGATCGTTGTTTTGGATTTTTTATATACAGGTAAACATACAAATGAATTTTCGAAATCGTGGATCGTGTTGTTGAAAACTATGAATTCGCGTGAATCGACGAAGCCGCTGCTGGCGGCGAGCGGCGGCGACGCTGTGAAACTCTTCGATGTCTTATCGGACCAGTGCCTTCTCACCTATTCTCCTTCCCCGGGGCTCAGCGTGAATTCGGTGAAGTGGAATCACAATAGTCAGTGCAAACTCAATTTGTATTTTCGCAATTTTACCTAAACTGTTTTTACCAGTTAAAATTGGTACTAGGTTATGTAATTTGTGATGCTTTATTCATCTATTTCTCGTAGATATGGTGTTGGCGAGCGCAGGCGACGATGGCAGAGTATCATTATGGAAGAAAAATGGGGAGAGCTTGTGGACGGTACCTACCAAAAATGATTTGGGTGGAACTAATGAGGTACATTATCATGTATACACCAAAAATCGGAATTTGGGGATACTCATCTAATGTGCATTTGCATTTTCTTGCCTTTATGCATCAGTTAAATTTATTAACTTCATGAGTGAGATGGCCTCTGGCCTCCTAGATGCAACAATTTCAGTATTCACGGTTCATCTGCAAATATAGTTAGTGTGTATGTATGTTTATGGATGCTAGTGCATATTGATAAAATCAGTATAGATTGATAAATATGCTTGCCCTATGGATTGGGATCCAAGTATATGAAGTTGGTTATTTTAGAAGATTCGTTTTAGATGATAGTTCTTTAGTTGGGATATTTTGGACTTGGAGCAAATAATTCCAACATTACCTTAATGAGAAAGTAGAGGTTAGTCCATTTAGATTTGGAATGAACACTCTACTTAGTAAGTTATAGTTGGCTAATAATGTTACCCTCTGGCTGGAAATGAGGAAGCAATCAACATTACCTTTAACATAAATTGTCTTTCACCTGTAGTGAAGGTCCATCCATGTAAATAACTTTGAACATCAACTTGATTTCTGCAAATCTTGTGTTTGTTTCTTCTGTTTAAACTTACAAGCCATCAGAGTCCATGTCAAGTATCAACTTTTGCAACAAAGGGTCTCGATACCTCTGCTCAGGCGGAACCGGTCAAGTTGTAAGAATATGGGATTTGCAGAACAAGCGTTGTGTCAAATGGTTGAAAGGGCATACTGATGCTATAACAGGTGTAATTTACAACTGTAAGGATGAGCACATAGCTTCTGTTAGCCAAAAAGGAGATCTCATTGTTCACAATCTTGCTTCTGGAGCTAGGGCTGCTGACCTTAAGGATCCAAATGGGCAGGTTGCTTATATTTTTTCGATATCTCTGTATACAAGGAAACTTAATACGCATTATTTTGATCAATATGATTTTTTCGTTTGTTTTATTCAATAATAATTATAAGACCAGGCCTTAGGGGCACTTGATTATTCTCGGATGAGCAGGCACCTGTTAGTTTCAGCTGGTGATGATGGGTCTGTTCACCTGTGGGATACTACTGGCCGCAGCCCAAAGGTTTGCATTATAAGAAATGATTATATATTGTTAAGATAACATGATTATTTCGTATACTGAGGAAGATGGACTTCTTTCTTGTCTTTATTTGAACAGCTCAAGCTTTTGTCAATTGCTTGTCTACTTCTCTGAGTGAATGTCATTCGGTTTTCCAGTTTTTCTTTCTTAAAATTTGTCAAAACATTATCAGTTTTTTGGTTTTCAAGAGTTCCCTTTGGTCACTGTCAACAAAATGAGGTTTCCCATCTCTATGGATTATTTTGGCTGTTAAATAGCTGTAAATCGTCTAAATTAATAAGACAGATCTGTACTGTTACAATGCACATGGAAAGAACGATTACTACTTTTCCTGTTCAATGTTATACTGAAGAGGGAATCTTCTTCCCTTATACCAAGATATTGAAGCTTATAATAACAAACACAACTACGCAAGACAATAGATAAAACACACTTGCTGAAGGTTATGATGATTGATGAATAAATAAGCATGATTTCTACAGTGTGCAGCAGCCCAATCTATTTTCTTGGAAGGTTTGTTTATTATCAACACCTTGTTTGTGTAGTCTCTCGTGCTTTGAAAGCTCACTATGTCCCCGACTACTAAGCCATGTAATAATTGTGGTAGATATCACAATGCACAAAAGCATAGAATAAATAATCATCTCAGATTTTCACTTCGTTGGACCTTCAAACAGAGCCTAAGAATATCTCATTTATCTGAAAGCAGTATATAAAGAAAAAAAAAAGAAGATAAGCAGAATTCTCCTTATGATTTTACATTTAACAAAGTGAATGTTGATTAATGTAACCTATGCAGTCTACCAGATCTCATTCAGTGTAAAAGTAATTTTTTTCATTTCTTTACTCAAATACATTGCCGATTCATTATTAAGATGCCATCTTGCATGACCTTTGGTTTTCTGCAATGAACACTATAATCGTCTTGTATTTACCAGGGTTGAATCCTTGAATTTGCATGCTAAGGTACAATATTATGTGCTTACCTAATAAGGTCTATTTTTGCCACATTCAATTATAGTTAACCACAATTTATTTGCATTTTAGGTTTCTTGGTTGAAGCAGCATTCTGCACCATCCACTGGAATTAGTTTTTCACCGTCCAATGACAAGGTCATTACTTCATATCCTCGGTGAATATTTCATATTCTATAGAGATGTGTCTTTCTATAGTAACATGCATGCCAGTTCTGATATCTTTTTTAATAACTTTACGAGGGTTTCACAGTATATTGCTAGCGTTGGTCTGGACATGAAGTTATACACTTTCGACACAGGGTCCAGAAAGCCGTCATCTTGCATATCTTATGAGGCTCCTTTCTCTTCGTTGGCTTTTGCTGAAGATAGATTAACCTTAGCTGCTGGTACAACTACTGGTCAGGTTGTACTCTATGATATTCGAGGAAAGCCTCAACCGTTAACTATTCTTTGTGCATACTTTGAGGTGATGTGAATTCTTCTTTCTTTGAATTTTTTTCCCCAATGCAATGATGGAATATGTTCCCAATTGCTTTATCGTTCAATACTTGTCAAGCGACCCTATTAGCTCACCGTAATTGTGTGCCTAACACTTATTGTAAGACTCTTAGATGATGTTTGTTTTGGGTTTTAAAAACCAGATTTTGGATTTACAAATTTAAATTTGGCTCTACTTCAGGATTTTGAAGTCCGAATTTATAAAATCACCACTGCAAATACCTATACGATCTGCTATCACACTTTATAATATTTTCTCTCTCCTTACACCTTAATATATTTAAATCATAATTCACATCATTCAATCATATAAATATCACACCCTACAACAATACAATAATACAACGTCATTCACTCTTACACATAAAGTTAAACCTAACCCTACCCAAAATTTCGAAACAAACACATACCTTATTATTCATCAAGATTTCTAAATTTTAAAAACCAGTTTTTAAAAACCACTAGAAACCCAAAACAAACATCACCTTAGAACTTGAAGTTCACCATATATGTCTATAGCTCATATTGAGATGAGTCCCTATCACACAGTGTTTCATTGCTGCTACCATTAGGGCTGTACAGCAGAAAAGTATGATTTTCCTATGTCGTATTTACTTTTTGTTCTCTAAAGTTTGTCACTCTGATCTGAAAGAAACTTTTAAGTTAAATCTGCACAATATACTTTGAGGCAACCTGATACTATTTTGAAACATGATAACAGCCCGTCAAAAATCTATGCTGGCAGAGGTCGAAATTAGTATCCTTGGATGAAAACAACTACACAGATGAGACAATTCTTCTGGCTGGTGATTTAGGGGACTCAATACTTATGCCTGATCCACTTACATCTAAGCCGTCATCAACTATTCCAATGCCGAAAGGAGTATATGCATCTCAGAATCCTACTTCTGGAAGCCCATTTTCTTCATCAGGCAGTTCTGGGTCTACTTCAAGGGCTACTGGTTTATCTTCCTCTGTGAAATCACCCAGAAGCGCCTTATTAAAAGGCTTAACTCTTAAAAAATTGCATGAACCTCAAGACAACGTCTTCAAGGATGATATGGACGTGTTTTCTCCCCTTGTGGAAGTTCAGCCGCTGACCCCCTCCACTCTTGATAAATTATGGGATGATAATGATGGTATAAAGAAAAATCAAGTTAAAAATCCGTTGTTTCACATTCCGCCTCAGAAGTATGGACGTCCAAATGTAGGGGCCAGCAACAACAATCATCCGATTTTTGACTTGAAGTCTGACTCTGCATCCAAACAGGTATTTATTTCCCAATCTCAATTGTTTTTGTGCTTGATGTAATAAATTATCTCGTGGTTTGCTGATATCTCTAGTAGAAAGCTGGAGATGATTTAATGATTATCCGAGCACAAAAAGTACATTAATTTTACGATTTACTTATCTCAGGATGTCCAACACATTTGGACATAAATTATTGAATTAAAAGTAAAATGAACATTTCCATTTTTAGTAATTATGTATTTACTTTATCAATTTTGATGATCTTGGTGTCAATTTTGGTCCAAAAGTACCAAAACTGAAAAAAGTAATAACATATCGGACTAAAATTAAACACCAAAAGGATCAAAATAGACACTAAAATGAGCAAAATAAAAAAAGTAAAATAGACTAAATATGGACATGACCAAAGTTACATGACGATCTATCTTTGTAATTCACTTGATCACTGTTTAGAACAGCATATTTTGATACAGTTGTGTTCTTGCAGACTGACAGCCAATCACAGTCAACGTCCAACATTTCATCTACACGTAGTGGCAACCCTCCCTCCAAAAATTGGGTTGGGGAGAGATTCTTAGATAAATTCGTTCACCGAAAAACAAGTAGAAAACCTTCTCTTTTTGCAACGGCGGTTGTATCCAGCAGTTCATCATCCAAGTCGCCGTTGCCTAAGTTACAAGATGTTCAGAGTACAACTAGCTCAAGTGTAACTAATTTACAAACTGGTGAAGCCTCCCATGAAGAAATTCCCTCAAGATCACCAGAAGCTGTATCGTCTCCTATTCGTTCAAACAGCACCATTTCACAAACTCTCATTCCATCTTCTTCTCCTCCTAAAAGATTTTCCAGTAATGCTAACGCGGCATCACCTCTTTCAATGCGGTCACCAAGAGGTAAAATAACAGGGCTGGAAACTAGGGAAGAACTTCTGAATAGCTTGTTAGGTTCACCAAAATTCTCCATGAGTGAATCTCAATTGGTGGGTTCACCAAAATCCAAGAAAACAGGACTAGAAACTGGGGAAGAACTTCTCAACAGCTTGTTGGCAAAGACTCAATCTGCCACTGGAAATGGTGTAACTACTCCAAATGTAAGGAACTGTAAATAAAAATTGTTTAATCTATCTTTGTAACTCGTAATCAATTTGCTTATTGGTGGCAGGGCGTAGAGACAGTAATGCAGGAAAGTTTTAGTCAACATTACCTTGAACAAAAGCTAGCTTCGTTTCAGGATTCTATTCATGGAGATATTCGTAATCTTCACTTGGAAATACTAAGGCAGTTCCATACACATGAGGTAAGTTACATTTGGTACCATGAAGAGTAATTGCATTTTTGTTCTATTCAGCCCTCCTTAAACTAAATTCCTTTTAAGGGCTTTAGAATGCACTTTTGTCTAATTTTTAATATTTGGAAGTATGTACAGATGGAGATATCAAGTGTAATGAGATTGATCTTGGAAAATCAGGCTGAGATCATGAAAGAAATTCAAATACTAGGAGAGAAAACACAGCATCTCCATCAGTTGCTAGGTTCCATATTTTAAATACTGTTATTCTGTTGTTGTTTATTTTGTAGAAAAAAAAAAAAAACCAAGTTTACCAATAGCTAGTGGTATCATTGTAGTTCCAAATGGTTGTTATTCGTTTATTCTTTGAGACATTCTCTTGTGAGATTATATGAGATAAATAGAAACTTACTATCAATTAGTCATAAATAAAAATTCTTTATGTTTTTGTTCTTTTGTTTCTTCTCATGATGCGTTGTAATCTACCCAATAATTGACTGGCGTAAACTGTAATATTTTTCTTGCACTAATACTTCATGGTGCGTTCATGGAATGGAAACTGCAAGGTTGATAAGCGACTATGCCAAAATAGTCCATTTTATATTTGTTTCAAAAAAAAAAATTGAAATTACAATTAAATTATTTAATTCTGAGGACAAATATACGTTGTGGGAACATTTTGACCGTTATATCATTTCTGCTGAAAATCAATGAAAAAAAGGTGACTTTAGCAATGGTAACTGTGTTGTGCTGTTTTATGAGAAGAGTGTAATTTGTTGGATCATTTCATTTCGAACATCAGTAACATGTACGCCTTGTTCTGGATTTTCTCTCATTTTGGGGTGTGTTGTTTTGGTTCAACCGAACCCAAAAAGAAATGTCGGTTATATTAGTTGAACACTGCTAAGCACATTTGGTTACTGTGTTACATTATGATCTGTCAAAAGTATTAATTTCACGAATTTCAACCTCAAAATACATTATGATGAATTTGTAGCACATACTTGCTTAGTGTAGCTTACTTCACTCGTATGATTTGCAGCTTATTACATGACAACGAAATTCACTCAATGTACATATCTTCAAATAACCATGGAAGGTTTCCTTGTTTAAAAAAAAAAAATAAGAAAAATAAGCCTGCACATACCACTACAATTTAATTCTAAAACAATCTATGATTTGAGCCTGTATTTTCTGGAGTTCGAATATGTAACAACTTCTCACTATTTTGGTGTTAATATTCTTTAGTGTTCTATTCTTCTCCTATCTGAAGTGATTTCTTCATTATCTTCTTAATCTTCTCCTGGGTCAAAATTCCTGAAGATAAATCTAATCAACCTTTGGGGTAGATATATGAAATATACCTCAAGTTAAACCTAATCTTCCTTTTGATAAATGCCACTTTTACATTCGACAGAGGAGATGAATGAAAATATAAATGCTTTCAAGTTGCTCAATTATTACGCTAGTAAATGGTAGAAGAAAACCAACAAGAAACAAGAAAAAGGAAAAGGAAAAGGAAAAGAGCCACCGAGCAATCACAGAAAACAGTAGCATTAATGAATTCTTGATGGGGTGCGAGAAATACAAGTGTGCATCATGATGCCAGTTTTCCAATGTTAATATGTAACCACAGTTGAGAAGATACCTTGTCTTGGTTGCCTTAATCATCTGCAATGGATGAAATCAAATGTACAGAAAATCGACACTGATCCTATCGAAGTTACTTCTTGATTAGTCGCAATACATCGCCCACTAGATGTAGAGAACCCGTCACTAGGACCTGGTAAATCAAGAAGGAAAACTTGTTAGATAAATGGTATGAACGCAGAAAAAGAAAAAAGGTTGTCAAGAAAGAATCTGCAACATCTTATTTAACTAAGGTAAATAAGGCGTTAAAAGAGTGTAAGTTGTAACAAGGTAACATGTGCTAGTTACTTTTATATTTCTCAAAAGACGACATCATAAAAGTGTGCATTACAGAGTAAATTGTAAAATTGATCCCATATCAATTGGGTGTGGGCAATTTTAGTCCCATACGAAGCAATATCTTTAATTAAGTACTTTTTGAAATAATGCAATTCAGCAATTCTAGTCCTATACTGACAAGGTTTCAGGATTTTTGCATGTGCCGCTCACGTAAGCTGAATTTCATGTAACTGAACTAATGACTTGGTGTCGCTTACGTGAAATAATGACACCCAACATATTAATCTTATTAAAAAAATCACAAATTAATCATCATCCTAAAACAAAAAAATTATCAACATCAACATTTTAGAAATTATGGGACTTAATTGAGAAAATTGATTCGTATGAGACTAAAATCGCTAACCTTAGCAAGTCAGAATTTTGCATTTTACTCTGCTTATCTCAGATAACTAAGCACTCGATATATCCAGACTCTGGAATAACTCACCTTAGCAAGTCAGAATTTTTTAAATTACCTGATGACGAACAGATTGATTTTTTCGAACGCTGTCCCTTAGCCAATTAATAGCTAGAGGGAGTGATGTAAAAATTTTGCTGTTCTCAGTACTATGAGCGCCTTTCTCAGCATCATCAGCAACTGCTTCACAAGTTGTGTCTGCATTCTTTGGATCTCTACCTGTAGTATTTAATACAATGTGGTTTGTTAAAAAAAGAAACCTATGTGGTTTGTATTCAGTAGCATCAGCATCAATTGTGCTTACAAATTGTAAGTGAACAGGGTGAGGGCAGCCACGAGAAAATGTCTTAAGTTGTAATAAAATCAAAGGTGATTCCCGTAAAAAATGCAGAAAGCCAAAGATGCAACTCAAACCAAAGCTTCAGGAAAATGAATCAAATTTGAAGCTACTATGGTAAGGGATTGAAATAATTTCCGAGTGATGTTAGCTCATGAGGATAAGTACTTTGCCATCTTGAATGGTATAAAAAGAATAGTACTCCCTCCCAGTTCACTATAAATGACATTTTGACCCTTCATCTCATTTGCAAATTAGATGACATTTTCAATGTAAATTAATTACATTTCTTCCTAAATATTGCAATGGATTTAGTGTTAGGGCCTCACTTCTCTGCTAGTGGACATGAGTCGATATTTATTGCCCTTTACAGAAAATGTCCAACTATAACTACGAGAAATAAAAAGTGGTGCATCACAAGTGACTCAATTACTCATCAAAGAACTAGTTTATGAATTCAATCTTGGACAAACGAATTGGGGCAGTGAGATTTATGCGCTGTGTACACAAGGAAGAATAAATATAGTCACCACATAATAAAGCATGTTCTCAACCCAAAACAAAGGCCAAAAGAGATGAAAGCCCTTAAATCCTTTATGTAAAAAGTTAAAACAAGGTTTTCCATTCTCGGAGCTCATAATTTCGAGATATTAATCTCAACAGATGTTAGCTTCCAGATTGAACTTACGACCTTCAAAATATGAATCCGATCTTGAAGCTCATAACTTTGCAAGATACAATCTCAATTAGTATCAACCTCGAAATTGAAACTTTTCTCTCTTCAGGATTATTTTTGTTGGCATGCATAAATACCATAGAAATAAAATGTTTCGAGTCGTAGTAGAGGGAGGCATAGATAACTCTTTTTATGTAGATGATATGAACATGTTTGAGCTCATTCACAAATTATGTTTGAGCATATATAATTTCTCAAAAGTGTTAGCCCATATGCTCTATACAACACTTGGGAAAAAGGAAAGTTTCGTTTATTTATCATGTCGATCTAGCCCATAATCCATAGTTCTCAAGTAAAGAAACAGAAATTTAAATTCAAAATCTAGATGACCAACAATTAGGAAGAAATGTATCACTGATGAGAACAAGTGTAATAATAAGTCTCAGCCATGACAAGTCACACTAAGCTTAGATCAAAGTTTATTCAAATCTGCTTAAAAAGACGGTTTAAACCTTGGCATGAGGCAAGATTACCTTTTTCCCCCAAAGTGAGATTTTCCCATACTCTTTGAAGAGCCATCTGCCATGATAAATCAACTTGAGCATCAGTTGCAGGTGACTGTGAGGCAGTACCCACCTTGTTATATACTGATGTATTTGGAACAAATAGTGCCTTCTTAAAGTGGACTCCTGAAACCATTAATGCAATAATCCATTAAAAGTGGTGGAAACATTCTTTCTACGTTTTGTTTTTTGGTTGTAGTTTGGCATTGGAGTGGTGGGTGGTGTTACAAAACCCATATTAGAAGTACTGGGGACATAACTAGTTTGATAATATAACAATTTTAGCACTCTAAAAAATCAAATGAAATAAATATTGGCTTAATTGCAGATAAAAATCACAACCTTTTGGCAAATTTCAATATAATCTAAACTTTTGAATCCTGGTAAACAAAACCTCAATTTATTTTTTTATTTTTTTTGCAATTAGAACCAACCGGAGGAGTTGCTCCTGTCTGGATATGACGTGTCACCTACCTGGAAACAAATTAATTGTATGAACATGTTTAGATATGTCCAGATGGCAGCAAATAATTCATTGTCATTTCCAGGCAGGAGCGGATCTGCCTGTCGGTTCAAATTGCAAAAAAAAATTTAATTGAGGTTTTATTTACCAGGATTCAAAAGTTTAGATTAAATTGCAACTTGCGAAAATGTTGTGCTTTTATCTGCAATCAAGCCAATAAACTAGGCAAACTTGGTATTTACCATTACTAGCACAAGCATGCACTAAGCGTGGAAGAAGCAACTGAGGGTCTCTCACGGACATACAATTGAACAGCAGAATCTGCATATAGCAAACAAATTAAATTCATCAACATCCTATAATGAAGAAATTTGCAGACGAAGAAAAAGATTTATAATGAGGTTAGCAAATGTAGAGAGTTTAAATACAAGCGAAGGTCTAAAAACTCTTTATCATGAGGTACTGTGTTACGATCCCACATCGGTTCCACATGAAAGTATGGAAGGGTATATAAGTGGGAGTCAATCCTTAACCTTTGACCATGGTTTTGGGTTAAGTTAGGGCTCCTAGCTTATATTCCTAACAATTGGCGCCGTCTGTGGGAAAACTCGGGCGGGCTGCGGAATGGGGCTACCCGATGGTGGGCCCAGGGGTTGCCACCTCGGATGTGGGCCCAAGGGGGGTTGCCACCCGGGAAGTGGGCCTTGGCATGTGGGTTGCCACCCGGAGTGTGTCGTCCGTGGACGTCCGGCTTTAAGGGGGGTAGATTGTTACGATCCCACATCGGTTCCACAAGAAAGTGTGGAAGGGTATTTAAGTGGGAGTCAATCCTTAACCTTTGACCATGGTTTTGGGTTAAGTTAGGGCTCCCTAGCTTATATTCCTAACATATGGTAGACTGTCTCAGTGCTTACTGGGTACAGATGCACTTACTCACAAGAAGGTAGGTAATTTAATCATTCAACTCCTGACAATATTTAATTATACACTTTTCTCGGAATGCATTTTTTGTCAAAAACTGTTGAAACAGGGAAAAATTAAATAATTAATTCATAAGTATTAAAAGTAGATATGATTATGTAATACAATCTTAGAGCTATTCAAAACACAACTTTCTTTCAAGCTAAATGTAATCAGTAGTAGGTAATGCAGACTGACCAAATATGCATAAAGAGATTGCTCAATCTTATCAGCCAAAGAAGGGTGTGTTGTGAATCTGATAAGGAAGGCACATCACATGTGCAGAGTTCATGGATTATTATAGAAGTAATATTAATAAAGGGTTCCAAACAGAATTGGCAATGGGAGTGTTTGAAATTTGGGATCTTATTTAGCACAATTCATGGATAGTAATTAGCATATGTAATTTCTAACCTTATGTGCTCTTTATTAATAAAGACTTCCATAAGATGGGGAGGGCAGAGAGAGGAATTATTCTAGAATTTAGTTCTTGGGACAGGATTATAGATACTCATGGGGAAGATTTCCTTCTTGTACTATTCAGTTCATCATATTAAATAAGATTGTTTGTGGTTCTTTTCTCTATCAGAACCCCTGCCCCAGCAAAAAAAATATTGAACTGGCACAAGCAGATTACTCCGTAACAGAAACATTTAAAATCTTGCTTTCAATGCATATTTGAAATTTGAATACTGAACAAAAAATATATTTTAACAAGATTACAAAACAAAACCAAGTTATATATGAACATGAGGCATTACCTGAGTAGAACTTTTTCTGACTGGTATGTTGTGCCCTGATTCATGTGATCTTTTATTGTCATCGAAAGCCTGGTTATATGGAGAGTTATAATCTTCTTTGGTTGCTAGGCAAAACCATTTTGCACATGCTTCCATACTTTCTGGACTGTGGGCCCCATCCAAGTAAAACACAAGATCCCCAGGGCTCTCGCTCTCAATGAGCTTATCAGACACAATTTGAGCACGTCCTTGCAAGGAAACAGTTGCAAGCCCTTTGATAAATTCCTCAGGGAGAGAAGTCTACATCCACATCAAAAATTTAAAAGTAAAAAACAAAAAAATATTGGTGGAGCATATAAAGTAATGACTAATAACATTTAGTCTGTTGAATAGAGCTTACAGTCTGGTTTACGTAATTGATTCCAACATGACCAGTCCTTTGAAGCCAAGTTGAGCATAGAGCAATTGCAAGGCCGGCATTTAAGTACTGATGCTCACCCTCGAGCCCAAGATGCTGGCCACTAAGTAGGCTAGGATCCAAAGGTGCAGCTACTTGAAGATTTATCTGTTAGCATTATTATGTATTGTTTTTACTCTGTATATTCTGTTTGTCTCACCAATGTATAGCTCAAAGTTTATGGAGACATATAAAACATGCATGGCAAATACTTCTATGCACCACTTGCACCGTGCAAGTCAAATGTAGTTTTAAATGGAATCAGATGGTCTGTATTAGTTGTTTTCACTGAACAGTATTAGTTGTTTTCATTGAAGTATTAACTCCAATGTAGCAGAAATCTATGTACATGTAGAAATTGACTCACATCCAGCTTTGAGGCCGTCTGTTCAAGAACAGTCATTGCTTCTTCAGGCTGTGGTACTGTAAAGGCAGGAACACCACTCTGATTAAGGAAAATAAATGCATGAGAAAGCAATACCGAGAAACAATTCCAAATTAATGGACATTTAAATGAAACATCAGCGCTAAACCTTGAATATTCCAGCCTTCTCCCCAGCAATTTGTCCAAGTGTATTTCCTGCCCAAGTAATCCAATCAATGAAACGGAACCAAATAGCTTCACATGTTTTAAAAGAACGTAGGTTTATTTTTAAAAAAACCTCTATAAAATATTTTTAGGATTCAACAACCAAGAATATTAGGGTTCATAGTCATTGTCACTATTGAAATCAATCAGTACAAGAAAAGGTCAAACATTATTAGCATCTCTCATTATTTGTTGAATATCAAGGCCAAACATAGGTAAATCTAAAGTCTTCATGAGTTCAGCAAACAAAACTATAATGCTCATCAAAAGCAAATTGTATCTTCACCTGAAGTCTTTACTTGTTTCATAAGACGAAGAAAAACATCATGAAGAGAAAGTACTAACCAAGAATTTCCATGTGGTCATACCCTAGAGAAGCCACACCACAGACAACAGGGTTTTCAACCTGACGAATTATCAATCATCATGATGCTAAATATCAAATAACAGCTAAACTTTTTGTAGGAAATTGCAAGCCAAACAGGCAGATTAATTTAGATTGACTACAGCAGTTGAGGTCATTTCAGTTGAGTATCAGATGCATACCACATTTGTAGCATCAAATTTTCCACCTAGACCAACTTCCAAAATAACTACATCCACCTGAGTCCAATAATATAAAAATGAGAGTATAGTCTCCCAAATGGGTACAATGTATCACATAGTAGAGCTAAAAAATTACCTGCTCAGCTGCGAATATCTTGAAGGCAAGCAAAGCAAGAAAGCGAAAATAAGTGGGCATAGGTACCTCGTCGGAGGTTTTTTCCTACATAACACCATTAATTTCATTTAGAAGAAGAACAATTGACATTATCCACCGTTTAAGCATAAACAAATGCTACACGTATCATAAAAAGAAATATACGAAACTTACACATGAATATTATAAGTTATTTTCTTGAGATTAGGTAAGCAAAGCATCTTTCATATACTGTAGCGTTTGGAGCCAATATAATGTCAAGCTAAAATCTAAAGGCTTGCTAGGTTATAGAGTTCAAAATACCAAACAAATTTAGAAAGCAGAAAAGTGTACTTGCCTTCAGTCGATCCAAACACCACCAAAAGTATCCCAAGAACTTCTCTTCAGAGATATCTAAACTGAAACGTGACAGGGGGAGCAATAAAAAGGAAGAAAGATGGTCAAGTCATTGTGTCATTTTCATACTAAGGAACCACATCAAAGTAAAAGGATAATAGATAAAAAAGTAGAATTCAATCAAAGTAAAATGACATTGCAACAACGTACCCATTCAACCTAAATCTTTCTCGAACATCAATGAGGTGAGGAGATGTGAAAAGTCCAGTATGGAAGCCACAATTACGCAAAATAGATTCTGTGAAAGTGCATGTTGATCCCTTCAGGTTGCAGTGCACAAAAATAAAAACTATATTAGTACCAAATTCATACCAAAATGAGTTCCCAGAAGAGTTTTCGACTTCAATGTGTTGTTTGCAAACTCTACAAAATGGGGGCATAATCACCTTTTATTAAAAGCTACTCCAGCTTTTAAAAAAAATGTGATTCTGGAAATTGTTAGTAGAGTTTGCAAACACAGCCTAGGTCGACCCAAAAGTTTCATAAATAGACCATCACGAGTTGTCACCATCCTAAAAATCATGAAACTCACACAACTAATCAAATTCACTATCTCACCTTTCCTTTGGTGCCTGCCACATGAATAACCTTCATCTGTTTTATTGAATCCTCTAAATCCAATATCTAGGTTTCATCAGAAAGAAATATAAACAATTATTCAAAATCCTTAAATACATGAAAAGAAATTACCCTTCACTGAATTAACTATTTTTCCAGGAAATCAAGGAATCGTCTATATAGGTGGAAGCTGAGATACCTTAACATAATCATACATTAAGTCAAATCGATCCCCTGAATTACTCTTATCTGCACGCGTGCGTTTAGTTATCAATGAGGACAGAGCCTCCATAGCCTCATCATACGGAGACAGCAAAGTATTTTCTGGTCCATTTCCACCTTTAAAGAAAATAAAATCAACATCAACCAGAATTTTTTTAAATCAGGAGAGATGCATATACTACCAGAGAAATTAAGGAACTTCTTCAAATGACCATGATTCAGTAATAATAACATGGAACCAATATTAACAAAATCATATAAACCCAGAAAAGTGTAATTAAATCAGGAGAAGTACATACACTCCGAATATACTCAAGTAACTAGAAATGAGCGTATTGCAGTAACAAGATGGAATAAACTGCAAATCAATAGGATTTCACAAATATTGAATACTTAATTGGAATATTCTTAGAAATGAATAAAACAGAGTAATTGGGCATTTGGATTAAGTTTACCTTGCGACATTTCTTGTATTCAACGAACGAGTATACTCCACACAGTCTGAAATTCTAAAAAGATAAGTGAGATTCCGAAACACAGATATGAATGGTGTGGTTTGTTTATAAGTATATATATATATATATATGTAAATGTGAGAAGGGATGCGCAGTGACGGTTGGTGAGTTGAGAGGAGACGATGACGAGGATTCACTTCTCAAAACCCAACACCCACCCACCACCCACCTCATCAATCTTTTTTTCTTTAAAAAAACAAAATACATATATAGAAGGGCTCAACTTTCAATTTTTGCAGAATAAGTACCAAACTATTAATTTGTTACACAAAAAGGACTTGGGCAATTATAAGACAAAACAAGTATTTTTTATTTTTTTTATCAATTTACATCTAACTTCTTATTTTCAACCCTAAATAAAAAATGTATTACGGCAATAAAATTATGTCTTTCTCAATTTTTGTGTTCTTTTCTAAAATTCACTCCTTTCATTCATCATTCATGGTTAGGGGTGAAAACTTATCAAAAATTTCGGTATGCCGCATTTATCTAATCGAAAAATACCAAAAATGATGATTTTTTCAACATATTGTGAACTTCGATACGGTATGATAGTATGCATATTCTAAAATTTGAAATTTTGATATATTGAAAAAATTCGGTATTTCGTTAAAAAAATTATATATACCGATATTTCGACATGAAATAATATATCAAAATTTCGGTATGGGACGGTGTATATCGATATCATTGAAAAATTTCGTATACCGTAATTTTTGGTAAGATAGGTAAATATTTTTTATTTATCGGAATTTTCAGTTTGCCGAATTTTGATATACAAAAATTTTGTTACGGTATCGGTATTAGGGTTGGTCATGGTACGGACCAAAATGGATATTTAAAATTAGACACAAAACTTCGGTTCGGAACAGTATGGAATTTTTATTTTTTGATACGGTTCGATACGGATTTTCGGTTATAACGGAATCAGATCGGACCAAAGAAACAGTTTTTTTAACCCTTTTCTCCTTTTTTTCTATCACCCCTCATTTTTCTTTTTAATCACAATTTTCTTAAGAATATTAGTGCAATCTGCACAAAATGCACATGAATTCAATACATCTTCAACCATATTCATGCATCTACCCTTCAGACTCAAACATATTACATGATAGGATAATAGTTAATTAAAAATAATAAAATAACCCAAGACATCATCAATGGTGTATTTAAAACATGGCTAATAAAATACACATTTAAAAATTTATTGTGAATTTTCGTCGGTTTAAATTGGCGAGAGGTACAGACTGTTGGTCCCGGTGCTAACGAGTCTCACACGTGTATGGGGGGGAATAAACGTGTTCAGTGATTTTTAAAACTTTTCTTTCACTGAGGTCAGATGGGTCAGATTATCCTGATGATTTTGCCCTAAGAAGCACGGATTGCCCTGAGTCAAAGTCTACTGAGACAATGATCCTGAGCTGCTTTCATAAGCTTCAGATTAGCCCAACTGATCCTGAATTTATCAGAGATCCTGACGAGCTTGGATCAGATAATTATCTTACTGAACACTCAGTAGAGTTAGTTCGGTTTGGTAACTATTTGTTCTAGCTACTCAAGTGTACGGAATGGTTGACCCTAAGTTTATACTCGTTTTAGCTTTGCTGAAAATCTTCTCTTTAATAAAACAGTGATTAAAGCTGTGATCAATTTGATGCAAGTTCAGTGGATTGGTTCCAACTGAATATCAGTGAAATATGCTTTCAGTGAAAAACATGCAACAGATAATAATGCAGTACAGAAAGCAAACAACACAGCAATTATAGTGGTTCAGAGACTCAAACTCCTACGTCCACTCTCTCTGATCTTCAGAGAAATTCATTAACCACTTCCTAAAGCTTTCAGGTTAACTCACTGTAGCTTACTCACTTTTCTACCTTGAGTTTTCTGGCTGACTCACTGCAGCTTACTAACTCAAACACACACAAGTGTTCAGACTACCACAAGTAGCTTACTAACTTCTTCTCTAGAGTTTTCTGACTAACTCACTGTAGCTTACTAACTCTTTACAACTCTAACTCACTAACAAATCACACACAAACTACCTTAACAAAGGGTTTGGGTTTTGGGTTGGTTTCCAACTAGGGAGAGATATCCTTTACAATAAGAACAAATGCAAAGGCTAGGATATCTCTACTAAGCTTTGGATATTTCTTATCAATCTAGACTTAGTGAATGAGCTCTCTCCAATGTGAAACACTTGGGAAATTCTAGGTTTTTTGAGTGCTTCAATTTGCAATAATACGAATGAGCTCTTGAGTTGCTTGAAATTTCCCGTAACCTCTCAATGTAGAAGGTCACTGGTATTTATATGCAACCTTCACCAAGGTTACTCTTGAAAAACTATCTGTTTGAGGAGATAGTATCAAGGGTTTCCTCTTCTGGTGTTTGATGAACAACTATATTTAGGGTTTGAACACTCTCTTGCATGTTTTAGGAAATATGCAGCCATGTAGCCAATCACCAATTTTTGCAGTCTGGAACTTTGTACTACTGACATAATTTAGGGTCATGTCGCTTACAGTGTCAGTAAAGTACAGTGTTGTCTTCCTCTGATTGGTTCTTGTCTTCAGTGAATGTAAACAAACAAAACAGCTCTTTTTGGCCAACCTCTCTGAATGAGACAACCTTAAACAACACTTAGACTTAGTTCATTTTGTCTGCACTATAATGTTTTGGGCAATATCTACTTTTCTGAACATGTGCGTTTTTCTCAGTTTTGTAGTATTCAGATAGATATTATTCAGTGCCTCTGAACATTCAGGTTATACTGAGTATTCAGTATCTTACTGAGTCTTAGGTGTCTTCAGTAACTTACTGAGTCTTCAGTATATTATGAGTCATCAGTTCTACTGATTCTTTAATTACTCAGTATTTCCTGAGTCTTCAGTTCTTCAGTATCTTCAAAATCTAACCTGATCTATATCTGCTGACTATACATGGTGCAGATAACTTCCTGAACAATCTATACTGAAACCTGACTCAGTCTATCAAGATTATCCTTAACATGTCATACTCAGGGGTTTTGAGATCTAATCAAAACTTCTTTATTAAATTCATCTCCCAACACAGACTATAGAGCGATAAGTTGGTGCGAGAAAATAAGGATGCGTAATTGCAAATTCAGAATTTTATAGGGTTCTCGGTAATTATAAATCACAACTAAGGAAGTAAATATTCTAATATCTCGCCAAAATATTCATATGATATATTCAATATTAAATTACATGGATATCAATAATCTATAATACAATTTAATGAATACAAAATAAATTAATAATTACATTTATTATATATTTAAATTGGTTATTCGGTTCAGTTCGATCCGATACGGTTCGGTGCGGTTTCATTCAGTTTTTTGGTACGGTTAATTCAGTAATATTCATATCCATATCCAAATAAAATATTGGTTCGGTTCAGTTCGAAAAAGGTCAAAAAGTCAATGGTTATTTTCGGTTCTGATTTCGGTTTGGGTTTGGTAATCTCCAAACTCCGTAAACAACCCTAATCTATATGACTTTTAAAATATTAAAAATTTAAGTACAGTGTATGATATGTGTCATTATTTTCGGTACAATACGATATGTCATCCCTATTCATGGTCAAATGAGTTGAAAAACATAAGGTGGTATATAAAACAAAGCAGAAATACTCTTTTTTTGTCTTTAAAATTGTCCAAGTCATTTTTTTACAATAAATTAATAATTTGGTACATATTCTATAAAAGTTAAAAGTTGGGTCCTTGAAATATAATAATCGGCAAAGATAATTTGTTCTATACATAACATAAACAAGAATAAAATAAAGAATACTTACCACTAAATATTACATACACACGCCGTAAAAGGACTAAAATAGACATGTCTAAAATTGCCATCTTACTCTCGTATAAATGACAACACAACCTTCCCACTTTTTGAATATTTTACAGTTCATTTTATTCAATCGATTATATTAATATTATATTCTTTTAATCAAACTTACAACAAATAAAAGAAAGAGTGGTTCTTTTGTACACTCAAGTGTACCGTACACTAATTGAATAATCCATTTGAAAAAATATTTGACCAATTAAATATATTAAACATGTTTTATGGATAGTTGGGGTGAGAGCACGAATTTTAGATCCATGCACCAGTTGCACACGAGACTTTCTCAAAATTGAAAACATTTAACAATTAAAATAAAAAGGAAAATAAAACCCACAAAGGCTGAAAGGCCCCCGCTGGAAACAGCTTTTGATCAGTGGTTTGCGGTATTTATACCCTTTTTATTCCCCTTTTTTTCCTCGTGAAGAAATCAAAACAAATAAATTGAAATCGAGTTTAAACAAATGAGTGAGTACAAACTGTTGGTTTTGAATCATAATTCATAATCGACTTTTGTGTTTTTAAAATCGCAAAAGAAGGGAAAATCACTATCCACGATCCCCTTTTCAAAAGCCCACTTTTACAGGGTACACCAGAAAGCTCCGAGTATTTTTAAACTTGAACTCAATAGCTCGACTCGATTACACTCGAGTTGATTTCGATCTTTTTTGGAGTTTAGGATCAATAGCTCGCGAGCCGGCTTGACTCACTTACACCTCTATATTTTTTATAACTCGATATCCGGTCCAATGACCGACTAATCCGGGGGACCAGAACCCACCGTCCACTAGCAGGGTTGTATTTCTCAAAAAAAAAAAAGTATGTGATTGTAAAATAATTAATCAAGTCTTCAGCTAACTTTCAATATAAACATCACAAAGCAATAATTCTAACTTGATATGGGACGGTGATTTTTAATGGGACGGTGATCTTTTTAATCAAGTTTCAATATTAAACTAGCACAAATGCAGACATGGCTTAATTAATTTGTTTAATTTCATGTGATGGTGCAAGCATTAGAATTGTCACGACGTAATTACAAAAACTGCACCAATTAATCTTGATATATATATATATATATATATATATATTTTTTATTTTTTTTTTTGATATAGAAATTGTCATGCATTTTATCAAATACCAACCAAACATAACCATACACAATCTTAAAAATTTTCAAGAATCTTATTATGCACATCCACTATTCTCATTATTTGTTACATGATTAGAATAGATAAAAGGCACATCCACAATTCTCATAATTCAATTGGGACATTTGGAGGTGTTTTTTTCCTTAAAAATTGAACTTACTGGGAGAGGGACACATAGGTCTTTTAAGATTCTGTTATCATATTTGATTAAATCTTATATGCATCGGTGAACTCCATAATGTACTATGAAATTATGCAATTTATTGTTTTAAAATATGTAATTTATTTATACTGAATCGTTCAATTTGTTTTTCATATTAATAGTTTTACGGTTCAATATAAATAAATTGCATATTTCATCGCAACAAGTTGCATGATTCTAAGATTCACTCTGAAATACACGATGCACCTAGTACATATGAGACTCACTTATCATTTTTAATTTTATTATTCAAGTGTTTAATTGATTCATTAAGCGGTCCAAACAATTATTCTTTGGGTTAGAAAAGAATAATTTAAAATGAGCGGATATTCTACGCAACATGTGCAGTGTGCAAAATTTTAAAATACATTGTAGCGTGCACGGTGCACCTGGTGCATATAAGACTGGTGCATACCAGAGCTAGCCATTTAAAAAAAATCGACAAAAATTCATATGAGACAAACTAATACAAATCACACACATCACTTTCAAAATATTAAAAACGTTCATGCCCAAATTATATTCATTTTTTTAAATTTGATATAAAATATATTTTTTTTGACATTACGCTACCTATAACAAAATATTTGCACATTAGGGCTTGTTCCTCTTTCTCGAGACCTGCAACTCATTACATATTTCTGATTTCACTCCAATTTATCCTCATAATTCAACAATTAGCCCCAAATAATATGATCATTTGCACGCCACTCTCTCTGCATTGCTAAACTTCTTGAATCCAATGGAAGAATCGTACGCTAATATCCCCAGCAGCCACTTTGTTGGCTCTGTGCCGGTGCGGTATCTAATTCTCTTTATAATTACTGTTTACATGTATATAATTACGTTCGCGTGTGTTTCTGCAATTGTGCTTTTGATTTTTTTTTTCTTTTCCCTTTCTCTGTATTTTGCCCGGATGATGCATGTGCATATCACGATTTTGGTGATTACATTGTGATATAGTTAGGGCATGAAGAATATTTCCCAATTTAATTTTCAGTTTGGAGGAGAAGAGAACTTGTGAATTTCAAGCACTCACTTGTATGGGTTTTCCTTCTCTTGTGTTGATCTTCATTTAAGAGGAATTTCCTTTTCTATAATATCGTTTCTGGAGTGATAATTAAGTGTTTGCATGAAGATTATTGAGGGTAAGAAACGAAATGTACTGGATTGTCTAGATGTTGTCTTGGCGAAGGATCCATTTAAAGGTTTTGGTCAACCCAGAGTAATTATAGACTACTGATAGGTGCTTTTCTCTTAGAGATCTTTTCTGTTGGTAAGAAAATTATTGTTTTCTTAATGAGAACTCGTTGTTTTTTCTATTTGTTTTCTGTTTTCTTTTTTCTTTTTTGTGGTGGGTGTCTGCGTGTTATTCATTTGTGATATAACAGATTCTGTTACGTCAAACAGTATTTCAATTTCAAATTGTAGTTATCTTTTTCAAGATGGTTTTGATATAATTGTAAGCATTTCTTGATTGTAACTAAGCTGCATATGTTTGATAGTTAAATGTAAATGAGTTCTAGCTAAGTTATCCTTAATGTTGATATGAATTTGTTCTTGTGTGTTTCAATGGAAACGTGCAGGCTGTTGTTGGTGAAGATAAGAAAACGACTAACCCAGAAGGTACACCAGACAAGATCTTTCAAAATTTTCCCATGGACTGTATTTTATTAACATCTTCTCTTAAATAGTGTGTTCTTTAATTTGAGTTCTTTCTCATGCAGTTCCTGGAGCAAATTTGCAAATATTTCCTCCCAATAGTCAGGGATACCAAACTTTAAGCACTCCCACAGGTGGGTGATAGCATCAATATTTTAATAGATTGTATTTTAAGGGATTTTGGAGTACCTGACTATTGCATCTTATATTTGTGCTGTTCAGTGGTACTATATATGACATTTGGCTGATATGGTTACATGCATCTCAACTTGAGTTGAATGATCCAAATAATTCTTTTTTAAGTAAGGGGCACGTTCCTGTATCATACGTGAATGGTGACCTATAAATTATGAAGCATTGCATAGAACTGTAGAAATCTAGTGAAACTGGTAGTTCCAAATTTCCAGTTAACTACTCTATGAAGGACAAGGAACATGTGCGAGCCAGTAGTCTTATATTTGTGTCAAAGATCTTCATTACTACTCCCTCAGTTTCATAATAAGTGTTGTTTTAGATGTTAAATTTTGTGTTAAAAATTAAGTATCGTTTTAGCTATTTTTCCACATTTCCTAATTTACCACATATGTATACTTAAAGGATCTCTTATATTTTGTATTAATTCCTAAAAATCTCTCATATTTTTAGTTAAGATTATATTTAATTCTCCAATTCTCTCTCTTCTTCCTTATATTGCCGCACAACTGCACATTAATCTTACTCTTTCTCCATATTGATATTGTTAACTTTTTCCCTCATATTTTTTTCTTGAAATTTCAGAGGCGGCAATTTCCCTCCTTTTTTTCTTTTTGTGGTGAAATTTCAGTCATGGAGTGCAATAAGGAAACATTTAATTATAATTGTGTTGATATTAGGAGAGGTTTCAGAAGACAGAAACAAACAATCAGTAACTGATGCGAAGGGAAATACTGGAGAGAGAAGTGTAGAGGAGAGAAAAGAGTGAGGAGAGAGAAAGATTGATTGGGGGTGTATGTGTCAAAATTTTATGTTTCTTAATTTGATATGCATTCTCTAAAATGACGCTTAGTATGAACAGAAGGAGCATATGACAAATTAAACTTCTAATTTAAGAGAAACACTGGCATAGTTAGCTACATGTAAAGTGACAAGTATTATGAACCATTTTTTCTTTATCTGCATGGTCTTTCTCCTAAAAATCCGCCTTTCTGGCCATGCATTTTGAAGTAGGAGATCTAAAACCTATATTAATCATAACTTGCTGTTTACCAGTTGTGGTTGACATGATTCTCTTAGATAAGAAGGAAGGCTGTTGAAGCGTCTTTCTACTGCCTCAAGGCTAAGTATATCATTACCATTACATGAAAGTATATTGTTTAAAAACTGTCCCTTTAATTAACATGGAGAATCAAAGAAAACCGCTGATAAATGTTAGGAGATAACATAAGGAAATCTCACTTTGATTGTTTGTGTTAATGGAATTTAGGCCAATTAGTATAATACATATGAAAAATCTCACTTGCTTCTGATTTCAATCTACATGTATGGAGTTCAATTTTTAAATTCTACCTTTTCTGCACTCACTCCGATATCAGTCTTTATCTAAGCTATTGAGATTCCTTATTCTAGGTTCATGTGCATGACTTGATTACTGCTCAGTCTTGGATTTTTGCCCAAAGGATTAGTTCCTCGTCAAGCTTCTATGCATAGATTGTCGAAAAGACAAATGACTTGTTTGTTCTGCTTCTGCACCTTTGTAATTTTGAAATGAAATAAATGGGATGAGTGTAGTAATACATAGTTATATGAATGAGAATTTGGGCATTGGTGTTAGGTATTTAGGCATTGGTCCAGCACTTATGTGAGAAATCCACCAGTATAAGGGTTCATGGGTGAATCATTTTTCACCACCAATTCATATTATGTATCAACCTAAAATGTAGTAAATAATTATTCTTGTTCAAATCAGCATAACTTACATCTAATGTTTGCAGATGAAGGTGGACAGCAGCCAACAAACAACTGGAAGGGGCTATTTAGCGTTTCTTCATACACTCAATATTTTAATGTAGATACAGACATCGTTTTGAACAGATTGATAAGTTCTTTGTATCCTACAAATGGAGATTTTGTCAGCAAGATTGATGCGAACCCAGACCTGTAAGTTTAATGATGATGGAATAAATCAATATGTTTGATTCGGCATGTATCCTTCTCATGCCTTGCTTGATTGTTTTTCGTATAATACTTATGAATAGCTGTAGTTCCATGGTTATTATTGGTCTTCAGAGTTCATAATTGAAATGGATAAGGACATCTTTCAATGATATATTAGTAAGATATAAATTAGTAGCATATATTTGCATCCACCGTTTTGTTTGGTTAATGCCATTGCTATTCTAGGGAATCATAGTTGTGGCTATATGTGACAAATCTGGATTGTTTACTTAGATTGAAAAACAAAATTTTACTTGAAATCTAGGTTTAGAGGGGAACTATATTGATCTGACAAGATTAAGAAGTAATTTATTATCTTCACAAGATAATGATTGCGTAAGGAAATAGTGAAAGAATTTTTTTATGTAAACCAGTTTTACCATGGAACTGATTTGCATTTTGTGTGTGTTTCTAAATAGTATTAGTTGTTTCACTAAAACATATTAGTTTGATAGTATTAGTTGTCAGTACTAGTTTTTTACTATAAATTAACAGTTTCAAAATAGTTGCACAGTAAAACTGTTTTCATAAGACCAACTCAATAGTGAAATATCTCTGGAAGAGTAAGGAAAAAGTAGGGAACCTAACTATCGTTTCCATAGGTTTACTACTAGTTGTGACGTTTCTTGCATCCCATTTTCAGCTATGGGCTTGTTTGGATCTCTACAACATTGGTTTTTGTGATCGCCTCCTTGGGAAATTGTGCTACCTACTTGATGAACAAAAGAAGTGACCAGAGTACGTCTTGGGCATTTGACGTCAATTATGTACATGTGGCAGCAGGCTCCATTTACGGATATGCCCTCGTGGTTCCTCTGGGATACTACTTTCTGCTTCAGTACTTGGGTGCAAGTGTCAGCCTCATACGGTTTTGGTGCTTGTGGGGATATTCCCTTTTCATTTTTATCCCGACTTCTGTAAGTATCTCTCTTTACCATTATTACCCCATTAGTCCTCTACTACTAACTAATAATCTTATGATGTTCAATTTCTGTTGCTGCATATGTTTTTTAAATACACTTTTGCATCATCTTCTTGTAGCATTCATACTTACCTTTTATTTTTAAATTTCATATATATGTATGGAAATTCGACCAGCTCTATTGGACAATGTAGTTAATCCAACTAGCCATGATAATCTTATGGGAAGATAGTTTCTTTAGTCCTGTAAACTACCCTTATTTTGATTTTAGTCATGTTGACCTTCACAAATTGAAGAGTCCTGCAACTTTCAATTTTTCAACATTTTGGTCCATTGACGGTCTGCCACGTAATCATAAACCGGACGTTTCACCTTTTGCAGCCGGTTACCGGATCAAATTGTCAAAAATTTGAAGTTATACGACTAATTTCAATTTGTGAAAGTCGACGGGACTTGAACCAAAATAGAAAAAAAGAACTATTTTCCGTATCTAACTGGAGCCCACCCCCACCCCATTCCCCACAATACACACACAGAACTCATGCTTTCTTTTAAAAATCGAATAAGTGACGCTCGTTTCTCATGGTATATACAGTTCTTGATGGTTATTCCAATTGAGTTTATTCGGTGGACTATCATATTAATCGCCGGTGCTGCATCAGCCAGCTTTGTTACTTTGAACCTCAGATCCTACGTACAAGCCAATGATCTCACTATTGTGGTTATTTCAGCATTTGTGCTACAAATGGCTTTATCAATCTTCATCAAGATGTGGTTCTTTGCTTAGCTCGATATCCAGATCTGATAAGATCATGTTGTTTTGATTTGAATTGAGAACTGGAATTACCAGCTAGTTGATGTTTCATTTCTTGGTACCTTGTAGTTGTTTGCTGGTTGATTTTGTAACAGCAGTGTATATTTTCGAATACTGGATAACCGGTTGGAGCTGTAAAATGATGTTGAGCATTAAAACATGAGCACAGGTATTGTTTTGTTGTTTTGAATGTGTAACACGGGTCTACCGGTTGGCTATATATCAAGTGAAATTGTAAAATACTGTGTTTGGTTATGTGTTTGTGCGTTAAGTATATATATGCATATATGTTTCATGGCCCATTCTTTTCCATTAGATTTCCAGGCTTTAATGACCAATTCTTCATGGAAACTCTTCACTGTTTATTTAATGGATCATGTGTTTGATGCTTCATCTAGTTCATGTATACAAATATTACAACAAAATGAAATCTTTTCTTTCGTAATAGTCCACGATCGGGACCCATACGTGATACACAACCAAATACACGATTTTTAGCAATCATCAGCAACCCACAACCAAATACAGACTTTTGTGATCGTTTATGACCATTTATATTTCACTAAGACTAGCATAGTCAAAAAAAAATTAATAGAGAGGGATACTTACTCTCCTTTTTATTCTCCACATGCTCCCATCATCTTTTTTTTATTCTCTCAATACACTCGTAATAATATACTATAAATAATATAACATCAATTCACTTTTCTTCCATCCAAAGTAGAAAACAGCACATGATTAGAAAAAAATTCTATTCTCATTCATCAAGAGGATTATGAGAACAAACAAATTATTTAATGCTGCAGAAGAAAATGATATCAAGTTCCAACTTAAAATTCTGCAATGTAAGGCTTCAGCAATTATAGATTAATTATTGTGATCAACCATCCAATAAAACTTACAATCATAAATCTAGATAGCACAAATTCCAGCTAATCAAGATTACAGCTCAAGAGTTTCATAACTTTATAGCTACATCACAGCCGCACGCAAGTGCAGAATCATATGGAAGCAAAAATATACTTGGTCTAGGTCATCAAAAATTCTCAAAGATGTTTCAATCTCTGAAAAATTATGCCTCAACAAACTTCTGCAGGTTCTTCAGCCAAGTGATATACTCTCTGGAGTCTTTGTTAATCATGTACCCATGCAAGAAATTGGTTGTGCTCGGCTTGATTCCTCTAATCTCCAGATACTTGAGGAAAGCCTTCTGCAAATTCTCATCCAAATCCCTGAGAAAAGAATCGCACAATTGCAGAGTGCAGACAAGAAAGGAGCATGAGAATCACAAGCATTGAACTTCAGATGGACCAATAAACATTAGCAAATACTTCAATGCACACCAGTTGCACAATGCAACTCAAGTGCATTTTTAAATGGTATTAGTTGTTTTCATTGAACAGTTTTAGTTGTACACAAGTTGGTGCACCCAAGAGCTACTCATAAACATTACATTATGTAAAACTTACGCAAAATCAGGCCCTTCATATGCGATCTGATCCTCAGTGTTTTCAGGGTCCTTGATGGACAAGCTATCAATAGCAATCTCATCTGGATAAGCAGTACAACCAAACTCCAAAGAGGGCCCGTTTTCCTTTGAGACTCTGACAACCAGTGGTATACTGGATTGATTTCTGGCTCCCTCCCCTTCCTCATCATCATCATCTCTATCGTTCTCCTCACCAGTAACAAGGTCAGGCATGTGAACTTCAACATTTATGGTTTCTGCTTGATAATCTCTGGTTAGTGTTATTGTCTGCTGTCCAGGATGGTCTTCGATTTTAAAGGGGAAGTCCTGTGGAACCTCCTCGTCCTACGAAATAATGGAAATGTGATAACCAGCAAATGAGTTACATTTCATTAAGTTGATAAATCACACACATAACTGCCTTGAATTTGAACAGTATACAATGACAATTCAAGTTCTAATTTAACAGGGCAGACGAATAAATAGAGATGTTTGATATTCAACATAAGATTAATAGTAAAGAGTAAAGAACCACCAGAATGAGGTGTTTGTCTATCTTAAGTATATCACGTTTTAAATAGTCCAGTAAGTTTTCATCTCCAGAATATAACTTACAGAAATAAATTCTACCCCTAGAGACCAAATCATGAAAACCTTGCACACAGCGTTGCAGTTTTCACACAATTTTGAGTAGATCTTGCTCGGAATATGTGATTACAGCAAGATCATTCCCCATTGTCCATGAAAATTTTCATACACCTGGAAAGAATTAATATGGACCAAACTAATAAATCTAAACAGGCAAATTGCTAAGGATCTCCATAGTCCAACACCAAATGGAAGACCTTGTCCACCATTTTCAACACATTACAAGAACTCTGGATACTTGTACACAATTTAACTTCAAATCACAAAATCAAGTTACAAACACATAAATAAATAAAAACAATTCACCGCATTCCTAATAATTATAAAACAAAATGTGGGAGGAATTAAGAAAAGGGGAAATTAAGAACCTCTTCGCCATCTTGAGACTCCTCGGCGCACTGAACCTCAGACTCGAGGACTTTGATGAGCGACGCATCCGATTTTGGCTTGGTGGAGTAGCGGTGGAGCATCGACGGAAACGGCGTACGCAAGAGACTGAGTGATGGCTGATTGACGGCGGCAAGAAGGGCAGAGCTCCGGCCGTTGTGTATGTACCTTTGGCTTGCGGCGGAAGCCCTGACTACCAGAGGTACAATTCTTGAAGCTGCTCTACGAATGGCGTTGTTCAGAGCCATTTTTTCTTGTTGGAGAGTTGGGGAAAGAGGAGAAGAGAAGAAGGGTTTTGAGGAGTGAAGGGTTTTTGGTTTTAGGGTTTAGCATTCCCATTTTTATACGCCGGACAGAAGGATTCAGAGTCGGTGTTATTTCTCTTTAATTTTCTACAAATTATTTAGTTTTCGTGATATTCTTTTTAGATTTACCGTTTACGTGATATTTTAAGAAATTAAATTTTAAATATCACAACATTTTATATAAGGGAAAAATAAAAATACAATACTACATTTTTATAGTTAAATGACCCACATACTTTTATTATATACAATTTTCTTTTTTTAAATAAGTATAAACCTTTTCGTAATTTGTTACCTCTGGATAGTATATAATGTACTATTATATTTGTTAGATAAATGTATCTCTAAAATTTGATTTACAAATCACATCCATTCCATAAAGTGTTTTCAAATCCACAAAAATGTCTACGAAGTAAGTGTCTCATATTTCAATAGGTAGTATAATAAAAAAGATTTAGTATATTAATTTTCGATTATAAATTCTATTATACAATCGCTGAAAGAGCAACAAGCATTCATCCCATTTAACAGTTAAATTTACCTTGTAAGCTTAACAATGAGAACCATTTAATAATTGACAAGACCTTGTCCTAATGTTAGAGCCCAATTTTAAGTTGTAAAAGAAAGTGAGAGCCCAAGTTTTAATCAAATTCAAAAAATGAACTTGAACAAGTTATGATACATCCACACACAACAAAATTTCCATCATCCATTCCATGTTCAAATCCACAAAAAATGTGACTAAGTTCGAAACAACCAAAACTTTATTTCTATCATGTACAACACATTACATAAATCACACACCAAAGCAACGACCTTTCAATCTAAAACGACGGGGGTCTGGATTTTACAATTCGTCAGAAAGAGAAATTGAAAATCGAACACACTGAAAAGGGAACAATCGGACATAACTTACAAAACAATATCGATAACAAGATACCTTACATTACTATCTCCGGCTTCAAGATGCTCGTTTTTATCTCCTTGTGAGGCAAAACGACCCCTCCGTTGGTGTAAACTTCGTCTCCAACATGAACATCTTCTCCTAGTATGGTCATATTCTCCACACGGGCCCACTGGCCAATAGTAGAGTGCCACCCGATTATACTGCCCGAAATGCATGCATGCTTCTTAATGCGGACGCCACGCATAACTGTGCACCGAGAGAGTCTCACGCCTGACTCAACCACACAACCAGGCCCAATTGCAACATCGGGCCCAATTAAGCACCCCTCCCCAATTTTGGCACTTTCATCAACCAAGACGTTACCGATTATATTAGTCCCCGAGGACAGCATTGGAGATGTTTTCTTACGTAACGAGTCCAAGTAGAGTCTCAGGCCCGTAATGTAATCTTTGGGCTGCCCGATGTCCATCCAGAAACCAGGGAGCACCATTGCATAGAGTTTTTTCTCCGATGCGATTTTTGGGAACACCTCTTTTTCGATAGAGGTGGGGCGTAGCTCGATGCGGTCAAGAACCGAGGGGTTCAGGAGGTAAATGCCGGCATTGATCTTGTTACCCACGAATAACTTTGGCTTCTCGACAAACCTCTCGACCTGTCCAGTTGATTCTTCTGTAACAACAACTCCGTATTTTGAAGGCTCGTCCACCTACATTAAATATTTCAAATTAAAATCAAAGATATAGAGCCCTTAAGGTGATGTTTGTTTTGAGATTTAAAAACCAGTATTCGGGTTTTGAAGTTTAAAACCAGTGCTAATTTGAGATTTTGAAATCCAGTTTTAAAAAAACCTCTACAACAATACCTAGAAATCTACAATCACACTTTTGAATACAACCACTTCTTTCCTTCCACAATATATTTAAATCATAACTCACATCATCCAATCATTACTAATTTACTATCACACCCAAACAATAATATAATAATCATTCACTCTTTACACATTGATTTGACATGAAATAAAATCTTAGCCTGCTTAAAATCCCAGACAAACATACACCTTACTGTTTATCAGAATTTCAACTAGATTTCAGAAACCAGTTTTTAATATGTAGATTTTTTGGAATTTTGGCTTACCTTGGTAACCATGATAGAAGCCTCACCGCCATGGGATTTGTGAAACTCAATCATCTCTTTCAGAGGGTATTCACTGATAACATCACTGTTAAGTACAAAAAAGGGTTCACCAGAAACATCTACAAGTTTGTCCCTGGCCAAAGCAAGGGGACCTGCAGTTCCAAGAGGTTCGGTCTCTTGTGAACACGTAATCTTTATCCCGAGCTTTGCCTCAAAATCTTTCAAGAAGTTCAGCATCACCTGCAAAAGGTCTTGTTGTAAGTAACAATAATTCATCGAAAGCTAAGATTTTAATGTGCAATTTCACAAATGAAATCAGAAAAAAGAGAGTCTGATCAACAATATACCTCTGGCTGATAATTGATCGCCAAAACCACTTCAGTCACTCCGATAGCCTTGAGGGCTTCTATCTAATTTAAACCAAATAGTGTATAAGAATTAATTGAAGAATATGCACATTTATCCAGGTGTTATAAAAGCAATTAAGTAAGAAATGCGTAGATAGCAAATGTAAAAACATTTAAAAGAACTATGCTTGGCATTTTTTTACAGTAAATGAAGAAATCCATAAAAAAAATCTAATTATGATCAGAAATTGAAGATTCTTTTGAGGAAATACTACCTGATGCAAAATCATGGGCTTGTTGGCAAAATCAACTAGTGGCTTTGGCACGCTTAATGTCAGTGGCCTCAATCTGGTGCCAAACCCACCAACAAGAATTAATGACTTCATCTTAGCCTTGGATGCTTTCTTTATATGAACTCAACAACCTGAAAGAAATTATAGTACTTAGTTTCATGCCCTTGTCTATATTTATGCATGAGAGGAAGAAGCGTGCACTCTTTCTAAACTCCTAAATGACATCTGTAATCGGCTATAATGATAAATATGGCACTCGCATCAAATTTATTGGTCCTCCATTACCGTTTCACACTGAAATTGACACAAATGCAAGAGGTGCGAGCAAATCCACAGTAAAAGTTGGAAAAAGAAACAATTACAAAACTTAAAGCCGCAGTCGAGGGAAGCAGACATAAAAGTATATGCGTCATACGATAAAAAAAAAATCCAAGAAGCCCACAAAACCGTCCAAAACATTAGCTGAATGGAGACAAATTTCCAGCTATAGTACAGCTGATACTTTAAATTTGGCGACAAAGATATAGAATTTATAAGTTCCTTAGATAAAGATCTTCAATATGCACCACACAATTAAATTATAATAGAGAGAGGCAGGGGTTACAATATGCTAGGGAGAACTCTTAATTACTAATAACGTTCAGTGAAAACAACTAATATTGTTCAGTGAAAATAACTAATAATGACCAACTAATACCTTTTAATAAAATAACTAATAGTACCATTTAAAAATGCACTTGAGTTGCACAGTTCAACTGTGCATAGAAGTATTTGCTTAATGATATTGCAGGATATAGAAAATGGGTCAATGGCACGCCAAAAATACCAGAACAAGAATCCTGAAAAAGCCCTTTGAAGTAGTTCTATATAACTCTTTATCTTAACTCTACATCCCGATTTTATGTTGTGAAAACTAAAACAGCGAGCTCGAAAATGAGAAAACGTACCAGCTTCCAATCTAAAGAACATGATTAACCTTCCCAACCACACAGTTTATTATTAACCAATAAACTAAATTATGAATGAAGCGAAATGAAAGGAGGTTGCATTAACTACGCATAAGCAAAGCTAATCTAGAATCACTAATTCCATCTTTGATTTGAACCATAAGCCAAAAAAAGGCCTTACAGAACTCAACCAAAATGCACACTATAATTATGACAGTGGAGTGAACTTTCTCATGTAGATTCATATATATATTAATATCAAGAAAGAAAGAAGAAAGAATGAACAGCATATGCAACACAAATCGAAAATGCAGAAAACCCGAGGAAATCAGATCCAATTGAACTCAATAAAATGCTAAATCTTCTAGCAAAAAGCAAAAGATTCACAAATAAAAAGACAAGCAATTCCATCCGCATTGCTAGATTATACGCAACAAGAAGTGCAGAGCTCCAATGCATCACACGAAACATAAATTCGACCAAAAACCCAGAGAACGATTCTTGAAAAAAGTGAGAGAATCAAACCTTAAGGTTCAGAGCAGATCTAGGGCGAGTGAAGAAGCAATTGGACCCGCTGACCGAGAGAAAGAATCGGTCAGAAATTTTCCCGTCCACCGACGACGATTGGTGGTGTATTGTGAGGGCGTCGTTTTATCCGAGTTGTGTTTTTGTGTGGGGGTGTCGGTGTGTCTTTTATACGCGCAAGGAATCTATATTCCAACTTGATGTTTCATTTCATATTTTATGACAATGTACAATGGATAATATCACAATTTATTTTTAAGACAAAAATTTATATGTGACTGTGTCATGCATGAGATGAGGTACAATCTATCACAAATTATATTCACTCTTTTCAAAGTGTTAAACCGTCAATGTCCAATTTATACCCAATCTCACCGTGAAACAGTCTCATGCAAGTGTGCATCTTATTATGTAACTATTCACTAATGGACATATCTATTAGTAATTGTGAATCACACCTTAATCATATAAATTTTTTATTTTAAAATACTGCATGTGGGAGTAAATCTCATGTGAAACTTGTTTAGTAAGAAATTTGTATAATTACACTTATAAATTAATAACACTGTATTTATCAACTGATATCATTATATTTATAAACTAATACCGTATAAGAACAGTAATATCAGTTTATAAGTGTAACGATATCAATTTCATATCATGAACAAATTTCACATTAGAGTTTGTGTATTTGTGGTACAATATTTCATGTTTAAAATATGCACCACTCATATTTAAAATCATATAATTTTATGAAGAGATATTCATGGTATAATACTTTATTTTCAAAATGTATACCGTTCATTTTTCTTCATCTTTAATGTTAAATTTTATGAGTTTGGCTAATTTATGGTATAATTTTTAATCTCACCATTTATTTTTCTAATTTAATTTATATCATTCAATTTTTATAGGTAATTTCCTGTAACTTTCTCACAATCTACGTCTTCTTATATCCATCATTCTTTTTTTTAGAGACATATTATATTGAATACATACTCCATGATTTATAATTTAGATTAAAAAAATGAGTAGAAATATACGCATAGAATATTAGAAAAGAAAAATCACATCTATAATTGAATTAATCAAACTAAATAAATGTTTAAAATATTTAATATAAAATTAATAATAATAATAGATCAGCCCCACATAGTATGTGGAGTTAGATGCTAGTGAAATACTAAAGAATAATTATTTTGTACACCTAATGCATAATTTTTATTTAGTGAAAACAACTAATATTATTATCTTCAAATCCTGAAGCACCAAAAATAGAAAATAAAAAGTTTGTCAAACTCTAATTTTCTCTTAAAAAGACACTTTTACTTTTTTAATTTGATCATATCTGCTAAAAAAGGTAAAAAAGAAAAACAATGATCATATCCGAAAAAAAAGGTAGATATTTGCATCTAATAGGAAATAAATCCTTTACATGTATTTAAACTTTGGAGAGAGGTAGACATGATTAAATAGAAAATAAAAATATAAAAGAGTAGGACAACACATAGTGCTATCATTTTAAATGTAATTACATATCAAATGTTATTTTTTCATTATAAGCTCAATTTTTTTTTTTTTTTTTTTTGGATCTTATAATATGTATTAGAATCTATGTTTACTTTTTGTGCACTACTTTTTTCTTTTTAAATTCGGATACCGAATTTCATTGTTTCTACCATTGAGGCCGATTTCGTGGCTAACTAATACAAACATTTTAGCTTTGAAAAAAAAAATCTATGTTTCTTTATTTTATTTTAAGATAAAAATTTATAAAAAATAAAACTTAAAATGAAAAAAAAATACAATATTCATAAACCATAAATATATTTTTTAGGATATAAAACTATTGAGTGGGTCTTCTGTGCACCAGGGTGCACCGTGCACTTGCCCATAAATGACCCATTAAAAAAAACGGGTCATGTATTGGTGAAGTTATTATAGTGATGTGTTGCTTGCAAGGTTTGGCTCTGGCCCAATTAGGGATGGCAATGGGGCGGGTTTTTTTTTAACCCGAACCCTTTGGATGGGAGGTTAAACCAGTTCGTTTGAGGGGGTTAAACCCGGTCAAACGGGTTACGGGGCGGGTTAAAACCCGGTCAAACGAAAACCCACCGGATGCGGGTCGGATCATGGTATTAGGCAAATCCGCCCCGTAACCCGCCCCGTATATATATAGTATATATTAAATGTATTAAGTAATAATGCAATAGTAGTTTAATAAGATAACAATATTATAATAAGAAAAAATAGTATAATAAGATGTCTATTTTGATGAGGTATGTTTGATTAATGAATAATGAGTAACTGTAGTCCCTTTTGTGCTCTCTTTAATGTGAGATTGATTATGATATTATGTATTTTTTGTTTGTTTTAATTTGATGATTCTAGTTTATGTTTTATTTTTTAGGAACGATATGTATTTAAAAATGACATGTATAAAATTAGGAGTACAAATTAAAAAATAAAGGGAAAACAAAATTAAATATATGGGGTGGGTTAAACCCGCCGGGTTCATGGGGTGGGGCGGGTAGAGCGGGTCCAAAAAACCCGGCCGGGGCGAGGAGGGTTTCGAGTTAGGGAAAAAATGGCGGGGCGGGTTACGGGTTTGGCCAAACCCGCCCCGTTGCCATCCCTAGGCCCAATGGTAGAATATTTGGTTTTCAAAGCAAAGATACATGGTATGGTTCGGTTTCCAGCCATGTTTTTTTTTCATAATTTTTTTTTTATTATGGGCCTATTTTTATGGGGTCTACTTTTTAATTTTATTTTCTTTTAAATAAATTATTAGTCCTAATTTTTGTATTGGACTTCTTGTTGGGAAATTTATAGTTTTGATGAAAGTTCCAAAAACACATGTAATAGGACCGGTCGGACACATTGGATCGATGTTTACATTACTACTATAGGAGACCAGTTGATAATGATTGTATAGAAAAACCGATGTAATAGATAGGTCACATATTGAGGGGAACTCAATATGTAAAGGTCGATCTGAAGAATCGGAAGAAATTCGATATCAACAGAGCGTAACGCTAAACCGTAAGCGGAAGATCGGTCGAATCGATCTAGTCGGATAACTCGGAAGTCATAAAGCTCAAACCTCTATACTTAGAAGATCGGATGACTTCCGGAAGATAAGACCGGAAGACCTACATCGGTGAGTCGGCCGGTTGAAGCTAAGTCAACAAGCGGAAGACTCCATCGTGGATCGATCGATTCGGATCGATCGGATCATTTCATAAGATGAAAACCGATGTTTCATCTTATCATACGTCTGCGACCGAACAAGATGAATACCAACCTTAGTTGGAGGAACAACAACGCAAAGCAAGGCTTTCATCCGATAAGGAAGAAACACGATGAACAGAGGCGATACTCGCGGGATTCGATGTTGCTCTCTCAAAGCGGCTATAAACTTTCGGCCCATGCCGTTTCGAAGACGTCACATCAAACTGCAGAACTCTCATTTAAAATAAATTTCGAGATTCAAATTGCTTTCTCCAACGGCTCTTTGATCTCAAGGTCTATAAATATGGGATCACACTTGAAGTGAAAAGGCGAAATGCTTGGACAAACAACATAATCAAGAAGCTCAAACTATAGTCGATTTCATACGAAGAACACAACAACAAGCTTATTATTTTATATTGTGTTCATCCCATAAGTTCTTAGCAAGAAATCTTTTCATCTAGCTATCGTGAACTTTTATACGCGAAGGAAAGATTTCATAGTTGGAACCTCAACAATCTTACCCAAACCCCCAAGTTAGGATAAGTTGTTTAGCAAGATTTCGATCTAGGGTTTCTAATCTTGATTTACGGGATCGGTTGAGTGAGAACTCTTAAAACATCTGTTGGTGTCTTGTGTTGGACTAACACACTAATCTAAGTCGATCGGTTAAGTGTTCGGTTAAGTTGGTGCCCCTTGTGAAAGGGAAGAGTGGACGTAGGGATGGTTTGTCCGAACCACTATAAATCTTGTGTGCCTTTCTTTGCTTTGATTAATCGCTCTCACATCGCACAATCTTAAAGCAAGATACATTCTAAGTTAAGATCGACAAACACCAAGCTTACGATCCGACGGACCGAAATTTACATCATCCGATTAAAAAGATTAAACTTGGAATCGATTTATACAAACTGGTTTTTTCACGGGTAAAACTTAAGCTTCCGCACACATCGATTAATCGATGAATTTACCGAACCGATGCTTCCGGCGTTCAAGAAGTTGGTTATCACCAAAACCGATTCACTCAAGACTCGATCGGGGCTATCCGCTCTCACACCTCGACGACGAAAAAAAAGTTTTGAAGTCTATTCACCCCCCCACAGACTTACGCCCTCACTTAACCCGTTCGGGACCTACAAGTGGTATCGGGCGGTTGGTTCTTCCGACCCTTAACGACTCTGTGTCATTGTGGTCATCTGGCCCGATCTTGAAAAACCGTTTTAAAAACTCATTCATTTTCCAAAATCACTCGGCATGGATAACACGTCCGGTATGTATCATGATGCGAAGTTTCTATTGATGAGTATGCAGTTAGGGCCATATATATGTCCAACCATCTAGGCTCGATCGGTGGCGGAATGATGGAAGTCATCGAGAGGACCCATCATCATTTACTACGACAATCCCGCAATCGGAGGAGATCCGGATTTTTCCCACGCGAAGTCTTTGCTAAAAAAGCCAATACGATGGACCGAAGAAAGGAAATCGCATACTCCGGACACCATTGCAAGACATATCATCATGAAGACAATGGATAAGGTCACCAAAAGAGAAGATTAAGTATCTCAAATCTGCGAAAGCAATGTGGGATACTCCGCCGAGATCTGCGAGGAAATGAGCAGATAAAAGACAACCCGTCTTCAAGCCAAATGGTGAAGTTCGAGAAATCAAGATGCTGCCGCCAACAAAAACCATCAACGAACTCGATGGAAGAATTACAATGTCTATAAACAAGCCGAGAACTTGGTAGAGAGATGTCCGATAAAGATATCAACTATAAGATCCTAAGGTCTCTCACCAAGAAGTGGGACATGAAGGTCGCAGAATCAAAGATTGCCGGGACATTTCAAGAATGAAACCTAGTAGCTTGTTCTTGAGTCTTAAAGCTCACGAGTTCGATTCGATTGAAAGAGGTCAAGTCGATGAAGATTTAGGCCCTCTTGAAACCTCGACTTCAAAATCGATTGCTTTCAAGGCAACCGTGTAGCAGAACAAAGGCCAATGAACCCATTGGAAATATATTAAGTCAGTGTATCAGATCTCGTTGCTTACCGCGAAGCTTGAGAAGTCGATATACAACTTGGTAAGTATCGAAGATTCTATAAGGACTATCAACATACCGGGGACGAGATAAGAGATCGCATAATAGATCTCCGAAGAACCGTGATCCGATGATCGGAGGGATCACAGAGATGAAAGGGAAAAAGAGATAGTCGACGAAGGAAGGAAGAGATAACCAATCGATAGAAGAAACTCGACTACTATCGAAGGAAATCACCGATAGGTCATACGTATGAGTGATTCACCTGGAAGGAAAGGAACGGTGGATCCAGGAGCGTGCTTCAACTGTGAGAAGCCAGGTCACTATAGCACAGACTGCCCAGACCTGACGCCGAGAGAGAGGGAAGAAAAGAGGAACAAAAGAGAGCAAACGGTTTAGAGAGACGAGAAGAGCTATGGTTGCCGATACGTCAGAATTGACGATTCTATCGCCTCCGAGGACTCCGGATACTCCTCTCAGAGAAGACTTACCGATCAAGAAGTGCGTCGACTTCCATGAAAGTGAAGATCTGATATTCTCGTCAGACGATAATGAACTCTGCCTGATGGCCAGGGAGGACCAGTCCGAGGTAACCTCCAAACCCCCTTCGTTCGCTTCTACACCTGCTATCATTAGCACACCTGCTGGGGAGATTGACCTGCAGCTCTACTCAGAGCAATTGCTTGAAGATCTCTCCAATGCAGTAGAAACTTATGCTATTGTGGAAGCTGAGAATGATAAGTCGAGGATCGAAATAATCACTTTGTCAAGAAAATGATCTCGTAAAAAACCTCAACTTAGATCACCGAACCGCCGTATGTAATCGCGAGAATTTAAAATTCGGTTAAAGCTTCGATCGAAAAGCAGATCAAAAGAATGATGGAAATTAACAGACAAAGACAAGTCGATGACTTCAAAATCTTGCAAGCAAAATTCGATGAGCTATTCCGAATGCATGAAAGTCTGAAATCCTCTGAGGAAAATCTGCGTAAGAAAATAGATGTTTTTTCAAAATCATCTCAAACCGTTAAAGACATGAACGCCTATTTTCGAGTAAAGATTGATAAGGAGGGACTTGGCTATGAGAAACCCTCCACATCCTCAAAAGCCCCGACTGATTCATCTCAGAAAGGTGTAATCGATTTAATTTCGAAAAAAAGATACACCAAAAGCTAAACTTGTATCTAATAGGGGTAAGAGACCGGGTTGAGCGGGTAAAGGCAAGTGCCTAACGGAAAGGGAAATGTAAATGGACCCCAACTGGTAAAGCATCACCGAGGAATCAACGGAAGAACCCGGTTCTTACGAAGAAACCTCAACTCGATCAACGGATCGAGAATCGAAAAAGACAACCTACAAAAGGAAGTCTAACTCGAGAACCAGTCAAGGTCAATCGCCTAATAAGCATGCTTCGAAAAACTGCGAAAACCATCTATCGAAAAAGGATATGAATCTTTTTGATGGTAGCAATGATATTACCCCCTATAGTCGAAATTTAGGGCTCTTTGAACCATTAATTTGGATAAAAAGAAGACAAACCGAAAAGGTAAATCATAAGTCTTCTAAGTCATCCAAGGTTCACACAAGTAATCATACAAATCGAGAAAGCATATGAGGATAAGTATGATTATGTTGTATGGGGAGACAAATCAGGCCTTCCGATCCGACCGATCACCATAGAAGTGCTTTCTGTTTGTATGGATCCCCAAATCCAAACCTAACCCCTCGGGACCCAATCCGAAGGGGTACCTAAAACCCGATCCGATTGCGGTGTTCGCGTGGGTCCGCCAACAAAGGAGGTGTGCAAGCAACTATCCGGTACATCGATAGTGGATGCTCAAGGCACATGACCGGAAGCAAACATCTCCTCGGTTCCTACATATAGAGCGAAGGCCAGCGTGTACTCTTGGTGATGATAACTTTGGTTATACCAAAGGGTTGGAACCTTAGAGAATGATGATGTACAATAATTGGAGTCTCGTATGTCGAAGGTCCGAAGCACAACCTATTATCGGTTTCACAATTCTGCGACAACGGATTTCGGTGTTGAGTTCTCGACCGATCAATGCACTATCAAGAATCGAGTCACTCAGCGAGATATTGCTAATCTTGGTTCAAGAAAGGGGCGATCTACGGTGATTGGAGCAGGTTGTCCAAGAAATGCATGCCGATTGTTAAGAGTTCCAAAAGTAGCGGTTGGCTCGCACACAAAAGAATGAGCCATCCGAACTTTAAAACTCTTAATAAGATAGCTAGGATGTCTCTAGTGGAAGGACTTCCGAATGAAGTGTTCTCAAAAAGGATCGGACATATCTTGCGATGTCGGAAGGAAAAACAGGTCAAAGCTTCATTCAAAGGAATTTCCGGACCAAAGATCCGGCCAGAAAGCTTCTTATGTTGCTTCATATGGATCTGTTTGGACCCGGGTTACACCGGTCGGTCTCAACGGGACTTAAATACACTCTGGTAATCGTGGATGACTATTCCAAGTTTACGGGTTATATTCTTACATAAGAAGAATGAGACGACAACCAAGATACCCGAGCTACTAAGAAGATTACAAAATGAGAAGCGGTGTCAGTAGTAAAAATCGACGATAAAGGTATGCAAATTTCGAACTCCTTTATTCTCGATTTTTGCTCTAAGTTTGGTATCAAAAGATGAAACATCATTTGCGAGGACGCCACAACAGAATGGAGTAATTGAAGCGGAGAAAATGTAACTCTCAAAGAAGTTCGTTTCGAACAATGTTAATTTAACATGCGATACCAAACCGTTTCGGGCGTATAATCAACATTTGCATGCCATACGCTGTAACAGATGTCTCTCGACTAAGGCTCACTACAAAACACCCTATGAACTGCGTGGAAGGGCGAGAAAACCTCGTGTTTTTTACTTCCATGTTTTTTGGGTGCAAGTGTTTCATACATAACAATGGGAAAAGTGGGTTGAAGACCTTTGAGGCTAAGTCCGATGAGGGTATATTTCTAGGGTATTCTCATCTAGCAAAGCCTTCGGGGTCTACAACAAAACTAACCCTTGTTGTGGAAGAAACACCCCATGTAGCCTTTGATGAAGCATCTTCGATCAAGAGAAATGCCTTCGAGAACAAAAGTACGATCTGCGTAACTCGATATTGGGAAAATGGATCGACTAACGATCAAGGATAAAGGATCGTAAATCGTGATCAATTTACATTCCGGATCTAGGTGATTCACCCGGATCAATCGATCCTAAGGTACGAACAACTGTCGATGAAAAAAAGCCGATTCAAATTTGAGATAAGAAGAACCGAACCATCCGGTTCGGGGAACTGGTTCTCACTTAGCGTACATCGGCACATGATGATTCCAACATCGGTGAGACTTGTTCTTATCAAGTGGACCATAACCTCAAGCACCACTCCCAATCACTAGTAATAAGATTTTATCGTAAAAGCGACGATGTTCTCAAAACCGACGCAAATCGAGCAGAAGGACACGGATAACCCCATCCAACCGTGATCGATAATTGGAGACCCGTCGATAAAATTAAAACTAGACATCGATTGGTGAAAGTGCCATGTATTGTTGTTATATCGTCTATGAAGGAACCAACTACAATCGAGGAAGCATTACAAGACTTAAACCGGATTCTAGCCATGCGAGAGAGTGGAACAATTCGAGAGAAATGAAGTATGGGAACTAGTAGACGCAACCGTGCCATCAAGACGTAATTGGCACGAAATGGATCTTCAAGAACAAGAGAGATGAGAAAAATGTTATCACCGTAAATAAGGCAAGACTTGTTGCTAAGGGGTATTCACAATCGAAGGAATTGATTACGATGAGACCTTTGCACCCGATCGCTTCGCCTTGAAGCCATTCATTTGCTTCGCTTATGCTTCCCACGAGAGGGTTCATCGTGTATCGGATGGGCGAAAGAGTGCTTTCTTAAAAGCGGGTACTAGCGGAGGAAGTTTATGTCGAACAACCTCCGTGCTTTGAAAAAAGGCAACCAAGTGTATCGTTTAAGAAAAAGCTCTTTATGGTTCAAACAGGGCTCATGAGCACGGTATGATACACTCTCGGTTCTTGATCGAAAAGTGGGTTCACTAAAGGGCAATGGACGTAACCTTATTGAGAATAGAAGATGGAGAAGATATTCGATGGTTCGGATTTATGTGGGCGACATCATCTTCGGATCTCCAAACAAGAACCTATGTGAAAGATTGAAAGAACCGATGCAAGGGAAATTCGAGATGTCCATGATGGGTCGATGAATTACTTTCTAGGTCTCCAAGTTAAACAAAGTTCGAAGGGATATTCATCTCGAAACAAAGTACACTAGGAATCTTTTGGCTAAGTTTGGAATTCAAAATAGTAAGGAAGCCAAAATTCCTATGATGATTGGATTCAAGATGGATCCGGATAAGGGCGGTCGGAAAAACAAATCGGAAGAATATAGGGCTCTCATTGGATCTTTATTATACCGATCGCCGGCCAGACCCGGATATCACTTTCGCTGATGAGGTGTATGTGCGATTTCGAGCAAATCCAATGGTCACCACACAAAAGCGACTAAGCGGATTCTTAAGTATTCAAGGGAACAATAAACCTTGGTTTATTCTACCCATCGATGATAATCTAGAGCTTAGTGGGTATTTTCGATTCGATTATGGAGGTTGCAAGATCGACGGAAAAATCAACCTCGAGGAACATATCGGTTCTTAGGAAAATGGCCCGATCTCGTGGTTTTCAAAAAAGCGGAACATCGGTTGCAACATCAACAATGAAGGCGAATATATGGCCGCAGAATTTGTTGTTCCCTAATCGCCTGCTCGGTCGGCAAAGAAATGAGGGATTACAACATTGTAGCTAAGAACGATACCTATATTCGTGGCGGTAATAGTCTTGTGCAATCACTTTCGGAATCCGGTTCTACATACAAGATGCAAGCATGTAGATGTCGACACCACTTCATAAGAGATCACGTTGAAAAGAAGAATATCGAGAATGGAAAAGATTCATCGATATCTGTATACCGATATTCTAACCAAGCCACCAAATTGAGATCAGATTCAGAGATTTTTTGCAATGAGCTAGGACTTCTAGATCTTGGAGAAATGTCACGAAAATGTTTGATGGAATGCTCTCAGTAACTATTTGGTTAAGAGACTAACCGGATCGAGAGAAATCAGTTGAGTTTGGTATCTTAAGCGATCTCAAGAGCCCGATAAGCAAAAATCGATCGACATACACGCTACGGATCGAAAAGGCGAATGACGTTTTTAGTTTATCGATTTAAAGTCTATCGGTTTAAAGGAACCGGTCGATTCAAGGTTTATCGATTTAAGGAAAATGCTCGGTTTAAAGGATTATCCGATTAAATCAATTTGGTTATAGTATTTTTTTGTGATTCGTTTTTAGCCGATATTCAACAAGTAAGATAAGATCGAGAAGCTTTTTAATCGAGATCTCTCCGGTGAGGATCTCCATGACTTCTTCTCTTATAGCAGGATGGGCGACCCAGTTTGGATACATCTCATCAATCTCTCGTTCAATTCTTAGTCGACCATTTTTTCGGTGATGGTCTTTGTTGATCCGGATCTGGGAATGATCCGTCCCGATTACATTGGATGAGATGTGGAAGCTTCTGGTTGGCTTGAGTCGGCGGAAGTTGTCGATTGGTTCGACCTGCGGTGGGTTTCTGCAGTAGTGGCGGTTAATATCTGGTTCAGTTCATGAGCGGTGTGAACTAGCGGTAGAGACATGCTCTGCGACCTTTAGTCCGGCGGTGAATCGGCTTGAGGTTGAGGAGAAGTAGATTTATCGGCTTGTGCTTCTACCTCGGATGGATTACGGCGAGCCCTCGGGTTGAAAGCTTACTGTCGATTCTGTTCTTTGTTGCGCCGTTTCGCGCTTTTTTTTCTTCTCGACTCATCTTCTAGTCTTTAGAGTCGGGTAGGTTCTTTTGCTTTCTTTGGCCTCTTCTCCTTGGCCTTCACGGTTTTCGTTTTTTTTACGTGGAGCAAGCGGGTGTGGATGAGGCGGCTTCTTTGCTCTTTCCTTTCTTCGGTTTTGTTGGAGTGGGCTCCTTGTCATCGTCTGGTGGCCCATATATAACGAAGTTGATGAAGGAAGGCATTGTAGGACTTGATCCATTCGATTCCATTCGGCGCTTGGCGGTTTGTCTTTCAATATAAGCGCAACCTTGTTGAGATTCTTGACTCTCTTTTTTGAAAAGACCGCTCGATTCATTGACTCCAAATTTTTTCGTGTTCTTGGAGCAAGATGGCTTTTCGAAGAAGCCGTGCAATTGATGTTCGAGCCCCATCAATTATTTGCGCCATCTTTGTACATTTTGGTGATGTGAGAGCATCTGGGCTAAATGAGATTCCCATGATCGTTCTTAATGAGAATGTCAAAATGATCTGTACTTTCTTTTGAGCATTGGCGCGATGAATCCGGGCATCGATGTCCGTCCGCCTCTTAAGAGCTCTTCTCGATTTCTTCATCCTCATTCTCCTCAGAAGTGTGCGGTGAGATTCGGGCACAGCAAAGCCGAGCAGAGACAGTGATGTCGCATTTGTCGGTCGATTTCTTCTCGATTATTTGTCGACATCGGTTCGTCTCTGGTTTTTTCGTATCCACACTCAAATTTTGCAAGAATTGAAGTGCTTCATCTTGCATCTTTGGATTGCAGTGAAAGCGGAAGCAATATGTTTCGATCCGGCCTTCTTGAAATTTGTTCCACCTCCATGGATTGAAATCCTCGGTGGTTCCAAACCGAACGAACTTATCCTCAAAGATCTTAGATTTGCAGTTCCGCATAATTGCACATGATCTTTCCAAGTCCATGAGTGGCCATCTCTGAGATGAGATAGACTCATTAAATTTGTGCATAATCAATATCAATATCATTCACGGAAAACAAAAGGCAATGAAGCATAAATTAGAAAAACAACTTTTTGAAAACAATGTTTTTAACGGAAAGAAAGATTCATCATTGCTTAAAAAAGAAAATATTACGATTCAAATTTTGAGAGAAGATTTTGAACTCTAAGAAATCGTTTTGAAACGTAGAGTAAAATTTGAAGTTTTTCAATGAGAGTAATGCAAGTTTGTGAAGCGAAAAAACTCGTAAGGTTTGATGAATCTTATATAGAGCGGAGGGTACAATAAGACAAGATTTTGAAGATCAATCGTTTTGAAAAGATTATGCGCTCCAGTTAAGCGGTTTTGATCGTAGGGTTGGGAAAACGACGTACACAAAAACTTTTGGATTTAAAAGCACGATCAAGTAGCAGTTAATACATGTACCCCACGTCCGCATTAAATGATTCGCAGAGTACACGCCACAAGGATAGTGGGGTACAGATAAAGGCAAATAATATATCGATCGATCCGATAAATAAGTAAAGAACAAGAGAAAGAGATCGTGATCGATTGGTGATGTTGTTATCGATCAATATTACTTGTCAATGTTGATTCCACTTGTTGATCTTAATCATTACGCCTAAGCCTTAAGAAATTTCCCAACCGATCCTTTTAAGCGATCTTCTCCGGTTGCATCCGATTTGTTGAAACTTGGGCTTAGAATGATCTTTCCTTGAAACGCGTCGATTTCCTTTTGATCCTCCTTGATGGGTTGAAGTTCCCCTTCAACCGATATTTCGACATAGACTGATATATCGATTTATTGGAGTTTCAAGCTCAGCAGATCTCTATCATCGATCATGCTTGTAAGTAATCGATTTTTGGTTGACCTCATCCGATTCTTTTTGATTAAGCCCAATTCTTGGGATAAGAGTTACCGCCAAAACTTAGTCTAGAGTAGTAGCTTCTATTCCCTAAGTAGGCGTGATTGACATGCGTAAATATAAATGCGAATCTCTCGATATGTCAATCAATAGTAAATTTATCAATTATCGATCGGCGTGATTTCTACACTTTGTCCTTTTGATGCAAATTTCTCGGATAGGCTTCTTGAAATGAAAATTGCATTTGCATCCTTGTTTGGCCTCTATAAATTGGACCAATGTTTTACACAACATCACCCATTCACCATACTTATCTTCTTTGTAAGAATCATGTATCTTGGTGAACCCTTGTTTCGGTGAGACTTAAGGCAAACACTTTTACACCCTTTTATATGGTTTCATCTTCTCAAATCAACCCTTTGCATCCCTTTATTCTTTGTTTTTTCTTCATCATCTTCGATTTCACATACGATTGTCGCAAAGCTTCTCTACCACCGGTGGCGGATGGATTTATTTGTAACCGAGAAGACACTTCTCCTAACCGTATGCACCTTGTGTGTCTATCGGATGACGTAACTGAGAACCATCGGACTTAGTGCGGTATAAAATATCGACACATGTGCCCATGAGATCGATGACCAACTCTTTGGCACACGTGCTCCATTCAACAAATTGGAGAGCCCTACTACTCCTCCTTTTAGGGCTCGGGCTTAAGAATCCTATCAAGGCCTCTGTCGCTCGAGTTTTCTTGATCTTGACTTTTGCGACCGCCTTGGGATTACATTCTTTAAAGCCTCTCTCACCCCTTGTTAAGTGGGGAAAATGAGAGTTTAAAATCTCTCTATTTCCTTCACTTGGGGGTTAGGATGAGGGTTTAGGGTCTTAGGTGTAGGATTTTGGTTAACATTTATGTCTTGACCTCGGGTCTTCTTGTACTTGTAACTTCAAATTAATGTAACCTCACCTTCGGTTTTTATCAATGAAAAGTTACATTATTTCATTTTGTTGTGTAAATTCACCTTTCTTATCTGAAAGCTCGATCCTTGAGGAAGTTGGAATTGGGAAGAAGAGAAGCTGGAGATCGCTCAAGAAGCTCGTAAAACAGCCGAAATGGTGAATGGGAGTGCCGATGAAAGTGGGCGGAGTGCTGCGGTTCACGACCAACCTTTGGAGGCACAAACAATCGAACTCCGATCAAGTGATGGATCGATTCCTACATCTCAAATCACCTTCGATCAACCGGAGATCAGATCTTGTCTCAAAGATCTCCGAAAGAAAGAGATTGAGGGAGTCTTAATCGATCGAGACAAATCGGTCTCAAACAAATCGAAGCAATCGAGATCAGTTCTCCCAATCTATGACCACCATATCTGTGAGCTTACAAAAATCGAGTTGATGACAAGTTAAACAGTGGATCAAAATCAATCTTCTTTTCGACGCCTCCGAGAAAAGGCTCGAAAGTTATCGAAGAGAAATTTGACAAAATGATTTGGACACTCTCTGCTACAATGGAAACTGCCAAGAAAGAACTGATTACAACTGTTCAGAATCTGACAGCTCAATCTTCAGGTTTATCTGCTAATGATCTAAATCAGGCATTGTCAGTCAACTTTGGGTCTCGACTTCCCACTCAATGCGCTTTTTGATCAAACCAAAAGGGGGAAGGATTCGAGAAACCAATCGACACATCAGAAGACAAGGCCCATGGACAAAGCTCAATTGCAAGAAAGGCTGCTGCGGGTGCTGGGACATCAAAATCTGACCCGATTACTCGGACCGGAAAGTCACCGTGAAATAAACTAGTCGGATCTGGTGATAAGGAGCTTAGTCAGAAATTGTCAAAGAGCGGATGGTGAAGAAGAAAGAAGGACGTAAAAAACGGGCACAAGCGAAAGGTTGAAAAGAAGTTCAAATCAAGGGCTAAGAAAGGATTAAGCTGGAAAATCTGCACGGAACCTCGGGCCAAAGAAGAGTCGGCGAGATCATACCAAAAAATGCCGCACACGCTAAGAGGTTTGAGGAATGGAATAAGATCGTAAGTGAATGGCTTCTAGATGCCTTTGTCCTTGATCTTGTTCCAAAAGAAGAATCACCAGGATGATGAGTTCCTCAACCGGGTTCTGAGAATAAATATCGGACTTTTCAAGTATTCGGAAAATGAGGCCAAGCTTATAAATGTAAAGATATCTCGCCAAGAGTATGATCTGTTAATATACTCAAAAGAAAGGCGGATGGCTCATTTGATGGTGGCATTTGAGAGATTCTACTTTGACATCTTGAGCAAATCGCAGATAATCGATCAAGTGCGGATAAATCGATGTCAAATGGAAACTCTATCAGATTTTCAACATTCCACAAGACCAAAAGAAATGCGAGGAAGGATACAAGCCCAAGGGTGAAGATTCGAGGAAGGCGTCTAGGGATCGTGACTTTTAAATTCAAAACTTTTACGATGTAACATGTAATCATCATATCTAATGGAAAGTTTATTTTTTCGATCCCAAGACAAAATCTCTTTGTCTTCGATTACTTGCTCTTTTAAGCATTCTATACTTATCAATTGTTTGGTTTCTCAAGTGTTTTGGTTTCATCAAAAGGGGAAATTGTTGGGAAATTTATAGTTTTGATGAAAGTTCCAAAACACATGTAATAGGACCGGTCGGACAATTGGGACCGATGTTTACATTACTACTATAGGAGACCAGTTGATAATGATTGTATAGAAAAAACCGATGTAATAGATAGGTCACATATTGAGGGAACTCAATATGTAAAGGTCGAATCTGAAGAATCGAAGAAAGTCGATATCAAATGAGCGTAACGCTAAACCGAAGCGGAAGATCGGATCGAATCGATCTAGTCGGATAACTTCGGCGGAAGTCATAAAGCTCGAAACCTCTATACTAGAAGATCGGATGACTTCCGTAAGATAAGACCCGAAGACCTACATCGGCCGAGTCGGCCGGTTGAAGCTAAGTCAGCAGCGCCCGAAGACTCCATCGAATTGGTGGATCGACGATTAGATCGATCGGATCAAATTTAATAAGAAAATCGATGTTTCATCTTATCATACGTCTGCGATCCGAACAAGATGAATACCAACCTTAGTTGGAGGAACAACACCGCAAAAGCGAGGCTTTTTCATCGATAAGGAAGAAACACGTATGAACAGAGCGATACTATCGGGATTCGATGTTGCTCTCTCAAACGAATTTATAAACTTTCAGCCATGCCGTTCACGAAGCCACGTCACATCAAACTGCAACTCTACTAAAATAAGCACGAGATTCAAATTGCTCTCCAACGGCTCTTTGATCTCAAGGTCTATAAATATGGGATCACACTTGAGTGAAAAGCGAAATGCTTGGACAAACAACATAATCAAGAAGCTCAAACTATAGTCGATTTCATACGAAGAACACAACAACAAGCTTATTTTATATTGTGTTCATCCCATAAGTTCTTAGCAAGAAATCTTTTCATCTAGCTATCAGTCGCAACTTATCATGAGGAAAGATTTCATAGTTGGAACCTCAACAATCTTACCCAAACCCCCAAGTTAGGATAAGTTGTTTAGCAAGATTCGATCTAGGGTTTCTAATCTTGATTTACGGGATCGGTTGAGTGAGAACTCTTAAAACATCTGTTGGTGTCTTGTGTTGGACTAACACACTAATCTAAGTCGGTCGGTTAAGTCGGTTAAGTTGGTGCCCCTTTGTGAAAGGGAAGAGTGGACGTGGGGCCGGTTTGTCCGAACCATTATAAATCTTGTGTGCCTTTCTTTGCTTTGATTAAGCGCTCTCACATCGCACAATCTTAAAGCGCATACATTCTAAGTTAAGATCGACAAAGACCAAGCTTTCGATCGATCGGACCAAATTTCGTCATCGATTAAAAAGATAAAACTTGGAATCGATTTATACAAATTTGGTTTTTCACGGGTAAAACTTAAGCTTCCGACACATCGAGTTAATCGATAGTTACGGCGATCTGCTTTACGGCGTTCAAGTAAGTTGGTTATCACACCAAATCGATTCACTTCGACTCGATCAAAGCTATCTGCTCTCACTTTGATCTGACGAAAAGTTTTTTCAAGTCTATTCACCCTCCCTCTAGACTTCTGCCCTCACTTAACCCGTTCGGGACCTACACTTCTTTAATTTTTTCACCTTGTAAACGTATAACTTCCTATCACTGAAACGTGAAACTACCTATAATAAAAAAGTGCAACTAATTATAACAAAAACGTGCAACTACTTATAGTAGAATCGTTCAATTTACTATCACTGAAACGTGCAACTACTTTTAACAGAGTCGTGCAACTACCTATAACAAAATCGTGCAACTACCTATAAGAAAAACATGCTACCTATAACAAAAACGTGCAACTACTTATAACAAAAACGAGCAACTACCTATAGTAGAATCGTGCAACTTACTATCACTGAAACGAGCAACTACCTGTAACAGAAACATGCAACTCCCTATAAGAAAAACGTGCAACTAGCTAATACTATAAACATGCAAATTTCTATCGTTGAAACATGCAACTTCATACCAATGAAACATGCAACTTCACATCACAGAAACATGCATGAATACCAAAAATTACACTAAAATCATCATTTTCTTCCTTCATCATCACTTTACTCAGCCCCACTCGTCGGCGACTCCTGGTTTCCACTCTCCTACCTCGAGAATCTCGACCTGCAACGTGAAACTACCTATAACAGAACATGCAACTTCCTATAAAAAACGTGCAACTAGCTAATAATATAAACATGCAACTTTCTATCGTTGAAACATGCAACTACATACCAATGAAATATGCAACTTCACATCACAGAAACATGCATGAATACCGAAAATTACACTAAAATCATCATTTTCTTCCTTCATCATCCCTTTGCTCAGCCCCACTCGCCGGCGACTCCTGGTTCCCACTCTCCTACCTCGAGAATCTCGACCTCTCCGACAATAACTTCTTCGGCTCCACGACTCAGTCCCGAGTTCATTCGGCTCGCTCAACAACCTCGAGGAGATGTACTTCGTCGACAACAATTTGCAACGCTCTTTTTCTTTGAATTTTCAAAGGGTGCAGAAATCGGTAGGCGCCAGGCGGGCGTTTCTTGGCCGCCTAGTTTTTTTTTTTTTTTCCAAATATTAATTTTACTTTGAAATTTTCAACATGAAAAATCAAAAATCACAACAATTAACATAAAATCATAGTTAAATTACAAAATAAGAACTCAAAAGTAGTGTTTTTAATTTTTAAAAAAAAATGGCCGCCTAGGCGCGATTTGCCGCCTAGCCGCCTTGTCCTCACAGACCGCCTAGGCGCCGCCTAGACGTGAAAACACACAGGATCACCAATTTTGTAAAAATCGTAGCGGCCAACCGGCGCCTAGCGCCTAGGCGGGATTTCTGCATCCTTGGAATTTTCACCCTATAAATCCTCCAACAACGACCTGCACGACCTCTGTATCAAAATTAAACACCAAATCAATGAAATTCATCACACAAAAATTAAAATTGAAAGTCCAATTTGAGGGTATTTAGTCGGGAATCCAAAATCCAACCACAAAAACAGCAGTTGCCCTAGGTTCCAACCCCTTTCCAAGGAAATCGTCGGATGTGTGCCCCAAATTGGCGACGAAGCCGAATATATACACAACCACCGCAACTAGGGTGAAGCCGACGATAATGGTGGCGCCGCCCGAATTGAAGCATATTATTATCGCCGTAGAACCTGAATATGTGATGGACCAAGATGAATGAGAAGAAGAAGGGCATCGTGATGGGCGAAGTGTGCAAGAATGGGAAAAATCGGACCAGGAATGAATGAGAAGAAGGAGAGGATCGTGAGGGGCTAAGTGTGCGAGAATGGGAAAAAATAAAATGAAAATGACACTTTATATTTGATCCATATTGGAGTCGGGGCGAGTGCACGGATCCTACACCCGTGCACCAGTTGTATATGAGACATTGCCAAAACTATTTAAGGGGCACTTTCAATATATATATATTTTTTAGGATTTTTATCAAACTTGAGAAAGAGATGAGAATTCAAATAATGAATTATATGTTTGATTAGGAAGAATGAATAGGAGCAGATGAAGCTTTATGTAAAAAAAAAAAACCCCCGCTATTTATAGTATTGATTGAGTGGGAAAAAGAATGAGTACCTAAACAAAAATATGAGAGAAAATGAGTTAGTGGCAGAAAAATGATGATGTGATTAATCGTTTCAAGTTGTGTAAAAATAGATGTGTATATATCAGTATTTTTATAACAACCGGTTGGTCCAACTATTAAAATAATTCATAGTTGGACCAACCGGTTGTTATAAAAATACTGATATATGGTCCAACTATTAAAATAATCCATGCTTAACCAGGTGGCTTAGCCCACCTGGCCACTGGACTCCTCATTTGAGTGAGAGACCCAAGTTTGATTCTCTCTAGGAACGAATTGGAGTTATGGGAGTTATAAGGTGTATTGGCGATTTCGTGGAGTATTTGAGTGCTTGGTGTACTAACTACTAATGTCGCGAGTCGTTTTAGTTGATGAATATTATGTGGCTAATTTGGTAACAACTCGCAAACAAAACATATACGTGTAAAATAAACGGTAAATAAGATGCATTTGTTGACCCAGTTCGTCAAGAAATGACTACTCTGGGGGCATACCAAGCCAGGATATTGTATTATGAGCTTCACACGTACAGTTCTTGATACATCTTATGAAGATGAATCGATGCAGATAAAGATAATTTTTTCAATTAGCAAATGAGTGCTAGGGTTTTTGTATATGTGGATGATCACTCGAATTTTTTAGTTCCTCTCCTCTCTGGGGATCTTTGTAGGCTATTTTTCTGAACCTTTATCTTCTTCTTTTTTCTTCCCTTTATAGCACTCCGACAAGCATGAGCTGGGTTGGTATAGCATGAGCTGGAGTCTTCGGATCATGCAAGAACCCCGGTGGTGTTGCCATGTTTCCAACTTCGTCTTCTAGATTGATCTTCGTGCTAGCTTTGTCTGTAGGATGCTCTTTTGATCGTCCAAATTAATCTCTTGTTCGGTTGGATGTTTTGTTCGCCTCTTTAATCATGTCAGTCTTATGCTGGAAGATTGTCCTCCTCGATCACTCTGACCCTTCAGGATTTCCGAGTATTTTGGCCGCCTGAATCCTCAGTTTTGCTTATGGCCTTCTCAACTTAGCTTATCTGATTCCTTCTTTCCTGACCTGAGTAGCGGATACGTTTGTTCGGTAGGCTGGTTGAGCAATTCTGATCGGTTGGCGAACAAAAAGTAACTTATCCACCAGGCATGATTATTTTGTTCGAATATTACACGTGTCGCTCTTTGATGTTCGATTAATCCTGATTTATTATATCGAACACAACAACTAACAACTAACATCTAACTTTGCCCGATAAAAAAAAATCATGCTTATTTTTTTAAAATATTACCTATGTTACATTAAAAAATAAATTAAATATGCATTTATAAAAAAAATAAATTTATATATTATAAGTTTCATATTGAAATAAACACAATACAATCATAGACATATACAACATAACACAATTTAAAATTCTAAAATAGGGATGATAGATATTAAGATTAAGTTAAAATTTGATAAAAAGAATTTAAAAAAAACCACTTTAGCCGGTTATAACGATTTCTCGATTTTTTCGATTTTTTCGATTTTTTCTGATTCAACCGTAAAAACAAAATTTTAATAATAATCAAACCAGTTTCATGGTCTGTTGAATTGACTGATTCAATCCAATTATAGAATCACTTGAATATATATTATATGCGTGAATTGGGAAAAAGTTGTTCCCCAGTCCAAAATCAAATGAATAGCTCATCCCCATACAGATGTGCCCATCTCAAAACTAGCACAATCAAGAAAATTGTTATAATATATTTTTAAGCGTGAATATGAGTTGAATTTTGAAATTCTTATAAAGGGTATGACATCACAATTACATAATATATAATTAAATATATATAAATTATATTTTCAAAAAATCTATATATTTTTTTTAAATAACACCCCTGTAAATTTATTTTTAAAAATAGTTCTTCAAGATTGCAATATAACCCATAAAAATTATAAAATAATCCTCATTTTTTTCTTCAAATAATATCAGACCGATTCGTGCCAATTTTGCAATTTTTAAGCGTTTTGTGGACAGTTCGAAAGTTAAAAGGTCAAACGCTTCAAATGGACTCATTATATTTATCGAGTAGCGGTCAAATCGATCCCGATATCCATTTAAAACATAGGATTATGCATGTGAGTCTGTGACAAGGATGTGTGTGTTAAATATAACTACAATTACTTAAATAATTAAATTAGATCAATAAATAACACCCGGTGCAAATGTTCATGTATATATTCGCAGCTCCGCATTCATTAGTAAATTAGTAGTTGTCTTTTTCATTTTCACTAGTGATACGCCTATGCGATGCACGGAGAAAATTCTATAATTATATCTATGTAGTTAAATCGAGTTGAAGATTTAGGGTCCGTTTGGTTGTGGGTAATGAAAATTATTTTTATTGATGTTGCTTGATAGTTTTGATACACAAGTAATGAGAATAAAAATAAGCAATTGATTACCTCTCACCCACTCAACCCACCTCACATGATATACATTGTTGATGTTCTAACCAAGCAATAACAATGTAATCAATATCCCTTGATGATTAACCCCTCAATAATACTCATTACCATTACCATTCTCTAGTCATACCAAAGCGGACTCTTAATTGTAAACAAACATTATATTTTACATAAAATATTTATGCTTAAAAAGTATTATATTCTGTGGTGTATAAAAAATAATAAGTACATAGTATTAAACATAAGCTTTAGCTAAATATATTATATATAAATTTATTTTTCATTGTTTGGAAGGGCCAAGTTACATAGCCAAATCAAATATACAATAGACTATGAAATTGAAAATAAAAAAGAACCATGCATATATATAATTATTTTCATTGGGTGTAACAATTTAGGTGAAACTTCATCTCATTTATTTTTTCGTCTCGTACATGAGTGTCATCGATTTATACATGGCTAAGTCTTCAGATGTATTGTGCCAAGTCTTGTGGATTCATTTCATAATGTATTTTTTTTATCTATGCGAATTTGTTATCTTTAAAAAATGCAACTTATATACATTGTACTGTGCAACTATTTCTCCATATTAATAGTTGCACGGTTCATTGTAAATAAGTTGTATTTTTCAGTATAACAAATTACATGTTTCTAAAATGTATAATGGGTGCACGATGCACCTAGATGCACATGAGACCCACTCTTTATCTATACAAAAGATTAATATGCACACTTTAATTAATTACTTAAAATTGCCAAAATAAAATAAGGTGATCTAATATGAATTAGCCCACTAAAGGCTATCAAAATCGGGCCAAGAATAAAAAAGAATATTGCCCAAGTGTAAAAAAACATGTAAGTAGCCCAAAGTGAGGACGTTAGTAATAGTAAATCTCCCACATTCAATTCGATATTTGGCATTCATCATCTGCTCACAAGTCACAAACGACTGAAATCCCAGTGATTCGATTATATGCAGTATGAGCAGAAACCTGAGAAGCCTGCCTTCTCTTCTCCGTTCACTCCGCCGCCGTAACGTCTATTCCAATCTCAGATCGCTGTATTTCGGAGCAGAACGCCCTCCGCCTCTTCTCCGCCGATGCTCCACCGATTGGAGGCTTTTCATCTCGACGCCTCCAACCACCATCGCCACCTCTGCATCTTTCACTTCCTCGATCGAATCCCGCACCGATGATTCTGAGAGCGAAGTTGATGTTGAAAGAAGCGCAGAGTCTTCTCGCTATTCGGAACTCATTGTGGACATTTTACAAACACCTGGTGCGCACGCGAAGACCGATCTGCTCCAGCGATGCGGCGTCAATGTCACGCCGGAATTAGTCGCCGCCGTTCTCTCCAGTACGCGAAACGACTGGGAAACCGCCTTCACCTTCTTCCTGTGGGCTAATAAACAACCAGGGTACAACCACACTGCGCGCGAGTACCACTCGATGATCGCGATTCTCGGAAAGTTCAGGAAATTCGACACTGCTTGGAATTTAATCGACGAAATGAAATCCGCGTCGCTCGTTTCCCCACAGACGCTTTTAATCATGATCAGGAAATACGCAGCGGTCCACGATGTCGCTAAAGCGATTAACGCCTTCTACGGGCTCCGGAAATTCAAATTCGAAATCGGAATCGCGGAATTCCAGAGCCTGTTGACGGCGCTGTGCCGTTACAAGAACGTGAAAGATGCGGAGCATCTGTTGTTCTGCAACAAAGACGTGTTCCCTCTCAACACCAAGAGCTTCAACATCATACTCAACGGATCGTGCAATGTGATGGGTGAATTGCGCGAGGGTAAGCGGATCTGGAGAGAGATGGAGAAAAGAGGGATCAAGCACGATGTTTATTCGTATTCAAGCATCATTTCCTGCCATTCGAAATTCAACCATTTGAATATGGTGTTGAGGTACTACGAAAAAATGAAGGATTTAGGAATTAAACCTGATAGAAAAGTGTTCAATGCGGTAATTCACGCTCTGGCTAAACGAAGGCTGATTAAGGAAGCTCGTAGCCTCGTGAAAGCGATGGAAGATGAAGGTTTTACCCCGGATGCTGTTACTTACAACTCACTAATTATGCCTCTTTGTAAATCGAATTTGTTGGATGATGCGAAACAGGTGTTTGATGAAATGACTGAGAGAGGCCTTCGCCCCACCGTTCGAACTTACCATGGCTTCTTTCGCGTTTTGAGGACCGCGGAAGAAGTGTTTGAGCTTCTGCAACAGATGCACGCCACGGGATGCCATCCAAATCACGATACGTACATAATGTTGATCAGGAAATTGTGCCGTTGGCGTGATTTTGAAAATGTGTTCAAGCTGTGGGGTGAGATGAGTGACAACAGGCTTGACCCACCGGATAGAAGCTCGTATATTGTGCTGATTCATGGGCTTTTCTTGAATGGGAGGTTAGAGGAGGCTCACAGATACTATTTAGAAATGAAGGAGAAGGATTTCTTGCCGGAGCCTAAAATAGATGCTATGCTTAAGGAATGGATTGCATCGAAAGACAGTTATACCTCCACCATCACTCGTATTGAGGCCGGAGAAAAGGAAAATGTTAAATCGGTAAAGAATGATAGGTACAGTGATTTCCGGCGGCAGCCTGAAATGAGAAGTGTTACAAGGGATAGAGGGTTTTCTTTCGTGGATCGTTGAGCACTTTTATTGATAGATTATATGCATGATCATCTAGGAGGAAAGCATTTTAGGTGGAAGGCGAGATCCATTTGTCGACTCAAATAGGCAATTGAAACAACATCTGGTTGGATGAAATGATCACAATGTGGTGAGTTTTCCTTGAACTTGTTTGATCTTCTGATCCTTTCGTTTATTTTATTATGTTTCCAAGCAAATTTCTTCTCCATGTATTGATGGGATTTTGTTTGCTTGCATTCTCTATCATTTACAAATATATTCCTAGTACAAAGAGTGTCAGATCATAAACACACTTTCCAGATAAAAATAATATACACAGCTTCAGGAACAGAGGAGAAAGAGAAATGTTGCTGGTGGTTTTTCATGGGCAAATATTTACTTAGTTATTATTTGAGTATAAATTCAATTATTTACAGATATGTTTTATTTTAAGGGAGTTTAATTAGATAGAACAGAGTACCAACACAAAATTGTAATATAAAATGCTTTAGCTTTAAATAAAATTAGTTTATTTTGCATCTACAAAAAGTTACAAATAATATTCCAACTTCTCTGACCATATGACGTTCCACACATTTTATTATGAAATATTTGGAAAATTGCTACTATACAGGATACAGCTATATAGGAGCATATCAAATATTTACAAGCGGAAAGTTACATGCTATTCAAAACCTCTGTATAGTATAACAACAATATACACAATCGGATGAAGTGGAAGATAAATCAAACCAAATTTCGCAAATAAGAAAAATAAAAAAACCAAATTCGGCAGCACATACAAAAACTCGAACAACAAAGCTACTACTTTGCATCTTCAGCGGTGGCGATACTGATAATATACTGGATCTCCTCCGCCACCTCTTTCATCGACGGCCTATTCTGCCGCCGCTCCTCCAAACACCCCACCGCCAGGAACCCCACCGCCTTCATCGTCTCCATCTCCAACGTGTTCGACCCTTCCTTCAACATCGGATCCACACAATCCAGTAACCTCTCCTCCTCCACCAACCGCTGCACATAAACCGCCAAATTCACATCATCGGCCGCCCTGTTAAAATCAATCGCCTTCTGAGATGTTATCAGCTCCAACAGTACCACCCCAAAGCTATAAACGTCACTCTTATCTGTCAACTGATAGTTCCTATAATACTCGGGGTCAAGATACCCGAGGGTCCCCTGAGCACAAGTCGATACATGGCTAAGATCCGTATGAGCTAAACGGGACAGCCCAAAATCCCCCACCTTCCCGTTCAGTTTCTCATCGAGCAAAATATTGCTCGATTTTACATCCCGATGATAGATTGGAGGAACTGCAGAGAAGTGAAGGTAGGCAAGTCCCTCAGCTGTTGCTTGGGCAATGCTAAGTCTATTTTTCCAAGAAAGGAGTCCTCTGTTTCCACCTTGTAAGTGTTCTAAGAGGGTCCCATTCGAGATGTACTCGTAGACGAGCAATGGCTGTTCGAGCTCCACACAACAACCGAGGAGACGGACGAGGCTCTTGTGGTTCACCTGACAAAGGATACGGACTTCGTTCAGAACTTGGTCCGTGCCTTTGGTGTTGCCTAGTTTTGCGCATTTGACTGCAACAGTCGTCCCATCTTCAAGAACGCCTTTGAAAACTTCTCCGTAGCCACCTGCACCGAGGAGGCGGTCGTTGGCGAAGTTATTTGTTGCTTTCTTGAGTTCTTTTCCAGTGAAGATCTTGGCGGTCTTTCCACCACCAGCATTGAGGATGTCTTGGCGCTCTTTTCGGAGGCGGTCTTGCTCTTGCTTGATTCGCTGATGGCGCTTGTAGACCAAGAATCCGATCGACGCTGCTATGAGTGATACACTTACGCCTACTGTTAAACCTGTGCATATACATCACAATTACCACCTCTTACCAACATATAACATCCATTTATAAATTGAGATCATGATAAATATATGGGGACACTTTTATTGAGATAAGTATGAAAGCAATAGCAATAGCAATAGCATTAGCAATGGATACCTGTTATGAGCGCAGTTCGATCTTTACCACAACCATTTGGATCTTGGCACTCTGCACATCACAAATTCACAATCAACCAAACCATAAATAGGGCATGTTTGCAAAAATATTATAGTTTTGAAGAATTGATTAAAATTAGTGATTATGAGAAAAATGATTAGTAGTAGAAGTTGATAGCGGTTGTAAAAAAAATCAAAGAAAAGTTGATAGTGTTTGAGACGATAAGTTCAACTGTTCAAAGAATAATGATAATCAATTTCAGAAATAATGAAAAACGGGAGAAGTAGTTAATTAACTTATTTAGATAAATTGATATTTTTTTTAAAAAAATCATTAATTAACTACCATAATTACACTGTCCATACCATTTATGAAAGCCCCTAAATTTAAAATTAGATTCATACTTAAGTTTACAACCTATTCAAGCTTCATTTACTTAATTGCGCTCAAAAAAAAAAAAACACTATCAAATTAATACTCCCTCCAATCCCATGATTACTGCAACATTTGCCTTATTTGGACGTTTTAACATTATTACAACACTTTCAAAATGGAAACAAACATAATATTAATATACTCACAATACCCTTATTTTATTCCACCTAAACTCACTAAAACTCACTTTAATTAATTTGCTGTCCATTTTTTGTGTTGTTATAATCCTGGGACGGAGGAGTACTATCTATAGGATTCCCACTATTATATTTCGAAATTTTCAATCATAAGATAATCATTTGTATCCACGTCTTAATAAATGGAAAAATAATGTTTTTGAGTAATCATTATTCCAAATCCCCAAGAAAAACATAGAGTGGTTGGAAAAAATATCGTCAAAAACTAACCTGAAGCGCAGAGTCCAGCAGTCGGGTCCCACCGCAAGCCCGAATTGCAAAAGCACCTACTCACAGCAGTATTGGAGCTCCGATCCCGCCTACAAGTTGAACCCGACCCGCAATCCGCCTGGCCGCCGCACACCGGCTCCGGCGGCGAAAGCCACTGCAATTCGACGCCGGGCTGCGGCCACCGGTTGACGGGCATCCCGTAGTCCAAATTGACGAAGCTCCTGTAGGCGCGGCAGCGCTCCGCCATAAACCCTAATCCTGTAGGCCGTCGTCGACCCGCCCGCCTGTAAGGCGCAGCACGGCACGTTCCGGCAGGGGCTCCCCGGCCCGGTGGCGTTGCTGTAGACGTGGCAGAGGCTGGAGGAGGTGCAATTGAGGGGCGAACCAAGGATGGAGTCGGTGCAATTGAGGTAGAAAATGGTGTTGCTGCTGGTGATGTTGAAAGGGGCGGATGGGTCCAGCTGGAGGCCGTTGGAGGCCAGATCTGCTGCGATGCAGGTGTCCGGTAGGAACGATGAGGGCGCGATTACCAATCGTTGATTCGATTGGGAAATTGAGGTGATTGGGTAGGTGTTGTTGGAGGATTCGAAGATTAGGGCGCCGCCGGAGCAGCGGATTTTGTACGACTGGTCGCCGCAGGTCGGGGCGGTGCTGAGGGGGTAGGGGACGGCGGTGGAGCCGCATGGGGGGCACGGAGGGAGGGAGAATGTGGAGACAGCGCATGTTAGCATCGCCGCCGCGAGGAGGATGAGATTTCCGGCCATGGCGGTGGTTTGATTTTGGGAGCGAAAGTGAAGGGTTTTATAAAATAAGACCGTGTTTGGTGTGGAGTAGAATTTTCAATTTTGTCCATGTGATTTGATAAATGAGTTGGATATTTGGGTCAAACGTTTGAAATTTGGGAGATTAGCATATCACGTATGACGATTGGGTAGGTTGGAATAATTGGGTAGTAATTGAGATGGGTGTGCCTATATTGGTTATCTTTAAAATGTGAATACGGAAAAGTGAAGTGAAGTCAACTGGAGATCAGTTGTCAAAAAAGCCAATGCAGCCAAGTAAAGTCGATGTTTTCTGGAAGGTTTATCACTTTATCCACAACAATTCATAATTCTTTTTTTTAGAATTCTAACCCTAGAATCATCTATTTAATTCTCTTTAATACACAAAATTTCACAATATATATCAGTATAACAACATACATTTCTCTAATATTCATGGTCTTGCCAGGACTTGTCGATGTTACCCGACTCTTAATGGGTGGATCGAGCTTCTATCCATTGTGGATAATTTTCTTGACACCTTTTGTAATTACAAACATTCAAACATTACATTTATTATCTTGGAAAAAAGATAAATAATTGTGTGCACCATTTGCATCAATTTAGAATAAGTAGGTCTTATATAAAAAATTTCACGTCTAAAAATAACTTAAAATAGCAGCATCTATTCGCATTTGGCAGTTCAAGTAATTTGTTGCCTGTCATGACAACCACCAATACCATGGCAATTGGCAAACAATTCACAATTACTATTAAAGTTGTTTTGGCTCAAGTGGTGGTGGCTTAGCTAAACGAGCACAGAGCCATAGTTCAACCCCCTTTTGAAGCATTTTTTTTTTATTTTACTTCTTTCTATTTTTAATTTTCCCCCTTTTCATATTTATTAAATTATAATAAAATATTTAAAATAAAAAAAAGTATATTTTAATTTTTTTATAATAAAATATCTAAATTACAAAAAATAACACAGTCTCAATTTCTAATATTTTTTTTATTTTACTTCTTTCTATTTTCATTTTCCCCCTTTTCATATTTATACAATTATAATAATATATTTAAATTTAAAAAAGTATATTCTAATTTTTTTATTTTAGTTTTACTTCTTTCTATTTTTATTTTTTCCCCTTTCTCTTATTTATCAAATTATAATAAAATATCTAAATTATAAAAAATAATAATTTTGCCAAGAGTTGAACACAGGTCTCTATTTCCAATTTTTTTCCACACTTTTCATTTTTGTCAAATTATAATAAAATATCTAAATTAAAAACAAAACAATATTTCTGCTAAGAGTTGAACACGGGTCTCTATTTCTAATTTTTTTATCCCATTTTCATTTTTGTCAAATTATAATAAAATACTTAATAAAAAAAATAATTTTTCTATCAAGAGTTGAACGCAGGTCTCAAGTAAACAAAACGTAACAGTATTACATGAAAAATCATAAGAAAAAAGGTAAATTTTGAAGGGTATTAAATCGAAATGAAAGCAATATTATATGCAAAACATAACAGTATTACACGCAAAACATAATAGTATTATATGCAAAACATAACAATAGTACATTCAAAACGTAAGAAAAAGGTAAATTTTGAAGGGTATTAAATCAAAATAAAAACAGTATTACATACAAAATATAACAGTATTACATGTAAAAACATAACAACAATACAATAAAAATAAAAGAAAAAAGTAAATTTTGAAGGGTATTAAATCAATCGGAAGCAACATTACAAACAAATCATAACAGTTTATATTCAAAACGTAGGTAAATTTTAAAGGATATTAAATCAAAATGAAATTTCTACATATGAGTGAATGTCGATAGCTCTATTCAAATAAAACCGTAAAATTAAGCATACCAATAACAAAAATCTAAAAAACATAACAATAAAAACACACACGACGTTGAATGTATTATACGTACAATTTAAAAATAGAAGTACTAATAAAAGTGTTTCTTTATATATTTGAATCAACTAGATTACTAGAATTAGCTTTGTTTTTCATTTATCAAACGATTGTGAATTGAAATCTATAGATAATTAAATATACACATCTAATTAAAATAAATAAATACATTGATTATGTATAAATCCTCAATTTAGAACATTAAGTTATTTTAGTATAGTTGTAAGTATTCCTCTATGTTGTCATAGTGACCCAAGTGCTACTCCTAGTAATAATGGTAACAAATTTTTATTTAATAAATGAATTTTTATATATATAACTAAAAGAAATAAACACGATTTAGTAAAATAAAGCCCCAACCTGAAGCATTGAGGCGCCGTAGAGAACCGGTAAAGAACGCCCCTTCCTCGGCCTGATGACCTTTGTTTGAGTCTTGTTATTAGCATAATTTTTTTGATTAGCGATTTTTTTTCTTGCTATTAATAGATAATTTTGGCATATTTTTACATAAGACTTTGTCATTTAGAATTAGTGCAATTTGATTTTTTTATTTTTTTTTAGTTTAAAGTTTAGGTTTAGGGTATAGGGTTTAGGGTTTATGGTTCATCCAAATTAAATATTGGAGAGATTGATTTGAAACCCATTAAATATTTATTTAATTGTAATTAGGGAAGATGTGAGACACTCGTCTTTAATCAATTAAATTGAGACATAAAATTTAATTCTGGAAAATTAATCGATCTGCCCTAATTAGAGTAGATGCTCATTGTGTATTTATAATGTCAAACTAAATTTTTATAAGTAAGAAACTAAATCTCAAAGACGAAATTAAAACATCACAATACATTTTATAGATTAACGTAACTGCGGAAGTAGATGCGAAATCTTCTTCCCTAAACCTGGCCTTTCTACTTTTGGTACATCATTTTAAACAGTTCTGGATTTATTCCCTCACATCCTGCCCGATGATGAGAATGTCTTGTGTGAAATATTGCACACTAGTGTTATGTGCAATACATCACAATCAAGGCAAATTGGTTTAAAATTCACGGTCATCGTGGGTGGGTCGGTCGGGGTGGCTGAGGCGGGCAAAAGCGTCTGATGGGTTGTGGACTTCAGGTTGGGCGGGCGAATATGTATTAATAAAATGATATATTTATCAAATATGTAATGTAGTTTAGTGGTTTAGGTTTGTTGTTAATGTATTTAGTTGTAAGTTCAAATCCTACTGAACACATAATTTTATTTTATTTTTTTTGGTCAATTTTTTGTGTGTTACTACATCTATGTATAAGTGTTACTACATTGTTATATTGAATTTTATTTATTTTTTTGTGTGTTACTACATCTATGTATAAGTGTTACTACATTGTTATATTAAATTTTATTTATTTTTTGTCAATTTTTTGTGTGTTACTACATCTATGTATAAGTGTTACTACATTGTTATATTGAAAAAACTTCATATCTTACGTAACATTTAATAAAACATATCGTAACACATAAATATTCATAACGTAACATGGGTCACATGGTAACACATTATTATTCATATGGTAACACATGCGTATTCACATAGTATTACGACGATATATGAATAGTGTTACATATTACTAAAAAAACACGTGTTACTACATGAACAAAAAGTGTTACCATATAAAGAAAAACGTGTTACCACATAAATAAAACCAAAGATACAAGCGAAAAAGAAAATTCAAATTCAAAATTACGATTTAAAGAACAACTTGATGTGTTACTACATGAACAAAATGTGTGTTACCATATGAGCAAAAGAGTGTTACTACATGAAAAAAAACAGTACAGACGCGAAAAAAATCTCAGTCCAAAATTACAGATTTACAGAAAACAGAAATAGTGCAGAAGAATCTGAAAAACTGCTTCACAAAACCATAGGAAATCACCTGTAAAATTGCGAGGATGGGAAAATTGAAGAAAACAAAAAAAATATGGAAGAGAAAGAGAAAAGGAAGAACAAGAGAAGAAGAGGAAAAACCTAGATACGCACCACCATCAAAATCAACGGCGATCTGGTCGCGTTTGTTGCAACGCGAGAAGAGGAAGAAGAAGAAGAAGAAACCTGCCCAGACTGCGCGAGTCGTAAAGATGAAGGAGGAAGCCCATTAACCCGCCAGCAATCTGCCCTAACCCGGCCCTATTATTTGACCCGCGAAAAAAAAAAAGTTCAATTGCACATATCACTTGTATACAATATTGCATACAAGTTTTTGTCCCCGATGATTTCCTAATTCTTTTTGTTTGGGTTGAATCTCTTATGATTGTGGATGATTTTTTTAATATTATTTATTTTTGCCTATAAATGAGATGCTTCAAGCCTTCAACTTAAAAAAAAATAAAAAAGACCAATTGTCCGGGGCAAAGTATAGTATGAATCAGTTTTACGATGAAACTGGTTCAAGAGTGTGACTTATATTATTAAAGAGTGTGATTTTTTATTGTAAAGGGTGTGACGTTTTACTATAAAGAGTATTACTCATAAAAGTGAAGGGTGTGACTTATATTATAGCAAATGGTGTCGTAGTGATAACTGAAGAGTGTGACTTATATTACTAAAGGGTGTGACTTATATTACTAAAGAGTATGTTTGTAAAAAAAAAAAACCAATTTTACGGTGAACAAGTTTCACAGCATACCAACTCGTTGTCCTGTGCACCATTTGTATCAATTTAAATTTGGTGCATTTGGATTTTTTTACGACCCGACCCGAACTAGGACCGACTGGTTCATGGATCACCCGATCCGAATGAGTTTAATTTTTTTTAAATAGTTTGTTTACTCGATCGGCCCGGCCCGGAACCAACCCGACCCAATCCGAACCCCAACTCAAGTGGTTCATGGTTCATCCGACCCGAATAGTTAATTATATAGGGTTTAAGGTTTTTGTTTTAAAGTTTAGATTTAATATTCATGATTCGTCTAAATTAAAATTGAATCCAAATAAAAATATACTCATATATTTTTTTTGAAACTGAAAGCAAACAGTTGAGCTATGAAGAGTGATTTTAATGCTATCGCCCATCCGCTTACCAATTGGATATATTCTAAATTAAAATAATGAATGATATATGACCAAACAGACGTTGACTTCTGTTCATCTATGGGCCATAAAGTCTTAATTTTTTCACTTTAAAAAATTATTTTTGTTTAGCTGTCTTGATGACTTTCTCTGCAATTGATAAGAATAACTTAATAATATAATAATTAATGCAGATTATCTTCCGTAGTATCTGCAGCAATTGAGAAAATTCAAAATTTCTGTCTTTTTAAAATTATTGCACTACTTTCGATCCATTTGATTCAACTTATAATACTATTTGAAACTAATCTCGATGGGAGAGATTCATTTATACAAGAGAAATAAGTTAATAAATAAATGAATCGAGCCCTTTAATTCCAAATAACTGAGATAGATTACATTAATCAACAATGGAATAGAATATATGCATGAGAAAAGGAAGAGAGATTCAAGAAAGATTAAAAGATATGCATGTGTAAAGACAAATGATAATGACTAATGAGCTCAATCCTTGTAAGTGGTTTTGTAAAGTATTGTTTATACTTATTTTTAGTTGTTCAGTTTTTAGCTTAGTCGATTTAAAGTCAATTTATTTTTAATTCAACCAAATTTTATTTGTAAGATTAAGCCAAAAGGTCCAAAAATCAGTTTTTTCAAAGTTATACTACCAAAATCCTAAATCTACACGCTTATTAACACAAACCTTAGTCTCAGCTTGTTAATTTTGTTTAGTATAGCTCAGAACACGAACTATAGTTTACTTCTAACACACTAATTTATTAATTTATGTTAGGTTGAACTCCCACATTAAGAAAATAAAAAATTGATTACACAATTTTTCAATAAAAATAATTTCATTCTTAAATAGTGAGAATTACATACAATTTCGTCTACGAATTTTAAGAATTCTAGTAACCAAATAAATGGCATACGAGTAAATTGTCTAAATTTGTAATTTTCGTAAGCAAACAAATTTCTACAAAGTTATTTATGTAAGTAATTTATTTGTCCACGAAAATTTTAATTATTCGTATTTATAAGATAAGAGTTATCTTGACATCCAATCAAAACTAAACATTTCCTAGATCTTCTTAAGACAATGGCTAGAGAGAGAAAGTTTAGAGAGAGGGGGGAGAGGGTGAGGTACTGGGTAGATCCTAGGTTAACCCATTCCGAGAGCAAACCGGTGAGGCAGAAAAATTCCGTTAGGTGGACAGGTAGACGCCGTTTGGAGCATGGTAGAGCTGGCAACGATCTGCGTAAGTTTAACTTCGATGGAAGGACTCAACTTCTTTCCTTTTTTGAAACTTTCCGGAAAACTGCAGCATGGATCTTCTTCGGTCTTCTTTCAGTGTGGTGGGGGAGGTTATGGATCTTTTTTGCCCCAAAAAAGGGATATAGCAGGGAAGGTGTTTGGCTTCGTGAGATTCAGAAAGGAACACGTGAAGGACATTGATAGGACTTTGGAGAAGCTCAATAAGGTATGGATTGGAACCTACAAGATAAGGGCATACTGGCCCAAATATGGCAGGAATCAATACAGATCTGCAAAGTTGCTCTTGTGAAAACATTCGATGCTAGATTAGGATTAAGGTCTCCTGAAAAATCGTTTAAACAGGCGATTTCGGCGAACGTGCAGAAAAACATGGAGAGTGAACATGATATAAAGAAAATATTGGAGAAGAAAGCAGCAACACCATTTGTATTTGAAACAATCAAGTCGGATCGGGAATGGTTGAACATGTGCTGGATGGGTGTCTTGAGAGACAAGTTCTCTTGGGAGGAAAACGGGAACGAACTTAGAAGTGAATGTGGCACAAGTTTGAAAATTAATATATTTGGGAGACGACGCGGTCATCATTCAAAACATGAGAGACAAAACCATGGTAGAGATCGAAAAAGACATGGAGGAATGGTTTAACTATTGGTTTGAATGGTTCAGGCCATGGAGGGATGAAGATGTGTGTCACAGGAGAAAAGTTTGGACACGTTGGTTTGGTGTTCCAGCCCATGCGTGGAACCAAAGGTTTTTTAGGATTGCGAGCAGTAAAATTGGTGTACCAGTCAAACGCTTCAGAGTGGTCTAGTGAAGACAACGATTGTACGATCGAGGGGCCGAGTTGGGGGTGGAGGTCTTGTGATGAAAGACGAGCGGTTCATCGAAGGCGAGAAGTGGGTGGTGTGCAAAGGCGGCAGAAACCCTAACATTAATTCCAAAAGTGTGGGGCCCGAGATAATTATGAGTAACGACTTCCATATTCTTGGAGATGCCAAACGACTTGATCAATTCGAGAAGGCGGCGTTTAATGATGACGGTTCCCCCAATGGACCCCACTTGCCTGAGGATTCTCTGGTGAATCAACCCTCTTCATCTCCTGGGCCCTCCCACGATATTCCAATTGGGAGTGGGCCTGTGCAGAACGCACCCATTAGCCCCTCCTCTAATGCGGCTCATCTTGGGAATTCTGAGAGGCGAGCCCAATTTGTACCTAAATTTATAGGCCCGTTGGACCAAGGCAGAATGAGCCCAAACCAAAATTCTTTGAATCACGATGGGCTCAAATCAATTCGGGGGGCAAGACAAGTGCCTTCTAAGTTACACTATTCCTTGGGAAGTCAACGCAATTGTGTGGGTATCAGCGTTCAAGGTGCGAATTCCCCATCTATTCGCCCTAATTCACACCCAAATGAAAAAATTCCCGGAGATAGTGAACCCAATACAGAAGCTGGGCCATCTCCAGCGAAGAAATCGACGGTTGCCAAGAGACAAGGGAAAAAGAAAAAAATGGGTCCTTCAAAAAAAAAGAGAAAGAAGGAAGAAAAGAAACAACTTAGTGTGTTTCTCTCGGACATCGTTTCATCGGAAGAGCGCGCAGCGACGGTAACGGGTAAGAGATCAAAACAAGGGGCAGAGAGACAGGTTACGTCCAGCCAACAGAATAGAGACGAGGAGAGGGAGATTTGGGAAATTGGTCAATTAATGGGTCTTTCAGTGGGAGAAGGAAACGACCAAAGTTCGATGAATCTGGGTAACAAAGATGGCATGTACCAAGCATAAGAAGAAGCATTCAAGGTGTCAAACTCAGAGATTAATCAATGAAGATCTTAAGTTACAATATCAGAGGCTTGGGGTGCAGGGCAAAATGCAAAGAGGTGAATGAATTTATTAGAAAGTTTTGTGTTGATTTTGTATGCTTACAGGAAACAAAAAAAGAAATTATTGATGAATTCCTGATTAGATCAATATGGGGGGCTGGTAAAAGTGGGTGGACTTATAGAGAATCATTGGGGAGGTCAGGGGGTATACTATCTATGTGGAATTCTGAAATTTTTATTGCTAGAAGTTGTTGGCATATACAAGGTGCTGTAGTAGTGGTTGGTGTGTGGGGCTCGGAAAGAATTGAGTGTTGTATTATTAATGTATATGCTCCATGCCCACTCCAAGATAGAATTAAACTTTGGGACAGATTGCAACTGATGGTGGATCAGAATTCGGTGTGTTGTACTTGCGTTCTGGGTGACTTCAACTCAATCAGAAGAGAGTCCGAGAGATCAGGGACAGGATCAACAATCAATAGAAGGGACATAAAGGCCTTTGACAATTTCATTAGAGACTCGGGTCTCATCGATATGCCCCTACATGGCAGATTATATACTTGGTACAGTCCAAATGGAACGTGCAAAAGCAGAATCGACCGGATTTTACTCAACAATAAGTGGCTCTTGAACTGGCCAAACTCTCATCACAAAGCTATTGGAAGGTCTTTATCGGACCACTGTCCGATGTTCCTTGAAATTAAAGTGAAAGAGTGGGGACCGAAGCCTTTTCGGTTCGTGAATGCGTGGAGGTTTCATGCCGAATTCAGGGAGTTTGTACTGGCAAAATGGAGAAGTTACGAGGTCGAGGGCTAGGGTAGCTTTATCTTGAAGGAAAAATTCAAGATGCTCAAACAAGATCTTAAAAGTTGGAATAGAGAAGTGTTTGACTCCATTGACAAGAGAATCGAGGAGAAGAGGAAAGACATTCAGAGGCTAGATATAATTGACTAGAAGAAAAGCGGAAATCATCATGAAACCTGAAGCGAAAGTAGGGCACTCCTCCTTTGTGATATGAATCTGAAGCATAATTTACTCAAGCAGAAAGCAAGGGCAAAATGGATCCGAGATAGGGATGCCAACATAAGGTTCATTCATGAGGTCATCAACAAGAGGAGAAAGCGCGCGAGGAGGTTGAAGAAGTTAAAAGAGGTACTTTGGAGTTCTTTAAGAAACACTTTACAGCGGAACAAGTGCAACGACCGGCATTAGACATCAACTTCTGCCCTCAAAAGATAAGGCCCTAGGAAAATCAGATGTTGACCGCTATGTTTTCAGAGGATGAAATTAAAAGCCCAGGGCCAGTCGGCTTCAATTTCGTCTTTCTAAAAGATTTTTGGGAGGTCATGAAGGGCGACTTTCTACGAATGTTCGAAGAGTTCTACGAGCACGGGAGGTTCGTTAAAGGGCTTAATCATTCTTTCATCATTCTTATCCCGAAGAAAGAGGAAGCTTTAGGCCTCTCAGATTACAGTCCGATTTCACTGATTGGCTGTATTTATAAAGTGGTGGCAAAAGTGCTTTCTCTTCGCTTATGTAAGGTATTGGATTCCATCATTTCTAAGCAGTAATGTGCATTCATTAGCGGAAGACAAATTCTAGACAATGTGGTGGTTCTAAATGAGGTTATCGAGGAAGCTAATGCCAGAAAAGAACAATGTCTCATGTACAAGATCGATTTTGCCAAAGCATATAATTAGGTAGATTGGGGATACTTGAAGATGATCATGGAGAGATTTGGGTTTGCAAGTAGATGGGTCAGATGGATTATGGAGTGTGTCTCTTCCGCCCATGCCTCGGTACTCATAAATGGAAGCCCTACAGAAGAATTTCACTTGGGAAGAGGACTTAGACAAGGGGATCCTCTCTCACCTTTCTTATCCTCATTGCAGCAGAAGGACTTAGTCTAATGGTCAACAAAGCAATTAGTAGAGATCTTTTCATCCCGATGCAAGTAGGTTCAAATAGAGTCCGGATTTCCCACCTCCAGTTTGCGGACGATACCATCTTTATCGGCAAAGCTTCAGGAGTAAATGTTCGTTTTCTGAAATATTTCATCATTAACCTGGACAGGGTATCTAGGCTAAGAGTCAACCGCGAAAAGTGCTGCATCACCGGGATTAATGTGGATAATGATATCTTGCAAGCATACGCGAATATCTTGGGATGTCAAGTTGGAGAGGTTTTGTTTGTCTATTTGGGGATCAAGGTTGGTTGTGCACACAGAAAGGCGTCCGAATGGACCCATGTTGTCCAGAAAATCCGGAATCGTCTCAAGAAATGGGAAGGGTTAAACCTGTCCATTGGGGGAAGACTTACTTTGATTAACGTAGTTCTAACATCTCTTTCGGTCTACTACTTATCCACCTATCGTGCTCCTCTTAATGTTTTGAGTGAAATTGAGAGACTTCAAAGAATTTTTCTTTGGGAGGGTGTGGAGAGCAATGACAAAATTTCTTGGATTAAGTGGAAAACCATTTGTAAAGTAAAATCTTTGGGGGTCTTGGGGTGAAAGATCTTGAGGGTTTTAATAGGGCTTTATTGGGGAAGTGGGTGTGGGGCTGGTTCTTATCGGGCTTGGGGAAGGAAGTGGGGGACGGGGGTAATACATTCTTTTGGGAAGAAAAATGGGTGAGCGATAGGCCTTTAAAACTGATTTTTCCTAGATTATTCAGACTTTGTGAAGATAATTCCTTGAGGGTGAAGGAGATGGGTGAGTGGAGGGAGGAGGCTTGGGTGTGGAAATGGAGGTGGAGAAGAGAGTTGTTTGAGAGGGAGTTACATTCGTTAAACAATCTAATTGACATGGTGAACAGGTACAGGTTAACTCAGGATAAGGAAGATACTTGGAGGTGGAGATTCTCAGCGGACGGATCCTACAACACTAAAGATGCCTATAACCGACTCAACTAGGAAGACGATGCAAATGCAACCTCGGAGGAAGATAACGAAGTGTTCTCAACCATTGATTAGTGGCGATTTTGCTTGAGATTTATGTGTTGTTGTTGCTCACTCTTGACCCAATTTCATGCTTTTATTGCTCAATTTGGACTAATTGCACTTGAAATGAGAAAGATTTTTGTTTTGCTATTTTGGAAGCAAAACATGAGGTCAATATTATTTGGAGTCAAGTCAAATATAGAACCATGTGAAAGAGCTTGAAGTGAGGTTCGCAACACAAAAAGAATCAACTCAATCGGAGTTCGGGAACTCAAGTTATGAGCTAAATAAAATTGATGCTCGACGAAGAAACGCCCAAATGGGCTACTCGCTAAAATTAAGAAGCATGCCCAAATTTATCTTCAAGCCCACATTGCATGTTTCTGCAGCCCATTTGCAACAAATTAAATTCATTGTTATGGTGATCAGAGTTGAGTAGCATGGACCACAAGCCCAATACTCCATTTCAACTAAGCAGCACCACAACTTCAAACCATGATCCTGGGCCCACATCATTTTAAAAGTGTTAAAGCTTTCAGCTTACAATTGAGCGACTTTATTAAAGGAAAGCAGGGCACGATACATTTGGGGAATTGGAGAGCACCAGGGAGAGATATATTCCACCAGTAGGAAAATAGAAAGGGGGCGCAACATTTTATATTTTTTTCAGCAGGAGAAGAGTTTTAGGGGAGAGGGGTTTTAGATAGGGTTTAAGAGTTTCTTCTCCTCCACACACACCAAAACACCTAGTAGATAGATTTCTTGCTTTCTAGAGTAGAATTTCTTTGGGTTCAAGAGCTAAGACAAGATTCAAGTTGTATTTGCTTTATTTGGTGACTTCTATCCCTTTTATTGCTTTCTTTAATATAATTGCAATGTTTGTTTATTTATGTTTTCTATTGTTTATGGGTTTAACTAGAATCACCATGGGCTAAGGTTATTAGTGTTTGAAATTGTGGTGATGATTGTTTAATTCCTTGATTATGAATGTTTATCTCTATTGATGGTTATCCTTTAGATTAGGGGAATTTTCTTGTTCTATTTTGGTGATTTTGCTATGAGCTTGTGTGTTTGTGCTAGTTTACTTCAACGAGAGTTGGGTAGATGGGTTTAGGCATATTGGTATTGGTTTAATTCACCATAATTGGAGTCGATTAATCACAACGAGAGTTGGGTAGATACTTTAGAACCCCCCCTAATCTACATTATCTCTTGAGTTAAAACCTTGAGTGGGTAGTGAAGAGCACATAGGAGCATCAACCTTAGTCTACAAGTGGGTGTTGGGATTATACTGGAAAGTATGTTTTTTACTTTGTATAATCAAAACTGAATTTCGGACTTATTTACTGAAATAAATTGTTTATCACTGATGCTTTAAATATCATTGAATGTTACATATATTTACTGCATAATTGTTCATTAAATAGTACGTGTTACATGATAGTTAATTTAGTGATACCAGATCACAGAAGATTAAATTAACAATCCCTTGTAACTAAAAGTACACCATTCACGACCTAGATGGAAATGAACAATCCATCGTGAAAGGTTGAAGTGTAAGACTCAGATTGGCTTGTCTTGACCAAGAGATTACACTAGTGCATGACTGATGCACTGAAAAGGACCTACAGGAGGACAAATTCTTCAGAATTGAACAAGGAAGAATTAGACCTCAGTGGTTCGTTATTTCTTAACCTTCGTTCCTTAAATAGGATCACGTGTGGTTGGTAATTATTGCTTTGACTTATCATGGGTAGAGAATCAACGAGATTCAATAATTTTTATCTTGGGCAATATTATTGGTCACATGTGATTTCTAAGATTTAATACGGAGAATCGTGGTGCAAAATCAACATTCGATTTGCCTCGGGGTTCATAAGATTTATCATACCAAATCTTGCAAGTGGAATTAGTTTCCGATATGGATAATAATGTTGAACCGTTCCTTGACCAAGGACAAAAGATATTAATTAACGGAAAGTTATTTCAGTGGCTTGAATTAATTAATGGGCTAGATAATCTTAAACACGGAAATAATAACCGGAGCCATATTGACTGTAATATGGGTTAAAATGGATAGTGCAATATTAATTATGTAGTGGGATTAATTAATATTTATGGGCTTGAATAATATTGTGGCTCAATATTTATAGTGCAATATTAATTATGTAGTGGGATTAATTAATATTTATGGGCTTAAATAATATTGTGGCTCAATATTGATAATTCAAGATCCATTGGAATGTCCAATCTTAATTCTCCTAAAGGCCCCCTGAGTAGCCCAACATATAGTCCAATAACTGAAAAAGGTGTTTAAAATAAAATAAATATTGTTGCTTATTTTTCCTCATTATTTTTGAAATTTATGGATAAAAGGGGAGAAAGATTTTCTTTGAATTTTGTTATGGAATGAAGATATGTATTCTTGGAATACAAGATTATCTCATTAAATTCAAGAAATCTCCCACTTGGTTATTCATGAAGATAATTTCGAAATTTTTGAAATATAAAGGGCAAGAAAGATTTTCTTGATTTTCTTGAAAAGATATTATGGAAGATATGTATTTCTTGAATTACAAGAATATCTCATAAATTCAAGAAGATCCAAATCTTGGAATCTTGCCTATTATTTTTGAAAATATCCCATAACAAAGAGTAGGTGGGATTTTGTGGAATATTATAATTATGGGAAAAAGAATATAAGAGATATATTCAAGATTTCTTGGAGATCAAGAAAAGATTTTCCCACATTATTTTCTACCCAAAATTTCGACCACCTATGCTCTATAAATAGGGGATGACTCTTTCATTCCCAAGTACAATTCCATGTGCTGGAAAAATTAGCAAATCCACAAAGGTGGTGCAACATAATTTATTTTCCTTTTGTTAATTGTTCGCAAGTGTCCTACCACCGGATAGTCGAGCAAGGATTAAGGAGATACTTGAGAAGTTCTTTTGGTTAGTCTAATCAGTTAGACCGTTGCCATCCCAAGAGGTACGTTCACGTAAACTCTTAGAATTCCGCATGCGTAGAATTTACGTGAATTAATTATATGCATGATTTGTTGTTGGATTATTATTTGAATTAATATAGGATTAATTCATGCTAGTAATAATTATAAGAATTAAATTTGTATTTAAATATTCACCCCGAATAGATCTGTGCAACTTATTCCCCAACAGTGGGAACACGCGGTGACGGAGTAGTTAGCTAATTAGAGGACCATATCCGTGCAATTACCCGAGCTAGCAAAGGGAGATTCACCTCTCGATCCTAGGATTTAAAACGATATCATACCTTAGGCTTACCAAGTACGGGAATGATATATGTTTAGTGATCGCCCTTATGGAATAACCGAAAATAGAGGCAAACACCATAATTGATCTTTTGACAATCGTCTCACATGGAAAAACACCCGAGCACATCTTCTCTCGCTAGTGAACAAAATCATTTGCTATTTAAGTGCTTTCTCTTAGCTTGCTCGTTTATTATTTGATCTTTGTTTCACTTGTTGATTATTGTTTGCTTTTATTTTACCAATCATGTCACACTATAATCATGCGACAACACATAGCAATTGAGCTATATTCCACATCTAGTCCCGTGGATTGATATTAAACCGGGCACTTCAACGACCCTCTTATACTTGAGAGGTTAGTGTTGCAAAACACGTGTCAAGTTTTTGGCGCCGTTGCCGGGGACTAGGTTGTGTTGAGTATAACTAGTTGTTCGTTGAACGTGATTACTTGTGTTCTTTTTATCTTTTTAGTAACTAACCTTGCTAATAGTTGGATTGGAGATTGTGGTTTTTGTTGATTTGCTAGGTGTGCATATATTTTAACAAATGGAAGGATATAACCATTACGAGTGGAATCAAGGATTTGATCATAACCGTATGGTTTATCCTCCACAACATGAAGAGTGTTGGAACGATAATTGGGGAAATGTCTACTACGATTATCAAACGCAACAAGTTCCCTCGTATTATCAAGATGGTTGCCACAAGGAAGCCTCGTTCGCCGTTCAAGATGCACTTGCAACATTCATGGAGACTTGTCACTACGTTCATGAAACGCAACAAGTTCCCTCCCTTCAAGATGCACTAGCAAAATTCAAAGAGAATTTTTTTCTCGATACACACATTGTCACGAATGAGCTTGACCATGACATTGCTTGGTGTATTATTGAAGACGATGAGGACCCATGTGAGGAGGAGAATGAAAAAGACTATTCAATGGTCGATGAAAGTGAGGAGAAGGATCCCTCGGAGGATGATGAGTGTAAAGCTTTGGATATGGTAGAGCCTTGTGTCCAAGAAGAAATTGAGAAATTTCTTGATCCTTACTTTCCTCATGCTTTTATCAATCCTTCATTTGATTGTTACACTAATCCCTTATTTGAAGAAAAAGAAGAAAGAGAGGATGATGAAGAAGAGGAAGAGGTCCCAAGCGATGAGAAGGATAAAGATGACAATCTTATTGTCGAAAAAGATGAAGAGGAGTGTGCATTGATGAATGTAAGCAACAATGAACAAGAAAATCAAGAAGCATCCAAAAAGATTCTAGAGAGTGAAATGAGCATTTCTAATCCCTTAGACTCTTCAATTTTAACTTTATTTCATATGGATGCTTCTATTGAATTTGTTTTGCCTATTGATACTTACAACCAAAAGAAAGAAGTTGAGAAAAGTTTGGGCATCCTTGAGATAAGAGAGAAAGAAAGGCAAGAGATGATGGTGAAAGAAAATGAATATAATTTTGGGAATTTCATCATCCATAAGTTATGCAAGAGAGATGGAGGGTTTTGGTCGATTTTTCATGAGAGCCTTCTTGATTTTGAGGCCAAAAGATTGAAATACAAAGGCAAGGAGGATCGATATCCATGGCCTTTCCGATGAGTTGAACGACTCAAGTTTCGTCCGGCATAGGACGTTAAACCTAGCTCTAAATGGGAGGCAACCCATCTCTACATGCTTTTATGTGTTTTGTGTTTGTTCGTTTGATCTTGTTTTTGTAGTGTCGTTTTTGGTAGGTTGTCGGGGCCATGTGATGAGGCTTGGTGAAGATATCGAGCGTAAAGGAAAGATACGTGCTTGAAGGAAACTTTAGGTACAAACACTCTTTCCCAAACTTAGATTTGCTTAGCAAAGTCTAAGTTTGAGGGGGTGTTTCATCTTTTATGCATTTTACAATTGCACCGGCGCACCCCCATTTTTGAGGATTTTGGTGGTTGTTCACCTTTTGTCAATTTTTTGGGCTTAATTGGTGATATATACTTGTACATGAGTTTTGCCTTGGTGTTTAAGTGTGGAGTTGAGTTTGATTTACTTGTCTATATTTGATGGTGCAAAAGTGTGTGCTTATGAGTATGGTGCTTGGTGCAATTTAATGGTAAACTACTCATTTTTCCAAACTTAGAATTGCTTAGCAATGTCTAAGTTTGGGGGAAGAGTAGTCGTTATTTTACGTTTCATTTGCACCGGTGCACCCACTTTTCATTTTGTTGAGGTTATTGCTTGTTGGTGATTTGCATTGTGCTATATTCTTGGATGATTTTGTGGTATATTTGGTCCTTGGAGATTGATTGGTTGTGATTGAATGTTGGTACTTGTTTGAGTTTTTGATGGATGATTCTTCTTTCCTTAAATTGTTGTTATATTGTCATGAAAATGATTCATTCATGTGATTGTTGAATTTGGTTGAGTGGAATTCGGAAAAGAGTACTCATTCATTGTTACCAAGCTTGTGAGCTTTTGAGCCTATTTGAATTGATTGTTTGAAATGATTGCATTTTTGTTCTTTGAGTGTGTCGTTTACACTTGTGAGTGCTAGAACTTACCTTTGAACTTGTTTGAAACTTGACTTAGGAGGAATCATCTAAGAGGATAAGAGGCATTTTGTTGTTCTATGAAGTCACTTGACCATATATGATCTCTACCCAAAGAAAACCATTTCCTTAGTTAGCCTGTTTGGGCCATGTAAGCCTTTTTCTTGGCAAGCCACATCATGTAACCGAAATACCCATTGTTTCATAAGCCCATTTGATCCTTGGTAAACTTGGGGAGCTTAAGTGAAGGTATCTAGGGAGAAATGATTGTGAAATAAAAGTGAGAGAAGTAGTATCACACTCTAGAATGGGAGGAATGAATGAAAAGAAAAATGGGTAAAAAGAAAAGTTGCCTAGTGTGAAAGATAGAATACAAAAATGAAAGTGAAAATGAAAAATTCAAGGAAAAAAAAAGGAAGTTCTTTCCAAGGGTTTAAAAAAATGGTTTGCAAAAGACGAACAAAGTTTCCCAAAACCCTTGGAAAATAAAAGTGTGAGGTAGTAAACTTGGTGAGGATAGGTGTTGGGTGCGGGTAAGAGTTCAATGAAAGACTCTTAAGAAAACTTGAAGTTGAAGATGAGAGTGTGGAACAATTGTGAATCTTTAGTACCAACTCTTGAGCTCCACAAGTTGAATGATGTCACTTATCTCATACATACCATACCCGTCCAAAGAGCCCGACATTACAACCTTGCAAAGACCCCTTTGATTAGATGATGATACCTAAGTAGATGGTAGAGAATTGAGATCAAGGGCAAGCTTATGGTCGTTCATTTGTGTGGATTGACAATGCAGAGATGCATGACCCTATACACTTGAGGGATGAGAGAAACACTACCCTTGAGAATGATGAATGAGTGCATTTGACCGAGTTGCATTCTGATCATGTTTGACTTGAAGTGGTGAAGAGTTTGATTGGCAATGTGGTGCTTTGAGAGGAAAGTTGACTTGTCTTGTCTAGAACTTGAACTTGGATCACTATTTGTATCTCAAGCAATCACCCCTATGATTTTCTCTTTTTTTGCTTGGGGACAAACAAATCTTTAAGTTTGGGGGGTTGATTAGTGGTGATTTTGCTTGAGATTTATGTGCTTTTGTTGCTCACTCTTGACCCAATTTCATGCTTTTATTGCCCAATTTGGACTAATTGCACTTGAAATGTGAAGGATTTTTGTTTTGCTATCTTTGTAGGAAAATTGTGGATTTTGGAAGCAAAACATGAGCTCAATATTATTTGGAGTCAAGTCAAATATAGAACCATGTGAAAGAGCTTGAAGTGATGTTCGCAACACAAAAAGAATCAACTCAATCGGAGTTCGGGAACTCAAGTTATGAGCTAAATAAAATCGATGCTCGACGAAGAAACGCCCAAATGGGCTACACGCTAAAATTAAGAAGCAGGCCCAAATTTATCTTCAAGCCCACATTGCATGTTTCTGCGCCCATTTGCAACAAATTAAATTCATTGTTATGGTGATCAGAGTTGAGTAGCATGGACCACAAGCCCAATACTCAATTTCAACTAAGCAGCACCACAACTTCAAACCATGATCCTGGGCCCACATCATTTTAAAAGTGCTAAAGCTTTCAGCTTACAATTGAGCGACTTTATTAAAGGAAAGCAGGGCACGATACATTTGGGGAATTGGAGAGCACCAGGGAGAGATATATTCCACCAGTAGGAAAATAGAAAGGGGGCGCAACATTTTATATTTTTTTCAGCAGGAGAAGAGTTTTAGGGGAGAGGGGTTTTAGATAGGGTTTAAGAGTTTCTTCTCCTCCACACACACTAAAACACCTAGTAGATAGATTTCTTGCTTTCTAGAGTAGAATTTCTTTGGGTTCAAGAGCTAAGACAAGATTTAAGTTGTATTTGCTTTATTTGGTGACTTCTATCCCTTTTATTGCTTTCTTTAATATAATTGCAATGTTTGTTTATTTATGTTTTCTATTGTTTATGGGTTTAACTAAAATCACCATGGGCTAAGGTTATTAGTGTTTGGGTGTTTGGAATTGTGGTGATGATTGTTTAATTGCTTGATAATGGATGTTTATCTCTATTGATGGTTATCATTTACATTAGGGGAATTTTCTTGTTCTATTTTGGTGGTTTTGCTATGAGCTTGTGTGTTTGTGCTAGTTTACTTCAACGAGAGTTGGGAAGACGGGTTTAGACATATTGGTATTGGTTTAATTCACCCGAATTGGAGTCGATTAAGTCCTATCACAACGAGAGTTGGGTAGATACTTTAGAACCCCCCTAATCTACATTATCTCTTGAGTTAAAACCTTGAGTGGGTAGTGAAGAGCACATAGGAGCATCAACCTTAGTCTACAAGTGGGTGTTGGGATTATACTGGAAAGTATGTTTTTTACTTTGTATAATCAAAAGCGAATTTCGGACTTATTTCTTGAAATAAATTTTTTTATCAACGATGCTTTAAATATCATTGAATGTTACATATATTTCTTCGCATAATTTGTTCATTAAATAGTACGTGTTACATTGTAGTTAATTTAGTGATACCGGATCACGAAGATTAAATTAACAATTTGTAACTAAAAGTACACCATTCACGACCTAGATGAAATGAACAATCCATCGTGAAAGGTTGAAGTGTAAGGCTCGAGATTGGCTTGTCTTGACAAGAGATTACACTAGTGCATGGTGATCTTAACTGAAAAGGACCTACTGGGAGGACAAATTATTCAGAATCGAAACAAGGAAGAATTAGACCTCGATTGGTTCGTTATTTCTTAATCTTCGTTCCTTAAATAGGATCACGTGTGGTTGGTAATTATTGCTTTGACTTATCATGGGTAGAGAATCAACGAGATTCAATACTTTTTATCTTGAGCAATATTATTGGTCACATGTGATTGCTAAGATTTATCGGAGAATCGTGTGCAAAAGCACGCATTTGTTCGATTTTCTTAGGAGGTTCATAAGATTTATCATACCAAATCTTGCAAGTGGAATTAGTTTTTCGATATGGATAATAATGTTGAACTGTTCCTTGACCAAGGACAAAAGATATTAATTAACGGAAAGTTATTTCAGTGGCTTGAATTAATTAATGGGCTAGATAATCTTAAACACGGAAATAATAACCAAGGAGTCATATTAACTGTAATATGGGTTAAGATGGATAGTCTGATATTAATTATGTAGTGGGATTAATTAATATTTATGGGCTTGAATAATATTGTGGCTCAATATTGATAATTCAAGATCCGTTGGAAGGTCCAATCTTAATTCTCCTAAAGGCCCCACGAGTAGCCCAACATATAGTCCAATAAGCGAAAAAGGTGTTTAAAATAAAATAAATATTGTTGCTTATTTTTCCTCATTATTTTCGAAATTTATGGATAAAAGGGGAGAAAGATTTTATTTGAATTTTGTTATGGAATGAAGATATGTATTCTTGGAATACAAGATTATCTCATTAAATTCAAAAATCTCCCACTTGGTTATTCATGAAGATAATTTCGAAATTTTTGAAATATAAAGGGCAAGAAAGATTTTCTTGATTTTCTTGAAAAGATATTATGGAAGATATGTATTTCTTGAAATACAAGAATATCTCATAAATTCAAGAAGATCCAAATCTTGGAATCTTACCTATTATTTTCGAAAATATCCCATAACAAAGAGTATGTGGGATTTTGTGGAATATTATAATTATGGGAAAAAGAATATAGGAGATATATTCAAGATTTCTTGGAGATCAAGAAAAGATTTTCCCACATTATTTTCTACCCAAAATTTCGACCACCTATGCTCTATAAATAGGGGATGACTCTTTCATTCCCAAGTATAATTCCCACAAAGGTGGTGCAACATAATTTATTTTCCTTTTGTTAATTGTTCGCAAGTGTCCTACCACCGGATAGTCGAGCAAGGATTAAGGGAATACTTGGGAAGTTCTTTTGGTTAGTCTAATCAGCCAGACCGTTGTCATCCCAAGAGGTACTTTCACGTAAACTCGTAGAATTCCGAATGCGTAGGATTTACGTGAATTAATTATATGCATGATTTGTTGTTGGATTATTATTTGAATTAATATAGGATTAATTCATGCTAGTAATAATTATAAGAATTAAATTTGTATTTAAATATTCACCCCGAATAGATCTGTGCAACTTATTCCCCAACAGTGGGAACACGCGGTGACGGAGTAGTTAGCTAATTAGAGGACCATATCCGTGCAATTATCCGGGCTAGCAAAGGGAGATTCACCTCTCGATCCTAGGATTTAAAACGATATCATACCTTAGGCTTACCAAGTACGGGAATGATATATGTTTAGTGATCGCCCTTATGGAATAACCAGAAATAAAGGCAAACATCATAATTGATCTTTTAACAATCGTCTCACAAGGAAAACCACCCGAGCACATCTTCTCTCGCTAGTGAACAAAATCGTTTGCTATTTAAGTGCTTTCTCTTAGCTTGCTCGTTTATTATTTGATCTTTGTTTCACTTGTTGATTATTGTTTACTTTTATTTTACCAATCATGTCACACTATAATCATGCGACAACACATAGCAATTGAGCTATATTCCACATCTAGTCCCGTGGATTGATATTAAACCGGGCACTTCAACGACCCTCTTATACTTGAGAGGTTAGTGTTGCAAAACACGTGTCAAGTTTTTGGCGCCGTTGCCGGGGACTAGGTTGTGTTGAGTATAACTAGTTGTTCGTTGAACGTGATTACTTGTGTTCTTTTTATCTTTTTAGTAACTAACCTTGCTAATAGTTGGATTGGAGATTGTGGTTTTTGTTGATTTGCTAGGTGTGCATATATTTTAACAAATGGAAGGATATAACCATTACGAGTGGAATCAAGGATTTGATCATAACCGTATGGTTTATCCTCCACAACATGAAGAGTGTTGGAACGATAATTGGGGAAATGTCTACTACGATTATCAAACGCAACAAGTTCCCTCGTATTATCAAGATGGTTGCCACAAGGAAGCCTCGTTCGCCGTTCAAGATGCACTTGCAACATTCATGGAGACTTGTCACTACGTTCATGAAACGCAACAAGTTCCCTCCCTTCAAGATGCACTAGCAAAATTCAAAGAGGATTTTTTTCTCGATACACACATTGTCACGAATGAGCTTGACCATGACATTGCTTGGTGTATTATTGAAGACGATGAGGACCCATGTGAGGAGGAGAATGAAAAAGACTATTCAATGGTCGATGAAAGTGAGGAGAAGGATCCCTCGGAGGATGATGAGTGTAAAGCTTTGGATATGGTAGAGCCTTGTGTCCAAGAAGAAATTGAGAAATTTCTTGATCCTTACTTTCCTCATGCTTTTATCAATCCTTCATTTGATTGTTACACTAATCCCTTATTTGAAGAAAAAGAAGAAAGAGAGGATGATGAAGAAGAGGAAGAGGTCCCAAGCGATGAGAAGGATAAAGATGACAATCTTATTGTCGAAAAAGATGAAGAGGAGTGTGCATTGATGAATGTAAGCAACAATGAACAAGAAAATCAAGAAGCATCCAAAAAGATTCTAGAGAGTGAAATGAGCATTTCTAATCCCTTAGACTCTTCAATTTTCACTTTATTTCATATGGATGCTTCTATTGAATTTGTTTTGCCTATTGATACTTACAACCAAAAGAAAGAAGTTGAGAAAAGTTTGGGCATCCTTGAGATAAGAGAGAAAGAAAGGCAAGAGATGATGGTGAAAGAAAATGAATATAATTTGGGGAATTTCATCATCCATAAGTTATGCAAGAGAGATGGAGGGTTTTGGTCGATTTTTCATGAGAGTCTTCTTGATTTTGAGGCCAAAAGATTGAAATACAAATGCAAGGAGTATCGATATCCATGGCCTTTCCGATGAGTTGAACGACTCAAGTTTTGCCCGGCATAGGACGTTAAACCTAGCGCTAAATGGGAGGCAACCCATCTCTACATGCTTTTATGTGTTTTGTGTTTGTTCGTTTGATCTTGTTTTTGTAGTGTCGTTTTTGGTAGGTTGTCGGGGCCGTGTGATGAGGCTTGGTGAAGATATCGAGCGTAAAGGAAAGATACGTGCTTGAAGGAAACTTTAGGTACAAACACTCTTTCCCAAACTTAGATTTGCTTAGCAAAGTCTAAGTTTGAGGGGGTGTTTCATCTTTTATGCATTTTACAATTGCACCGGCGCACCCCCATTTTTGAGGATTTTGGTGGTTGTTCACCTTTTGGCAACTTTTTGGGCTTAATTGATGATATATACTTGTACATGAGTTTTGCCTTTGTGTTTAAGTGTGGAGTTGAGTTTGATTTACTTGTCTATATTTGATGGTGCAAAAGTGTGTGCTTATGAGTATGGTGCTTGGTGCAATTTAATGGTAAACTACTCATTTTTTCAAACTTAGAATTGCTTAGCAATGTCTAAGTTTGGGGGAAGAGTAGTCGTTATTTTACGTTTCATTTGCACCGGTGCACCCACTTTTCATTTTGTTGAGGTTATTGCTTGTTGGTGATTTGCATTGTGTTATATTCTTGGATGATTTTGTGGTATATTTGCTCCTTGGAGATTGATTGGTTGTGATTGAATGTTGGTACTTGTTTGAGTTTTTGATGGATGATTCTTCTTTCCTTAAATTGTTGTTATATTGTCATGAGAAGGATTCATTCATGTGATTGTTTAATTTGGTTGAGTGGAATTCGGAAAAGAGTACTCATTCATTGTTACCAAGCTTGTGAGCTTTTGAGCCTATTTGAATTGATTGTTTGAAATGATTGCATTTTTGTTCTTTGAGTGTGTCGTTTACACTTGTGAGTGCTAGAACTTACCTTTGAACTTGTTTGAAACTTGACTTAGGATGAATCATCTAAGAGGATAAGAGGCATTTTGTTGTTCTATGAAGTCACTTGACCATATATGATCTCTACCCAAAGAAAAACATTTCCTTAGTTAGCCTGTTTGAGCCATGTAAGCCTTTTTCTTGGCAAGCCACATCATGTAACCGAAGTACCCATTGTTTCATAAGCCCATTTGATCCTTGGTCAACTTGGGGAACTTAAGTGAAGGTATCTAGGGAGAAATGATTGTGAAATAAAAGTGAGAGAAGTAGTATCACACTCTAGAATGGGAGGAATGAATGAAAAGAAAAATGGGTAAAAAGAAAAGTTGCCTAGTGTGAAAGATAGAATACAAAAATGAAAGTGAAAATGAAAAATTCAAGGAAAAAAAAAGGAAGTTCTTTCCAAGGGTTTAAAAAAAAAGTTTGCAAAAGACAAACAAAGTTTCCCAAAACCCTTGGAAAATAAAAGTGTGAGGTAGTAAACTTGGTGAGGATAGGTGTTGGGTGCGGGTAAAAGTTCAATGAAAGACTCTTAAGAAAACATGAAGTTGAAGATGAGAGTGTGGAACAATTGTGAATCTTTAGTACCAACTCTTGAGCTCCACAAGTTGAATGATGTCACTTATCCCATACATACCATACCCGTCCAAAGAGCCCGACATTACAACCTTGCAAAGACCCCTTTGATTAGATGATGATACCTAAGTAGATGGTAGAGAATTGAGATCAAGGGCAAGCTTATGGTCGTTCATTTGTGTGGATTGACAATGCAGAGATGCATGACCCTATACACTTGAGGGATGAGAGAAACACTACCTGTGAGAATGATGAATGAGTGCATTTGACCGAGTTGCATTCTGATCATGTTTGACTTGAAGTGGTGAAGAGTTTGATTGGCAATGTGGTGCTTTGAGAGGAAAGTTGACTTGTCTTGTCTAGAACTTGAACTTGGATCACTATTTGTATCTCAAGCAATCACCCCTATGATTTTCTCTTTCTTTGCTTGGGGACAAGCAAATCTTTAAGTTTGGGGGGTTGATTAGTGGTGATTTTGCTTGAGATTTATGCGCTTTTGTTGCTCACTCTTGACCCAATTTCATGCTTTTATTGCCCAATTTGGACTAATTGCACTTGAAATGAGAAAGATTTTTGTTTTGCTATCTTTGTAGGAAAATTGTGGATTTTGGAAGCAAAACATGAGCTCAATATTATTTGGAGTCAAGTTAAATATAGAACCATGTGAAAGAGCTTGAAGTGAGGTTCGCAACGCAAAAAGAATCAACTCAATCGGAGTTCGAGAACTCAAGTTATGAGCTACATAAAATCGATGCTCGACGACAAAACGCCCAAACGGGCTACTCGCTAAAATTAAGAAGCAGGCCCAAATTTATCTTCAAGCCCACATTGCATGTTTCAGCAGCCCATTTGCAACAAATTAAATTCATTATTATGGTGATCAGAGTTGAGTAGCATGGACCACAAGCCCAATACTCCATTTCAACTAAGCAGCACCACAACTTCAAACCATGATCCTGGGCCCACATCATTTTAAAAGTGTTAAAGCTTTCAGCTTACAATTGAGCGACTTTATTAAAGGAAAGCAGGGCACGATACATTTGGGGAATTGGAGACACCAGGGAGAGATATATTCCACCAGTAGGAAAATTGAAAGGGGGCGCAACATTTTATATTTTTTTCAGCAGGAGAAGAGTTTTAGGGGAGAGGGGTTTTAGATAGGGTTTAAGAGTTTCTTCTCCTCCCCACACACCAAAACACCTAGTAGATAAATTTCTTGCTTTCTATAGTAGAATTTCTTTGGGTTCAAGAGCTAAGACAAGATTCAAGTTGAATTTGCTTTATTTGGTGACTTCTATCCCTTTTATTGCTTTCTTTAATATAATTACAATGTTTGTTTATTTATGTTTTCTATTGTTTATGGGTTTAACTAGAATCACCATGGGCTAAGGTTATTAGTGTTTGGGTGTTTGGAATTGTGGTGATAATTGTTTAATTGCTTGATTATGAATGTTTATCTCTATTGATGGTTATCCTTTAGATTAGGGGAATTTTCTTGTTCTATTTTGGTGGTTTTGCTATGAGCTTGTGTGTTTGTGCTAGTTTACTTCAACGAGAGTTGGATAGATGGGTTTAGGCATATTGGTATTGGTTTAATTCACCCGAATTGAAGTCGATTAAGTCCTATCACAACGAGAGTTTGGTAGATACTTTAGAACCCCCCTAATCTACATTATCTCTTGAGTTAAAACCTTGAGTGGGTAGTGAAGAGCACATAGGAGCATCAATCTTAGTCTACAAGTGGGAACAAGCGGTGATGGAGTAGTTAGCTAATTAGAGGACCATATCCGTGCAATTACCCGGGCTAGCAAAGGGAGATTCATCTCTCGATACTAGGATTTAAAACAATATCATACCCTAGGCTTACCAAGAACGTGAATGATATATGTTTAGCGATCACCCTTATGGAATAACCGGAAATAGAGGCAAACACCATAATTGATCTTTTGACAATCGTCTCACAAGGAAAAACACTTGTGCACATCTTCTCTCGCTAGTGAACAAAATCGTTTGCTATTTAAGTGCTTTCTCTTAGCTTGCTCGTTTATTATTTGATCTTTGTTTCACTTGTTGATTATTGTTTGCTTTTATTTTACCAATCATGTCACACTATAATCATGCGACAACACATAGCAATTGAGTTATATTCCACATCTAGTCCCGTGGATTGATATTAAACCGGGCACTTCAACGACCCTCTTATACTTGAGAGGATAGTGTTGCAAAACACGTGTCAACCATCTGGAACAAGTGGGTGCCGATAAAAGTGAGCATACATGCTTAGCGCATGTTATGGGAACGTATTCCAACCACGACGAACTTGAGAAGACGAAATGCACTCCCACAAGCTTCTAATATTCATTGCCCTTTCTGCACTACCGAACCGGAAATGGTAAGACATGTTCTATTCGAATGCCATTTTGTATTTGGATGGAATGTGTCGATTGGTTTGGGGTGTGCACGGTTATAACATCCAACCCAAAGATAAGTTTACTCCATTTTAGTAGACTTATTAGAGGGAAGGATGGGAAGACCCTTATGGTGGGCTTGTGGGAATGTATTATCTGGACGATTTGGAACTTTCGAAATGCCATTATCTTTCGAAAAGAAAAAGCAGAGGTCAAGGAAATTATAGAAGACGTAAAAAGAAAGCTTTGGAGCTGGATTAATGCAAGAGGATTATGGAGTAATAGAATATCTTTTAATGAATGGTGTCTAGAGCCGAGATCAATCCTTGCGCAAAATTGATGTGGAGACAAAATTTCTGATTTATCATCTGTAAGCTACTGAATAGTTGTTTAAAAGGCAGTCTAGCCTTTCTCATTGTAACTTGGGTATTACTTATACCCTTTTCAATGAATTACTTCTTTTCTGACCAAAAAAAAACTAAACATTTCTTAACAACATTTTTATTGACTAAGTGTAAAGTGAAGTGTACATTACTGCTAAGAATCTCAAACCTTGGAATTCGAATTCATGCCTATAGAAAAAGCTTCTTAACAGTTATACAAGATTAAGATAGGAAATTACTAATAGATATAAAATTTTAATGCAAATTACTAATAAGTACAAACGAAATTGCATACATAGTCAAAGTTGCATTGAAAAAAACAAATGTATCTACATATATGCAACCATTTTGTACCTATTAGTAAGTTACAATCCTGAAATGTATTTATCAGTAAGTCCCCCAAAAATACATTGTATCTTTAGTCTTTCAAACAACTTCAAACTAACTTAGAAATACAAACTAATTGGGGGTATATATACAACTTATCAAAGTTTTGATAATGACAAATTCTAGTATGAAAATTTGCATACATGAAAAAACTTTTATTTTGACCAAAACTTTTATTTTAACCAAAACTTTCATTTGACCAAAATTCGCTGACCAGTCAAATAAAAGAATTCGCTACTGGTGGGATTCGAACCCTGATCGTCCATTTGACCAAAGTTCGTTGCTGACCAACCAAATAAAAAAATTGTTATTGGTGGGGTTCGATCCTTGGTCGGCCAGATTTTAAACATAACCACTTACCACTGTGCTACGTGTGAAAAATATAACTAAATTCGCATCGATTTCATTATAAATGCTCGATGCTTATTAAATGTTATATTTTTTACAAATTCGTCGCTTTCTTTTCCTTTTATGCATCACCTCTTCTCCTCTCGTGTTGTCATTAAGTATTTATGTTTAATAAATTAATTCTTGTAATTAAGTATATATGTTTAATAAAAAAAATCGATTGTGCCGCCTATGGGGGATGAACCCGGCTCTTAATTGTAAGAGGAAAGATTATTTTCCACTATGCTACAACCTATTAAATATTTTGAGATTGAAACTTTTTAAATCATAAATTATGTTTAACCATTTTAATTAGATATGTATATTTTAATTATTTGTAGATTGCATTCAAAATCGATTGATGAATAAAAAACAAAGCTAAAAATATTTAAAAAATATTTTTTATTAATAATTTTGTTTATAAATTGTACATACAAGACTTTAAAAAATCATACTTTTTTATTATAATAATGTTTTATATTTTACATGTAATATTGTTCATTTTCTATTAAATACCCTTCATAACTTACCTTAAAATTTCTTATGTTTAAATTGTAATATTTTTATGTTTTTTCTTGTAATACTGTTATGTTTTGCTTGTAATATTGTTATGATTTTGCTTGTAATACTGTTTCAATTTCTTATTCGAAATCAAGGAAGGATGCGTTAATGATTGTTGATTAAGACATTTAATACTGTTTCAATTATGTATTTAATACTCTTAAATTTTTTTTCTTATGTTTTGGATGCAATACTTTTATATTTTTACATGTAATACTATTATATTTTATATGTAATACTGTCCTAATACTACAAAACAATATAAAAAACATGAAAAAATATAAATTGTGGCTTCAATGAATCGAACTTGTGTCGTATTGACTATAAAGATAGTGGTTCTACATAAGACTACAACAGCTGATAATACATGATTCATCCCCTAATCAATTTCAATGGTTAGAAATCGCGAAAAATTTAAAAAGAAAAAATAATGCAAAATTTGCGATTTTTTTTTTTTTAAATCGCTAATCAATGATTAAAAATTGCAAAAATTTAAAAAAAAAAAAAAAAGCAAAATTCGCGAAACATTAAAAAAAAGGGTTAAAAATCGCAAAAAAGCAAAATTTGTGAAAAATGAAAAAAGAAATCGCTAAAATTGTTTAACAACAAATAGGTGTCGAACTCGGATCTTTAAACGGAAAGGGACAGTCACTTACCAGTAGGCTATACTGACTTGCTATACCTTGTGTTGGCTTATCTTTATTTAGACTGTTATTATTTGACTAAAAATAGTTTTTTTCACACACGAAAAATTTCATACTAAACCTAGTCAAATAGCAAGTCAAATAGGCCGGGCCAAGCTTGATAGACCCAGGCCCATCTCCAGCGATTTGTCCTGAAAAGATATATTGGCCCAATTCGGCGCATCTGGATCGATCTTCAATGTGACAACGTATTTTAATATAATTCTTCTGGAAATTAATTGAAATACCAAAATATTACATGGTATGGGGATTATATATACATAGCATAAATAATTTTTTAAATTACATATAAAGTGGGCTGGGCTGGGCTGTGCTAACCCTCCTCGAGCCTAGGCTGGGTGATTAGCAAAATGTTAGAACTCTAATGGGAGTTTTAGGAACCGATTTGGATGGTACCAAGTTTAGAATATAATCCGTTATATCCAAAGCATAACCCAAACGACTTGGGAGGATCTGAATAACTCATAATTGACCTGACTATTTCTGAAAGGGTTTTGTTTCTTCGTCCTGCTACCCTTGTCTTGTTGAGGGGTTCTGGGTGCAGTAAACTGGGATACAATCCATTCGTCTAACAAGTAATCCAAAATACATTGCTGAGGTATTCGCCTCTACGATCATATCGTAGAAACTTGATACTCTTTTCCTTCTGCTTCAACCTCAAACTCTTTGAACATGTCAAATGTCTCAAACTTATGCTTCATGTGGAAAATGTATCCATATCTTGAGTAATCATCGATAAAAGTAACGAAATACTCATAACCTCCTCTTGCTTTGATTGACATTGAACCACATACGTCGATATGAACGATTTCTAACACTTCAGTGACTCTATTCACCTTGGCTCCAAATGCCCTCTTGGTCATTTTACTCTCTAAACAGGATTCGCAAGTTGGAAACGGTTCAACCCGGAGACACTCCAATGATCCGTCTTTTACCAACATTTTGATCCTTTTTAGATTAATATGACATATTCTTAGACGCCACAAAAGTGTTTCGTTCATGTCTGAAGAACGCTTTCTTTTACTCAAAATAGTCGATGTGTTATAAGATGTATTTTGTGTGTGATGTACACAATTAATAGTATAGAAATTGTTCAACAATGTCCCATAACAGATAAACTCATCATTTCAAGAAATGATAACATTCTTATTAAAAGAATCTGAGTATCCATCAAAAACCATTTTAGAAACTAAAAGTGAATTCTTCACCTACTATATTCATCTTCACCTCCAAACTATTCAACCAATCACCGTATTACTATTGGTTGCTTCCAAAATATTTGAAAGAACAAATACAAGAGCAAGTGAGGTAAAAATAATTAAGTTAAATTACCTAGTTTCTGATATACGATGACAATATACCACAAAATAAAGTAAAATTGACAAAGTAAAGAAATTGAAAAGAAAAGCACACCCTTCCTATATGATACATGATAAGAATATCCATCCAGGGTATGTACGTTTCCGAAATTAAGGAAAAAGGAATATTATACATATCAATGATTGATTTCATCACAACAATGATAACATTCTATGAAAGTAGACAGGCAACAATAAGAATGTACAATGGACGCCAGCAAAGGCATTCATGGTCCCCCAAGAATTGACTACATGCATATGTATATAGACTACTGTACTTTACATATACATATCACACAGACAGGCGTATGTTAATGCCAGTAATTCGAGTTACTTCTAACCTAACAAAATTGTGCTGGTGCGAGATGTAGTTCAAGTTGGCGGTTCGGCTAGCAGAAGAGTGTGCCACCACCCACATGCCACATTTTTCGCCACATATCCATCCATTGAAACTTGACAAGGGATATTCCGATCAATCACGTCACCCAAACCTAGCTGCATGCCTCATCAAAAACTCACCGTCACCAATTGGATGTTAAAATATGACATGCACGCGGATAATATCATATTTGGTCCCCAAAAGTTACTTTTTTCCTTTTTCAATTTTGGATCTCATCTTTCATTCAATATCAAACTTTGTCTTGAAAGCACAATTTTACTCCCACACTTGCTGAATGACATAATTAACCATTTTGGGTACTAAATAGTCTAAATGTAATTAGTTTTAGGGTGTAAAATGTAATTAATAACTGTGGGATCAAATGTGCAAGTAAAAGTGTACTTTCAAAACCAAGTCTGGGTGTATGTGAAAACGTATGATTAATGTAAGCAAGTTTCAGGGTGTGTATGTATGCCATTACCTGTCCATACTTGTTCCATCCCCAGCAAAATGTTTGTCCATCCTCTTTATGAAAGAGAATCGAAGTAGTTAGTATATTGAAAAGGCTCATCACCAAGGACTGAACTGAATCTTTCATACGGGAAATAAACAACATAGGAAACAAAAATATTGCAATAAATATTGCTTATTGCAAGTCCCTTTAATATTTCTTGGGTAAACGTTTTTCACTTTTGTCTTCTAATTTCCACCTATTTTGATTTTAGTCCTTTTACTTTTTTGACTTTGAAAATAGTCTCTTAAGTTTACCAAATTCAATTTTTTTGTCCTTTTACAAGCTAAAACAGGTTGATCAAATTCAAAAAATTTCACCCATTTTACCGGCAAAAATAATAAAAAGGTTGAATACGGTAATCTTCAGGGACGAATTTCAAAGTCGAAAAAGTTTCCGGACTGAAATCAAAATTGGTACAAATTAAGGGACTAAAAAAACGTTTACACATATTTGTCTTTTTACTCAATTATCTCTTGTTCATTGCTTCTAAATGATCGCTTGCTAAGTGGACATGAATATTTTTGTAACCAAATAATTTTCCTAAATATCATACTTCTAATTAACAGCCCAGTTGAGGAAAAAGGTCTACTACTGAAAATGAGAAAACTACTCCACTCCATCTTTGCATACTCTCTCCACTACTGAAAATTTTTCATCCCTCCTCAAAGAAAGACATGTATATAATGTTCCTAGAGAAAATTTCGAACCTTTAACAGCAAGTCATTCTGTTTTTTTTTTTTTAAGAATGGCAGATTGGCTCACCTGTGACAACTGCACTGTGTCGAGCTCCACATGATACAGCTTTTACATGAACATTTTCCAGGCTCGGAGCATCAAGAAGTCGAGGCAAAGTCTGTTAAATAATGCAGTCAGTGTTTTTATTAATGTTTGAATCTTTTAGGTAAAACAAGACAAAAACCAGAATCTGAATTCAAGCAATGAAAACTAATCCTCCTCATTTGAAAAGAGATAGCTGTAGCATATACCTCAGCTTGATCAGCACCAGTTCCTAACTGACCAAACTGATTGCCCCCAAAAGCATAAACATCACCATCAGCTGAAATGCAGACGGTATGCCAAAGTCCAGCTGCAACCCCGTCTATCTTGATGCCAAGTAAAGGAGATACACAAGTAGGACTTAGCTCATCATCTGTACTTCCTTGACCACACTACATGAAATAAGAGGAAAATCATTTTCTGATATAAAGTAATTGAGGAACTGATTCATTTCACTCACGATCACTTAAGGGAACTGACAAGATTGATAATGATTCCTGTCATTTATCAAATCAGATATTTGACACAACATTCCACAGGATTTAGTTCAACAATCAGGATTTTTAGAATGATTGTTACATACTTAAGATGTCACATCCCGATTTTTCGTAGGCTAAATATGTATAAATTTTTAGAAGAATTTGCAGCGGAAAATATAATATAAGTACATATGCACTTTAAAATTTCAAAATTTCTCATGGAGATGTGACTAAAATTTAAAATACATTTTAAATTTAAATGCTAACACTAATAAATCAACATGAAAACAATTTTCCTCAACATACATCCACCGTCCCTTCACCGCACTCCTTCTTAATTTGTAAAATGTTAAATGTATGGTATGAGCAAAACCACTAGCTCAGTGAGGTCACCTTGTCAAGATCAAATATAACATACAAATAAAGTGAAAATCACAAGTAATTCATGTATGTAAATTCTTTTCCATCAAAATAATCAATTGCTTCCACGAAGACCTCTCTTCAGTCCCGTGTTCTGGTTCCCCCAAGGATCTCTCTTCAATCCTGGGTTCCCCGAGGACCTCTCTTCAGTCCCGGGCCTCTCTTAAGCCCCTGGCCTTTTATAAAATTTCTTATATAAAACTTGTCATTCACTTTCATGTAATGCATACTTTCATGTAATGCAACATATAAACAATTTATTCATACGAAATATTTAATAAAGACAAAGATACCACACCTTAATTCATGTCGCGGATGCAGATGCATGCAACGAAATAACTTTAATCCTCGTTGCGAAAAATTCATGAGTTGTGAAAAGTATGAAATAATATTTTTCTACGTGTTTTGATTTCACAAAAAGAAACCTCTATTTATAGGGATGAAAATATATTTTCTAGAGAAATTAAGATTTGAATCTAATCTAATAGTTTAACAGATAAACTTAGAATAACAATAAAAAGGAATAGGAATACCGATTTCGAAAAATAAATTTTGGTGGCTAATTTAGAATCTCAATCATATGGCCTTTTGTGTTTTTAAAGACAATAGATCTTAAACATGTGAACGGCAGTGTACATATTTTTAAGATTGAGGAGGAAATTTTTAAGATTGAGAAGATTTGTAATTCATTATCTTTGTGAATATCATAAAAAGAAGATATAATGAGATTTAAAATATCTCATGTAAATTCTGAACATTTGATTTCTTGGAGAAAAATTGGAATTCAAATCTCTTGTAAAATTTATAAAGATATGAGATAAGGTTGGAGAAAATTTTGGGATTTTGATAAAAATAACTTTTGAAAATATTAAAAGATAGACTTAAATTTTAAAAGTATTTGAAAAATCTCTTATGAAAGTTTTTAAAAAAATATTACTGGCTTGAAATTTTCGGGATGTTACATAAGACATAGGAAATGAACCATCTGTAAGGCCAAGTAGAAAATACTAAGACACTCACCTGTCCATATAATCCCCAACCAAAAGTTAGCACTGCCCCAGCATCTGTTGAAACAAAAACACATTAAGACAATGAAAAAACGAAAGTGAGGATAGAAATAAGATATACGTAGCAGCTGAATGGAAGAGAAAAAGAAAAAGTAATTAAATCACCCGTAATGATTGCGCTATGCCTGCCTCCACAAGCAATTGCTTTTACATAACTTCCAGGAACTCGATATCCTTGACCTTCTGAACCTATGTTTCCACGAGAAAGGTGATCCTTGTTGAAAGATGAATCAATGCAGGGTACAGGATGAGGAGAGGACACCATTCTAATTCGTGATCCCAAGCCCAGCTGTCCCTCACTTCCATAGCCCCAACCCCAGACCTGCCCAACATCTGTATTGGCAAAATAATGAGACGGTAAAAATACAAGATTGCTGCTCATAAAGCACCAAATTGCAACTAAAATAAAAGGAGAAATATCAATTCAGGGTCCGAAAGTTGGTAAAACTATCAATTTAGGCCCCAAAAGATTCTTTATGTTGATTCCGGATCTGAAAAATAAGAAACTATTAATTGGGGCCTAAAAAATAGAAACTATCAATTTAGGACTTAAAAATGTTAAGACCATGTTTGGCACCTTATAGCTTATATCCTTATTTATTTATAAACATTATTTTTGTTTATTCCTACTTTCTTTACTTACTTTCTCCACACGTGAAATTAATATATATTTGGAATTGTGAATTATAAAATGTTGATGGATAACTAGGAATTATAAGATGTCAAACAAGGTCTTAAAATGTGTGGTCCTGATTGTCAGTTTCTATCTTTCAGGTCCTAGATTGATAGTTTCCTATTTTTCAGGTCCTAAATTGATATAAAAAAAAAATTAGCCCCTAAATTGATAGTTTTACTAACTTTCAGGCCTTGAATTGATAAAACTCCATAAAAACAAATAATTACCTGACAATGCTAAGGTATGCCGACCACCAGCAGCAACAGATGCAATCCTTACACTTGGATTAAGACCCACCAAACAGGGGAGTGCTGAGAGAGTTTCATCACTAGAGCTTTCAGCTGTATGTCTAGCTGGTGATACACGCCTCCTTTTAGAAGTCTCATCACCCCCTCTACCATCGCCACCTGGCCCTGGCCTAGCACTGGACCTTGATCCATGAGAACGAGGGCTTACTGTAATGGAGTTACTCCTCAAGATGTTAGTCTTTGTCTAACTTGAATATGTATATCACTGGCCTTGAAATCAGACAGCAATACCTTGCTCCGTCAGCAATGCTTCCTTTTTCATGCTTGAACCTGTTGAAGGATCCCCTATGACCTTTCCAGAAGGAATGCATTCTTTCCATCCCCACGTGTAAACTTCCCCACCCGCTGCATTTAACCATTAAAGCTCGAATTAATTAATAAAAATAATTAAATATACGATACAAATATTTCCTAATAATCAAATACACGATACAATATGTCCTAAATTATATCCTAAAAATATAGGATAAAGAGAATAATAAGATGAAATAGTCATCTCACTGTTGCATTCTGAGTGGAAATCAAAAACTAGTTTTTATCAACAGAGTGTATGTTATTACCTGTTGCAGAGACACAGTGTGCCCAACCAGCAGCAGCTTTTTCTATTATGGCCTCAGCAGGAAGTGGAAAAGGCTCTGGCATTTCCTTAACAATATCAGTGAAAAAAGAATGTTATAGCTAATGTTAATTGAAGCCAGTTTGCAAGTAAGAAAATCGTTTTGACGCTCCATTACCCCATGCTTCCCAGATGTCACATAGCTTTGACCTAAGTCATCTGTCGATCCCCATGTAATGAGCTTCCCAGACTCTGGCAATAGCAATTTACAAGTTTGATTACTGAAGAACAATAGATCTATATTTGTATTTATCGTTCTTAAATGAATTCCAGAATGAAACATGCAACACCCACTCCCCAGTTTCATCTTTCCCCACACTTAACAGAAGTCTTAGCTCAAGAAGCAAATTAAAACTGTGACAGTGCTCCAAAAGTTCAAAACTCCACCTATATAGAAGAGGCTTAGTGTGGGTTTTCGTAATTTACCATCAAATATCCAAATCTTTATTCCTTGGAAATGAGACAAATTCTATAAATATAGAAGTGATTTACCAATAATACTGGTAAGAGGATCACAGATATATCACATCTTTTTATTAAGGCAAATGTATCATCAAATCATGAGTGACTCAATGACCATTCAGGAAACACCACAATTCAAGGAGTTGACAAAAAAAAATATCGAGGTGGAATCCTCTCAACCGTTTGATGGTGTTAAAGTTGATTCAAAGGCTCTTTGTTGTTGTTCCTCAATATAACATTTAATTCGAACATAAGGTGAAATCCAAGTTGATTTCGAGATAGATAAAAGTTAATTTGATAATAAGGTGCTAAGCCCTTCGAATTAACATTATTGGAATCCAGATTAATTTCAAGAAAGATACTAACATTTAATTCAGAAGACCCTCGACTTAATGTTATCGAAAGCCAAGTTAACTTCAAGGAAGATCAAAGATGCGAATATACAAAGAAAAATCAGTGAATTTGTGTACTTCTTTCAATATGAAGTTTCCAAAAGTCTACTCAAGATAAGAATCAAAGGATCCATAGAAAATGCACTCCACAAGGACCACAATAATCTCGATATGCTATATTGACATAATATTCCAATAAGAAGTCATTGCAGACAAAATTCTTGCAGAATAGCAGAAAAGCCACAAAAACAGGTTCTTGATTAATGATTAACTTAGCACGTCACTAATTCAGGGGAAAATAAACTAAGAGATAAAAAAAAATGGAGTAGAATCAGTGTAACACAGATACAGAAAGCGAGCGAAAATATACTTCTCAAAGTTAATCACAATTCAAAACAATCAAACAGAAGGTCATAAGATAGACTGCCGAACAAATGGAAAAACATCACTACCAATGCACTAAAAGATGTAAAAAATTACTTAGCTTTTGTAGAAAATTTGAATGCTAATCGCCAATTTTTAGACCGGAAAAAAAAAACTGTTCGATTGAAGACTTTAGCTCGAAATTACCGGAAATAGCCAAGGCGAAACCACAGCCGCCGCCGCAAACATCCTTCCACACATTTCCACAACCGTTAGGCGGCGGCACCACCAGCGGAGACAAAATAGGCGTCCTCTGTGGCAATGCTCCAGGCAAATACCCCCACATGAACACCAACTTCTCCTCCATTTTCACACTTTCTTCACCTCCTTCCCCATCAACATTCATGCCTTTAACCTTCCCCAAAACAGAAAAATTCAACAGTACAGATCAAAGATTCCTCGTGCTTACTCTTATTCGTTAATTTAATCAAATCAACAGTGCGAGAGAGTAATTGTGGTGAATTTCGTTTCCGACTTTCGGTTAATTGAGTGTGAAAAGTGACCCAAGGGCATTAAAAAGGGGCGTATCAATTTCGAGCGAGCCATGGTGCCACGTCGGACGATCACGTGGCCTACGTTACACGTGGCAGATCCTGAGCCGCGAGATTCGTCGGTTGATTCTGGACCAGAAATCACAGGAAGTTTCTGGAAGTTGTGGAGAATTTCCCGCCTCCCAAGTGATGTGGTAGCTGCGCGTCCCCGTTAGAGGCCGCCACCTGTCCTTTGGTTCAATCATTAGAAATTGGCGCATGCATATTGCGGGATTTTTCTATGGCTCTGCACTTATAATCGGGTGCCGTCGATTTGGAGGACACGTATTAGGCAAATAAGTGCCATTATTATTATTAATAAAAGTAAACGAAAATTGAAAAAATAAAAGAAAAGAAGTGAGCCACAACCGACATAAAAGAGGATACAAAGCCACAAATGTCAAAAATCAAAAACAAATCAAGAGCTATCAAGCCCCAAGTTGTTTATATTGCCCTGGATTTATTATGGTAAAGTCTTGTACTTACTTTGTGCAGTTTTTATGTGTGATGGATGGAAAGAGTCGTGCAGAATGCCCAAACGAACCTTGGAAGAAATTTAATTTTGGTGTTTAAACGGACCAGAAGACACGTTTACGTGAGACGATTTCATGATGAAACGAAGTATAATCTGGACATAACACATTAACATTTTAAAATGTGTGTGCTAATTTATTTAGAGTAATTTGTACCAGATCTATCTATAAAAATTATACGAGGTTTTGTCGTGAGGATAAAATAGTTGTGTTATAAAATTCAAAGTAATAAGTACATAAAATTTAACAAGTAAAATTAAATCATACATAAATTAGTAACTAAAGAATTGTTAATTAATCCAATTATATCAATTATGGCTTAATCCTATAAAACTTCTAGCAGTTCCAGTTAAAAAGATAGTATAATTAAAGGAGTTAGGGAGATTAAGTGGACCGAACCGATTTTGAAGTTTTGGGATAGTTTGTTGACCTTATGAAGAAGAACTTTGATGAAAGAGATTCATCATGTAACGTGCAATTACTAATTAGCATGCCATGTTGGGACAGAAGTAGAAATACAAAAAGGCTAGGTCCAGTATCCACCCGGGTGCATCGGGCTAGGTCTTGTATGCACCCGAGTGCATCTTACACTCATAGTGCATTTTAGAAGTGTATAATTTGTTATACTGAAAATTGCGATTTATTTACAAAGAAAAGTGCAACTGTTAATATGGGAACATAATTGCATGCTTCTGTTTGAAATAGTTTGCACGTTTCTGTTTTGTATAATTGCACGCTTCTAAAATGCACTATCAGTGCACGGTGCACCCGAATGCATATGAGACTAACTCAAACCGAAAAGTTACATGAAGTTGGTAAATTGAATATGCAATATGATATCATATCTACATTAGAAAAGAGGCTCGAAACATGATCGATCAGACGAAGACAGTGCCCAACAATATTGGTCATGCAAGTCAATAATCCTACTGTTGTAAGTCAATAATTTAATTTAATTAATTTAATTAGAATGTAAGTTAATAATTCATTGCAGTCTAATTGGTTAGGATACTTGGCTCTCACCCGAGAGACCCGGGGAATCCCGGCAAGGGAAGTTTTTGTTTTAATGGGAATATAATGTGGCAAATGAAGTTGTTTCTGAAGCAAATTGGTCAAAGGGAAATCCTACAAATACGGATGGGAAAAAAGTGCGTGTAGTAAATCCTATAAATAATAATCTATCCTTCACACTTTGATAGGTACCCATTTTAAGAAAAAATAGTTTTATTGACTTTTTAAAGGGGATGGAGGGTGGAGATTGTAAGATTCTTTGTCATTTTTGGGGTGTGAAGATTGAAATGGGATGACCCAAAATAGAAAGTGTGAAGGTTCGTTTGGGAATGAGGGAGTAATATATTTTGTGTGATATGGGTGAATGGAGTTTATGTCTAATTAATATTTTTTTAATGACGATAATATATTATTTTATTATTCTTAATTAGTGAGTTAATGAAGTTTTATGTCTAATCAATATTTTTTTAATGACGATAATATATTATTTTATTATTCTTAGTTAGTGAGTTAGATTATATGAAAGAAAAATTTAGGAAAAGTATGAGAGTTAAGTTGATGTAAAAAAAGTGGTGATGTGATAATTTTAGGGTGTAATTGTAAGTGTATAATAGGAATGAATGCTTATTTGAATAGATGATTGAATGTGCAAATCCAAAAAGTGGCCGGGATGAGGTAGCTCATCCAAATCCGGATCTTCCCATTCTAAAACATATATAACCTAAAAGATGTATAACAAAACAAGAAAATGTCACGACGACTTTATATGACCTAACTCGATAACTTACATAACATTAATTAAATATTTTTATTTTGCTTATAGTTATAGGAGTAAGATAAGGTTACTAAAGTGACAAAATCAATTTAAGGGCACTTAGGTTTCAAATTATCAAGTGGATATAATAAAAAAAATTTAGCAAGAGGGTAAAATAAATTTTCTTATATATATATATTTTTTTAAAAAGTAATTAATTACAATAGTTCCTTCTATAAATTTTTTTATATATATATTTTTAAAGGTAATCAATTATAATAGTTCCTCCTACTATCGGGCATATGACACATATTTTCATTTCGCTATAGATCAGAATCATAACCACCACAAGAAAGGGACCACTCGGAACAACAACCACCACAAGAAGGAGACCATCACCCCACCACAAGTAGGCTTGACAGTGGGGAGGGGAATCCCCGTTCTCCACGGGGATTCGCCCCGAATGGTGTTGGGTTTTACGTGAAAATATGCTTTTACTTTGTATAACAGACTGAATTTATCACTTATTTACTAAGAATAAATCTTATTATCACTGTTGCTTTAAATATGAATGAATTTTATTTATTTATTGCAAACAGTTCAATATTAATACATATTGCATTGTAGTTAATGTGGTGATACCCGATCACAGAAGATTACATTAACAGTTTCTTGTAAATAAGTACATCTTCACGACCTAGATGAAATTGGACACTCCATTGGTAGAAGTTGACGTGTAAAACTCAGATTGACTTGTCTTGACCAAGAGATTACACTAGTACATTGTGATGCGCTGAAGCGGGCCTACAGAGAGGATAAATTCTTTTGTACTGACTTATGGGATGAATAATTTCTTGATCTCTGTCACTTAAATAGAATTGTGTGTAATTAGTATTTATTCCTTTGATTTATGTTGGGTTTAGAATCAGAGAGCGATTCTATACTTTGTATTTTGGGCAATATTATTAATTACATAACAAATGCTAAGATTAAATACAGAGAAACGTGTGCAAGGAAAGTCTTGTTTGATTTGTCCCCTTGGTGGACTCAGAAGTTTTATCATATCAAATCATGCATGTGGATTAAGTTCCGGTATGGATAATAATGTTGAGTTGTCTTTACTCCAAGGAATAAGATATTAATTAATATGAAGCTTTTTAGTGGCTTAATTAATTAATGGACAAAATAATCTTAAATACGAGAAATAATAATCGGGAGTCATATTATAGTAATATGAGTTAAGATGGATAGTGCAATATTAATTTTATAGTGGAATAAATTAATATTAATGGGCTGAATAATATTGTGGCTCAATATTGGAATTCAGAGTCCATTGGGAGGTCCAATTTTAATTTTCCTAAAGGCCCCTCAAGTAGCCCAACATGAGTCCATTAATGAAAATGTGATTAAAATAAAAGAAAAATATTGTTGCCTATTTTTTCTATAATTTTCAAAAAATACAAGAAAAGAAAGAAAAAGATTTTATTGGAAAGATTTTATGGAAGATAAGTATTCTTGAAATACAAAATTATCTCATAAATTCAAGAATCTTTGACTTTGACTTTTTTAAGGTAATTTTCGAAAATAATGAGTAGAAAATAAAAGGGAGATTTTTGTGGGAAGTTATTTATGAAAAATAGAATATATGAGATATATTCAAGTATTTTGGGGAAGATACAAAGAAATTTCCATATCCCACAAAACCCTCAAATTTTAGCCCCCCTCATTGTTATTAATAGGGGATGAATTTTCATCCCCAACACAATTTCAGTCTTGGAAAAATTAGAAATTCATAAAGATGGTGCAATTTTTTTTCTTTATTCCTTTGTTAAATTGTTCTTGAGTATCTTCCACCGGATAACGAGCAAGGACTTGAGATATACTTGAGAAGGCATTTGGGTTGATCCATCGTCTCAACGTTGTCTCTTCAAGGGTAAGAATTCGTGTAAGCTCCTAGATTCTGCATGTTAGGATTTTACGTGAATTTATTTGTATGCATGTAGATTGTTGGTATGCGTTATTTGAATTAATAGGATAATTCATGTTAGTAGTAAATTGTTATTTAAATTTGTATTAAAATTACACCACGAATGGATTTGGGCAAAACGTTCCCCAAGAAATGCAACGGGGAATCCCCGCGGGGCGGGGATGGGGAAAATTCCCCCGCCCCGAAGGTGGGGCCGGGGCGAAGAAGGTTTCCGCGGGGCCCCAATTCTTTATTACTTAATATATATAACATGTATTAAAATTATAAATCCTAAATTTGCATCTCAAATTTAAATATGTACTTTTATGATGATGAACTTCATGTTTCTTCTATTTGTTTATGCTATGATTTTATTTGATTGGGAAGGAAACTAGGCTACTGTACGTATGTGTATTTCTGGAACTACATGGGGTATAATTATCACTGAAATGTGGATGTTAATATTTGTAATAATTTGGAACATACATTTGACTTATACATGTGACAAATTTACTTGGAGAAGAAATTATAGAAAGAAAAAAAAGAGGTAGGGAATGGGGATGGAAATCCCCGCCGGGGCGGAGAATATGAGGATGGTTTTTTCCCCGAATGCTTCGCTGGGATTTCCCGCCCCGTCCCCGAACTTCGCGGGGACGGGATGGGGAGTTGTCCCCCGGCCCCGCCCCGCCCCATTGCCAAACCTAACCACAAGAGCAGTGACAGGTCAAGAATTCAAAATTCGGAGATACATTTGAGTATTTTTTTTCTTAATTATACATAATCAAATACAATTTTATATTTTTAATATAAGGTATAAAAGGGGTTAGATTTTATTTTGGGGCACAATTGTACCGCCATGTAAACCCCCCGCTACTGCACAAGAGAGAATTCACAAAAAAAGAAAAAAAATTCCTTTTCGTATCTCGAACCTAAGACCTCAAGATCTTAAGTATTGAAACTCTAACCAGACTATCCACACTCTACATACATATTTTTCTTTTGAAAATTCAACATGTGCACTTAATTCATACATGGTTTTCACTTTTCACACTATTAACACAATTTAGGGGTAAATGGGGTGTTGAGCAATGGAGTGAGAGTAGGTTTTGTCTATACTACACAACAATATAGTGTCAAGTACCTATGTGTCTTGGTATCATTGGTTATATTAGAATAAAAAAATATAAGTGTAAGAGAAAGTTATGACCCTTCACATGTGTACGTAGAATAAAAAGAGGTACTGGGCACTACCCAACACCCTAGCATAGACAAAATCGGGGAGGGGGAGTGTATCTTATGGGGAATACCTCAACTTGTAAAAATTTATTCTACCCCATTTTGAGGGGTGTTTGTGTTTCAAAAGTAATAAAAAGATGAAAAATGTGTATAATACGTTTATTTTATGCAAAGTGAGTAAAATAAACTATGACAATTTAAAAATAGGTTTTTGAAAATGCAGTTTACTTCTATGATTTATGGGCATCTGCACGAGAAATGAAATTTCAAAATTTGCTTAAATGTGGTATATCTTTCAATGGAGTATGTAATTATTGCATGAAATAAAATTTATAGGATACAAATTTAAGGCCTTTGTTATAAATGTGACTAATCTGGTAATTTAATAAAAGTAATTGTGTTTTGTCACTGTTTCTTCAAGATAAATTTGAATTAAAATTACCTTTAAATAAAATAAATACTCCCACCGTATGGCGTATTCTAGTCAAAACTTTGAGTTATTTTGTTTTTCCTGAAATTGAAAAAATATCTATATTATAAATAAATAAAAGTGGGTCTACCAAAAGACCGGTAACATGACCGCAAGACTCATAGTAAGATTTTAAACGTCTGTTATACTTAGTAAAACATTCAACTATTGCAGAAATGTAAAACACGTAACTATGTTCTCATATTATGATTCAGACTTTTTCTCGTAAATAAATCACACTTTTTCAAAGATAACAAATCAGATGTATTTTTTAAAATGTCTTATGAAAAGTCTACAAGACCTTGGACGATCATCTGAGCGCAAATTTATAAATAAAAAGTACTCGATCGAAATTCATTTTATATTTTTCTTTTTTCGTTTTCATCATAATACCTTTCAGTGTTTCAAAATTAGAAAACTTTTCATAAATTTTATCTTTATAATATCATAATTTTATACAAAATATCATTAGTTTTGAATTTACAACATTTACAAAATTCAACAATTTTTTTATTTTATACATACAAATTACCCTTTAAGATTTTCATTATTTCATTTTGTTAGTTTGTGCCGTCATGAAAAATGTTATGGCAGTGAGGGAGTAGTGTGTAATTTCAATTCATATCGACATCACAGATCACAAGGCGGCGGTTACAAACAGTCAGTCACGCTTCGCTCCATGGATCGCAGAACCCGCGAGCTTAAATACGACGTCGTTTAACTCACTTCACTTCATTCTCACTCTTCCTTCGTCTCAGCTAATGCGCCTAAATCGCATTATTTTGCTCTCATAAATAACGAGTATTCCACTTTTTACTCCCACTCACAATTGAGATCTGGGGATTTTCTCACCATGAAAGGGGTTAGCACCGCCGGTGGAATTTCCGATCTCTGCTAAATCCACCACGCTAATCAAAATCTCTGGATTTCTCTTCATTTCAGTCGTTTTCTTCTATCTAGGCAAGCATTTCTCCGATAGCTCCACGCAGCAGCTCGTCTTCTTCTCCTCTCAACAGAGCTCAGACTCCCAAACGACGCCTTCTTCCGCCGCCGTTGCCGTTGCTGTTTCACCAAATGCAAACAAAACCTTCGATGTCTCTTCTCTCGTAAATGATACCGCCTCATCCCCGAATAGCCGGAATGAACCGGAACAAGCCGTGAGTCCTCCGCCGCCGCCGCCTCCTCCTCCGCCGGCATTGCAGAGGATGGGGGTGGTGGACGAAAATGGGAAGATGACGGATAATTTTGAGGTGGGGGAGTATGATCCTGAACTGGTGGAGAATTGGGCGAAGACGAATGAGAGTGAGGGTTTTGAGAGTGATGGGAAAGGGGATAGGGTTAGGGTTAGGGTTAAGAAGTTTCGTTTGTGTCCGGGGAGTATGAGGGAGTATATACCGTGTTTGGACAACGAGGAGGTGATTAAGAAGTTGAATTCTACCGAGAAAGGGGAGAGGTTTGAGCGGCATTGTCCCGAAGACGGAAAGGGCTTGAATTGCTTGATCCCTGCACCTAAAGGTTATAGAACCCCGATTCCCTGGCCCAGAAGTCGTGATGAGGTAATATTTTCCTTTCATTTGATTAAAATAGTGGTTTTGGTTATTGTTGCTGTATTATATTTCGATGCTGTGGAGATTTTTTTGAGTGACCAAATTTGTGTTGACTTCTAATTCAATTATAAGAAAGAACAGTTTTATCAATTTGGTATATCTGACTAATACATGCTGGGATTTTGAGCGCCATTATGCCTCTTCTGGTTCTCTTTCTGTTTGGGGGGATGAATTGGCTCATACATGTTGAACAATGGTTCATGGAAGATTTTTGGTATAATATGCAGGTCTGGTTTAGGAATGTTCCTCATGCTCGTTTGGCTGAGGATAAAGGAGGTCAGAATTGGATCACCATTGACAAGGACAAATTCAAGTTTCCTGGAGGTGGAACACAGTTCATTCATGGGGCAGATCAGTATTTGGATCAGATTGAAAAGGTTTCAGTTTTAGAACTTCTTTATATATAAATAAACACAGGCTTTGGCCTCAAACAAAGTATAGTGGCTTTTTGACATATTATTTATTGCCTATTTTCTATAGATGCTCCCTGAAATCGCATTTGGTAAACATACTCGAGTTGCTTTGGACGTTGGTTGTGGTGTTGCAAGTTTTGGTGCTTATTTACTGTCACGGAATGTCGTCACCCTCTCAGTTGCCCCGAAAGACGTTCATGAGAACCAGATCCAATTCGCACTTGAACGTGGTGTGCCTGCAATGGTGGCAGCATTTGCAACAAAGAGATTACTTTACCCCAGTCAAGCATTTGATTTGATACACTGTTCAAGATGTAGAATCAACTGGACTCGGGACGGTATGAATTTTTACCTCAGTTGAAGTATCTTTTAGACTCCTTGAGTTGATTTCCTTTTGAAAGTCCAATAAAGATGGTGTAAAAGATGGGGAAAATTCTGCTAGAAACTTGTGTAGTTTCTGTAAAACTTGAGAACTTGATTTGCATCTGTCCTACATGCAAATCACACATCTTTGACAAGAAATTATAGGATGTTATATGGTCCTCTCTTTCTTTACTCAACCATTGGATTTTAAACAACTTCATTGCAATTGTTAAAGTAAAAGGTTCTCTGCTGTTTAAATTTGTCTTAAAAACTTAAAATAACTCCGTGAATAGATAACCTCTGTTAACTAATGCTTGTGTTCTCTTGTCATGTGTGGTTGTGTAGATGGGATTTTGCTACTTGAGGTGAATAGAATGCTCCGTGCAGGCGGATATTTTGCTTGGGCAGCACAGCCTGTCTATAAACATGAAGCAGCCCTTGAAGAACAATGGCAAGGTAAATTTCTTGAAATTGTGCCTGCTACTTGTTTTTATCGAGTACCATAGAACCAGAGCTTTTTTTTTCTCAATTTTGGTGGGAAATGTATGTTCCTTGTTTTGAGATCATCACTCTGACTGCCGTTGGAAGACATGGCATTTTCTGAAATACTGATGAGCAATATTTTATTAATACTTATAAATCATTTATTGTTCCCAGAGATGGTTAATCTTACCAGTCGGCTCTGTTGGACACTTGTAAAGAAGGAGGGGTACATTGCCATATGGCAGAAGCCCTTCAATAACAGCTGCTATTTGAACCGTGAAGAAGGAGCCCAACCTCCATTGTGTGAACCTGATGATGACCCGGACAAGGTTTGGTAGGTCCTTTATCTTTGTTTTTAAAGTTTTTAAGTTATTGTTAAAAAACTAAATTCTTGATTTTCTAATTTATAGAAAAATACATCTACTTGAGGATGCAATTCCAAGACATTATCGAATTTTCTTAGTTTTGTGTTGCTTATCTTACCATATACGTGTTAATATTTTGTATTTGGATTATTTACATGTTTAATGGTATATGGCTATGGTATGGTTCGTGTAATCCTGGGACTGCAGCTCAATAAAAATCTTAATCTCTAACTGTGCAATGGTTGTTTGGGAATCACCAACATGAGTAACAAAAAATGAGAGTTGGGCCCAGTTATCATGAAATGAAGCCTATGATTAGAGGGTGCTTGCAAACAAAATTAAAAAGGCTAGAATTACTTATTTCTAAAGCTGCCATACTCACAGCTTTTGTTTCTGAGAAGTATTTTTAAGCTGTGAGAGTAGTGTTTGCAAACACCCTAAAAATTGCTGCCATAGTTTTTTTTTTTTTTTTGTAAGGAAAATTCATTAATAATGTATGGATGGGTATAAGGGATACCCTGTAAAAAGTTTCAAGCTGTACACGAACTACCATCTAACAATGAAAAACTAACCTGGGGTTAACTAACCAATCATTAAAAGACAAAGCAAAGTACTAGGGATAGGAAATTGCTGCCATTGTATTGTATATAGTCTTTTAGATGCAGATAGCCTTAAAATCAAACCAAAGGGGGATGTTTTTTTTTTTTTTAAATTGGTGTTGGTTCGTTTCAAGGTCTAGTGAAGACATGCTAAAATATTGGCAATGCTTATTGATTCCAGTGCTTTTGACTAATTAAGTGGTTAATTATGATCTATTGAAATATTCACAAGATCTATAAGGTGAACTTATATCTGATTTTCATAGTTTTCCATCTCCAATATCATGTTAGGTACGTAAATTTGAAAGCGTGCATATCACGTTTACCCGAGGAAGGATATGGCTCAAATGTTACAGCCTGGCCGGAACGCTTGCAGAATCCTCCCGATAGGCTTCAGAGCGTACAAATGGATGCCTACATATCCAGGAAAGAGCTTTTCAGGGCAGAATCTAGATATTGGAAAGAAATAATCGAGGGCTATGTGCGTGTTTTACATTGGGGCAAGTACAAACTTAGAAATGTCCTAGACATGAAAGCAGGATTTGGAGGGTGAGTTTTTTGCACTTGTTTATTATAGCCAGTTCTGTTATTTTGTTTCGTATTTCCTTAGTAAAATATGGTTATATCTCAATTTGTGTTGTCCAATTCAGGGTTTTAAGCGTACTTATTCATTTCAATGCAGTTTTGCTGCAGCACTAATTGAGAATAAGCTGAATTGCTGGGTTCTCAGTGTTGTCCCTGTTAGTGGGTCCAATACATTGCCCGTCATATATGACCGTGGCCTTTTAGGAGTTATGCACGATTGGTAAGAGTTTGGCTATTTCCTTAAACATGTAACTATGGCTAAAAATATTACTTGTCATTAATGGTACCTAATTCCTTATACTTTTCATGCAATAATAAACTAGGATGCTTGGTAACTTTAGAGCATTCATTCTCATTCTGTTGTTTATAAGCAATTAAAACTCCCCTGATAATAATGCACTATATTAACACATGAAAATCTTCAGGTGTGAGCCATTCGATACGTATCCAAGAACCTATGACTTGATTCATGCTGCTGGACTTTTCACAGTTGAAAGAAAAAGGTATTCCGCTACACTTTTTGCTGTGGCTGTGGTGATGTTTGGTTTGGATTTTAAAAACCGGGTATTGGATTTTGAAACTGTTTTATAAAACCACCATTACAAAACCTATAAACCTACTATCACACTTTACAATAAAATCAATTCTCTCCTCTCACACTTTAATATATTTAAATATAACCCACATCATTCATTACAATCACACCCAACAACAATGTGGGGCAGTGGGGGGTGTTTGCAAAAATTCTACCAACTTTCGTATCCCATTTATCAGATTAAATAGTTTGCCAAAAGCTGTGATCTAAAAACTGGATATTGGATGCTTTTATAGCATATGAGTTTTATTTAAATACCCATCAACTTTTTTTAAACACTCAGTTTGTACTATTAACCAGTGTCTCAATAATCGTTAGTTCTAATCACTTCTTCAAAAGTAGTAGTATAATTTTTTTGCAAACACCCCCAATATTATAATACAATATTATTCATTCTCACAAAATTGATTTGACTTAAAGTTAAATCTCATCTTATTAAAAATCCTAAAACAAACACACACATTACTATTTATTAGGATTTCAAAAGTCGGTTTCTAAAGGCCACTTAAAAGTTAAAACCCAAAACAAACATCTAGAATTTCTGTAAGAACTAGGTAACAGTGTTTTGCCACAATTCTACTTACCACATTTAACACTGACACCTATTTGCTTGATTATCAGATGCAATATCTCTAGCATCATGCTGGAGATGGATAGAATTCTGAGACCAGGGGGACGTGTGTATATTCGTGATTCTCTGAGTATAATGGATGAACTTCAAGAAATAGGGACTGCGCTCGGTTGGCATGTAGCACTGAGGGACACTTCGGAAGGGCCTCATGCAAGTTATAGGATATTAACATGTGATAAACGCCTCATTCGGGCATGAAAAATATAGGTAACACTTGTACATGCTGAGACTGGTACGGGGGATGCAGCAACTGACAGCGATTGCAGCCAGGCGTTGCCTTCACATAGTTAATTTATGAAACAAGAAGATGATTTTCTGAGAATGGGTGATATTGCAATTTGCTTGCCTATACACAACTGTAACATAAGATACATATGCGCATATTTGTCCTATTTTTTTTTTTTTTTTTTGGGGCTTCTTTTCTTTGCTTCATGTGTTCTCCTACTCCTCACTGTTGTCACTTGAGATTTTTAATTAATTCCTTTTTAGGTAATTTATGACGCATTAAGTATCTAATTTTGTTTGTAGTTTACTTCTTTTGGTCAAGCTCATTTTAAACATTTTTTGTAAGCTCTAATGTTTTATAATATTTTAAAAAAAATTTATACAATGTAAAATTTTAAGCAGCTTGTAAGTTGTTAAAATGTACTATATGTTTTAAATTTTTATTATAAAATAATAATATTTTATTTTTTAAATTTAATTGGTGGTGATTTTTAACATATAAAACTAGTAACTTTTGACATTTTAAAATCATTTACTTGAATTAAATCAAAGGGAAAGAATAAAACCTTGTGATAGGTTTTGCAAGACAGCTCAATATTTTGGGCTACACAATCTTGGGCTAGTTTCAAGTGTTTAGCCCACTATTGATACCTTAAATCTAATTCTAGGCTGACTAAGCCCAATTAACCACTTTAATTGGACTCACTAAAAAATACACACTAAATATTTTGAAACATATACACACAAAATATAAATCAATTGCAGAATTATGATTTTACCAAACTTCAAATACCCCTTTTATATTCGAGAAGTCAATTGGTTAAATAACATTATGTTAGAATATGATGCTTAGATTGGTAAACCATAAATAAATTCCCCTACTTTTTGGTAAAAAGAGAATATAAAATGGAAAAGAGATGTTTGTGGTTAATAGCGTTAACATGCTGATGAATTATATTTGCTCTTTGGATGCATCTCTTTTGACTAAGCAAGATATTATGCGGATACTTAAATTTCAACCCACAAAAGATTGTACCCAAAGATTTTGATGTTATCGCCCATTCGAAAAATTCGAATATCGACATTTTAAACACTATCCGGTGAGAGGATAAATTCTTGGGTGTAACGTAAGGTGAATAGTAAGAAAAATATAAATTAAATGTTTTTTTTTGGTTTAGATTTTATGATAGATAGATAGTTGAGTGTCGGAATACTTAGGGCATGTTTGTTTTAGGTCGGGGACATCCGGATGGGGGATGGACTTCCCCACATTCCGACCACTTTTTGGATTTGCACATCCCATCCTCCATCCAAATACACATTCATCTCTATTATATATCTATACCTTAAAATTATCACATCACTATTTTTTTTACACCAACTCATTATCTCTCATACTTTTCTTACAACAATTCATTATATCTCTTACTTTTCTTACACTTTTATTTCATACAATCATTATCACACTAACTAATAATAATAAAATAATAAATCATCATAATTAAAAATACTCCCTCCATCCCATTCTTTAAGGCCTCGTTTGATTGCCACGATTGCTACACAATCGGTAGCTAATCTTGGGCCATTTAACCATTTGGTAGGGAAGATTCAATATCTATAACGCCCAAGATTTTTAAGTTGGCCCGCACTTATTCACTGTTTGTCTTCGGCCGAACTATCTGGCCCAATGTGGCAAGATGAATTATCGAGCGTGAACAGTAAATCGGGTTTCAAGTTAAATTACAAATTTACCCCTCTTGTATATAATGGATTTTTGCCATTATTTTTTCCATTTGTGTCATTCCATTTGTGTCATTCGAAATCGACTTTCAGAATTCCACTCGACATTTTTCTTCTCTCTACACCCTCGAATCCGACGAGCACAACTTCGTCGAGACTCTTCATCCTCCATGGACTCGAGCGATGAAGAATTGCAAGAAGTAATGGCACCTGGGTGTAGAAGAAGATTGGGGGTTTGCTGGGTGTTAGGGATTGTCTGTAACATATCCGAATTGAGATTGGGGGTATTGGGGATCGGCGTCGCGAAGAATGGATTTGCTGGGTGTAGAAGAAGATTGGGGGTTTGCTGGGTGTAGAAGAAGATTGGGGGTTTGCTGGGTGTTAAAGAAGATGGATTGGGGATCGGCGTCGCGAAGAAGAGGAATTAGGGATCTGCATCTGCTATACAAACATCGATATAAATTATTTGGGTAGGGTTGCAAAATGTCAAATATCAAAGGGGTATTTAGGTAATTCTAACTCCATATAAATTATAATCAGGCTTTGTACTCTGGGCTTGTTTTTTTCTACCAAATGTCGGCTTAATACTCGTGGGCTTCAGTTATCTGGGCTGATTTTTTTAATCGGCCCAATCGTGAAGATATTGAATATTCCCTACCAAACGGGGCCTAAGCAAATGTGACTGTTCATAAGGATTTATGAAAATAGTAATAAAGTGATAAAGTGTTGGGGGTAGAAAAAGTTGTTTATTAGTATTTTATGTTATTTGAGCTGATTTTTTAATCGGCCCAATCGCGAAGATATTGAATATTCCCTACCAAACGGGGCCTAAGCAAATGTGACTGTTCATAAGGTTTTATGGAAATAGTAATAAAGTGATAAAGTGTTGGGGGTAGAAATAATTGTTTATTAGTATTTTATGTGATAAAGTGATAAAGTGTATTTCCATTTTAGGAAGTTTTGCTTAAAGATTGAGACAAAAAAAATGGCAAGTTTTGTTTAAAGAATGAGACGGAGGGAGTATTGATTTGACATAAAGCTTCATCCTCAAGACGAAATATCAAATTATTATTTATAGGATTTCTCTCATCCACCTTTTTTCTCTATCCGAATTTCTTCCATCTACCTCAAGACGAAAACAAACGTGCCCTTAGTGATGCCGTGACGTGTGGTCATGAGATGATGCCGAATGAATTTATAGGCACCCTTTTAAGAGAATCATCATTTCAAATAACTAAATCTTTGTTTACCCATTCTTGAAAATGGTTCATAATTACAATCGGGCCCGATCCTAGAATATATAAAGTCTGAGTCGATCAAAAAAATTTAGCCCTAAACTATTATTTTTTCTTATATGAATTCAAATACAATATATTATGTGATGTACATTTTTATTCATATATTAGTTTAAAACTATAATAATAAGTTTAAATTAATATTATGAAAAAATATAATGAAAATTAAGTGTTACCAAAATATGAATAAATTTTCATTAAGAAAAAAAATGAGAGAGGCACAGAGTCTCCAACATGGATCCCTAACAAAATGATACATGGCTCTTACCACCACACCATTTGAAATTTACGTAGAATATTTACATATATATCTTTTATATATATATATACATAAATAAAAATAGTTTTGGGCCCCTAAAATTTACGATTTTTTGGGGCATGAGTCGACCGATTCATCGGCCTCACTATAGGAGCCGCCCTGATTTCAATAATGAATGTGAAACATTTAGATTGTGTTTCAAAACACACCCTTAGTGGTCAAAACACAATCTTTCTACATGTTGTCAACAATAATACTCCTACAATCGCAACTTAAACTTTGCATTTTGCCATTTCGAACGTCCCAATTAAAGTTTTATATTTTCCCTTTTGACAAGGTGTGATTTTATTTTTTTTAAAATTATACCGATTATTACTCAATTACTACTAAAATATACATAATTTCTTTCTCTGTCTCTCTTACTTTTTTATTTTTCTTATACGCTCCCCTGACCAATGATGTATTTAATATATATTATATTTTTAAAATTTGTACTCTCTATGCCACGCTCTTAATTGAAGATTTATTATTTGCACGAGTTCTGTTGTATGAGTTGTTTATTATTATTAAAAGGGATAAAATTATTTTTTGATGGAGTTTAAATGGTAAAGTAATAATATTTGTGTAAATTAAATGAGATAAAATTAATTTTAATGTGAAAAAAATAAGAACATATGATATAATATTGAGATGTTTGAGGAATATGGATAAAAGAAAAACATATATTTTATTATTATTCATAAAAATGTTCAATTAAATTTAGGACGAACTTTCTTGACAACCGTCAAATTAAGAATGGGACGGAAGGTATATCATTTTAATGTGTGTTTACACTCTCTATTTTATGGATGAAAAACTTTTTTTTCAAAGCTCCAAGACCCAATCTTTCTAAAATTTTAAGTGTTTTTCGTTGAGATGAAAGCAGTATTTAAAATTCTATCTAACTTTGACATAATTATTATTTCTAAAAATGAGAGAATTATTCAACATCCCTCTATATACTAATAGAGAGTTTTTTTTGTTTATGATGTGTTATCTTGTGGTTAATTTGGATGATGTGTCATCTTGAAGTTAATTTGGATGATGTTACATTTTATTGTATTGATGTGTTATTTTTTTATTGGTTTGTAGCAATATGTGGCATCCATGTGGCATTTTAATATGTAGTTTAATAAAAAAAAATTGCAATTATTAAAGTTTGAACCATGCACATCTTAAATTATATTTATATTACTTAGAAACTAAGTTAATCTATAAAATTTTAAATATCTTGAATATTTATTTTATTGAGCATTAACTTTTTTTGTATTAACCTTTATTTTATATCTAATATTTTATCATACATCGATTTTGAAATCATCACTCAACAAACTAATATGAAATTTATACTTCATATTGTTGCATTATTGTGAATTTCGATGATGTGTCGCCTAATTAAGAAATGAGAATTATGTGTAAAAAGAAAATAATGAATTTGATCTATAGATAATGATGACATGTCACAATATAATTATTTTCTAATTATTTAGATAATTAAAGTATGTATGAATGTTATAAAATATGTAATTAATATTTATTATTTTATATTTTATTTATTTAACTTTATTATATGCTTCATTTATTTTTGTTTAATTAATTTTTATTTTGACTTAATTTAATATAAGTAAAATATTCAATCTAAATGTATTATATGTTAATGTGAATTATATTTTGACCATAAAAGTGATTCTAGAAATTATTTTTAGTGTTTCAAAACACACCATAAATGTAGCTTGAGATTTTTTTTTTTTTTTTTAAAGCAAATGTAGCTTAGGATTGATTCAAATTATATTTATTTTAATTAATACTCTCGTCTTATTTTATTTGTCTTTTTAGAAATAATTTTTTATCCAAAATAATTATCTTTTAATATTAATTTAGGAGAAGTTGGTGTAAGTTGTAACAAGAACTTGATGTAAAGGGTACTTCTCACACCCAAATATTCTGCTCTTAATAAAATTAAATTTTGCTAAAAAAAATTAAGAGAATTAAATATTATATTTAAATTTTACCATTTTTTTTTTTTTTGAATATGTGATGGCATGCATTACGACGATGTAGGTAAATTAAATGATAATCTTGATTATCTTATACATATATTTATTATTATTTAATAAATTTTTTAAAATTTATATGAAATAATCTTAAACATAAATAAAGTAGGTAGGAGAGAGTAATTGACTCATTAATAGAGTATCCGACCTATAACCTATTATAAGAAATTTTATGTATTCGATTTAAGGACTGACTAATACAGGAAAACAATTTCATCATCTATAGCGGGGATTTCATTTGAAGTTAGAATTGTAAATGAATTAATCCATTTTAAAAATTAATTGCACGAATATTCAAATATGAGATATGAAAAAGAGTATACTTCTAAGGATCATGGAAGAAAGTAATGAGAATTATTCCTATTAAAACTGTTTGACAATTTTGATGTGTTCTTAATGAGAATGAAAATAAGTAATTGATTACTCTATCTTCATTACTCACTCAATTCTTAGCCCAGGCATCTTAATGAGAATGACAATTTTTAACCAGGAGGCTTAGCCCACCTGGCCACTGGGCTCCTCATTTGAGTGGGAGACTCATGTTCGATTCCCTCTGGGAACGAATTGGAGTTATGAGAGTTATAAGGTAGATTGACAATTTTGTGGAGTATTTGGGTGCTTGGTGTACAAACTACTAATAACTAATTTTGTCCGATAAAAAAAAATTAAAATTACTCACTCAATTCTCTACACGTGATATTCATTGTTGATTTTCTAACCAAACAATATCAATACAATTAATAATTTCACAATAATTAACTTCTCAATTATATTTATTACCAAATTATAGCCCATAAGTTTCAATCCTACTAACCAGCCCATGAGGTTAATAAATACTCTCTGCTACTAGCACTACACATCAAGAGATGTTAAATTGCTACAAAAGTGCAAAATTTGATTTGGCAATGAAAAACTCCGTTCCTTCTGGGCTAAATGGGGCTTAGCTGGCGATTAACCGGCCATTTTATATTTATGTATACTCAAATTTTTTTTTTTTTTTTATTTTCTAATTTTCAATTAAATTTTTTTTAAAAGTTTTTTTTTAAATAAGGCAAAAATCAATTATGACCAATCAATTACAAATTAAATATTTCTATTTGATTTAGTCAATTAATAATTAATCCACTCCAATTCAATATTTTTTAACAATTTTCAATTTCTATTGAATTGAATAAATAAGTAAATATTAATTCAATATAAAATAATAATATAATATTTTATAAATTCTATTATGAAATTTGTTCATAATATCATTATAATTATAAATTAATAAATGGTATTAATTTATAAATGTGAAAACAAATTTTATATTATTAACTAATTTCTTGGGAACTTTGCTCAATTATGTTATTAAAGATGATGTGAACTAATTTTATATTTTGAACATTTGTTATTAAAGATGATGGGGCAGTGTGGATCGAATTTTTGTCATTATGTAATGTTAATGTTTGAACATTTTTTGAATTTTTTTTAATAAAGTTTTTCCTAAATCTGCATTAGGGTTAGGGTTAGTTCTCAACTATTAGTGACCGTTTAAAATGTTTTAAGGCCAGGACCGTTTGACGTTTCTGTAGAGGGACACCAATGGGTTAATGAGTTTTTATACACATCTGGTAAATTGCTACAAATGTGCAAAATTTGATTTGGCAATGAAAAACTCCATCATTTCCTGCAATAAGGTGCACAATTTATTTTTTTTGGTCCGTCCCGTAATAACGTGCACATTTTATAAAATGACAAAACACTCAAAACTTACACCCTCACAATATAATTATAATTAATTTAAATAATACCAATAAAACAAGTTTTTTTAATTTCCGTGTTCGGATAGGAGTGAACATTATCCCGAGACGGAGGAAGTACCATATATATTATTAATAAATAAAGTACTCCCTCCATCCCAAAAAAAACGTGCGCGACGAAAAAACGAGTTTTTTATTAGATTTGAAATGATAAAATAATTTTTAAAGATATTTGAGATGTATAATATCCTCTTTATCTTTAAAAATTATTTTATCATTTAAAATACTAATAAATAACTCGCATTTCATTGCCTTTCATTTATAATTGACAGTAGTATTTGATTAGAGTATCTTAAAATTTTTTTGCCTTTCATCTATAATTGTAGGTGAAACAAGGCAGGATCACATGGGTGGAAGGACAAAAGTAAAATCCACGTAATGCAAGTGTGAGAAATGTTGGACCACAAAAATGAGGGGGCACATAATTATGTTTTTTTTTTTTTACAAACAAATATATAATTTATTATAATGAGTTCAACAACGCGACGACACATCTTTTTTTTTTATGCGGGAACAAAGATTTTCTCCAATCTAAACGTGAGGACATGGGAGGTTAACACTCGCTCGCTTTCAGCATTTTCTAACATGATCGATATTCAACACTAAAGTTTCATCCACATTCTTCAAGATCTCGAGCTTACGGACTCATAAAGGATGGATCGTCAATAAACTATTGTTTGGGTAATACCTTTGCCCCTACATGCAAGAGTATTATGTTCAATCGATAATTTTCTTGTCATTTTTCCCAGGAGGACTAATATTGAACAAATGCAAATCTCAAAATTACCCTCAACCTCATGCCTCTTTCTTAACACATATCTTCTCTCGTTTCATCCATTTGACACATTTTGAAAGATCACCATTACTGCCCCACCAAAACACTCTTTGATAATTACTTTACTTGTGGCTTTTTAAATAAAATAATTATATATGCATAAATCGGACACCGAGATAAATACATATAAACATAATTACCACAGTTATACGTAAAATATTTGTGTGGTCCTACTTTGATAGTTGGACCTAGTAACTTTTTTAAGGCATTTGACCCAATAACTTTGGAATTAATTCTCAATTGTTTAAGTATAATTATTAATTAATTAGTCTAAAACAAAATGATTTCATAACTAGCTGCGATTTCGCCACCATTAATCCATCATTGACTTAACATTGCGGATTTTTTTTCGAATTTCTAATTTATTCATATATATATTTCAGTTATCTGGGATGCATTCATTGGTTGATTTTAATATTAACATCTTTTTAATTTTGGAAATCCTTAATTTCGAAACTGCCTACTAAGCACGACTGATTTCATAATATTATTATGTGTCACCTTATAAACAAAATAAAATACTGCTACATTTAAAATATGATGAAAATAGTATGTTTAAAGAGATGGAGATCACAAGAAGAAAACACTTGAGAAAGCAACTGTAAACATTTTGGGGAAAAACAAATCTAGTTTGTAACAGTGGATAATCACTGCCTCAAGAACTTAGAAGAGAATGGAGGTGGAGATGAAGAGAAAATAGATAGGAACACCGAGAAAATAAAATAGAGGGTTTGGAACATAACAAATAGAACATAAGAACAGGAAGAGAAAACCGCCATGGAAGATTTGTAAAATCAGAGGAAGAAAAACATGGGAGTGGGAAAGAGACGGAATATATACAAACTTTTATGTCCGTTCAATATTGCAATATTGCATATACAGTTTCTCTGCAAAATAAATTTGCTTTTGTTATTAGCTTATAGGGTGTCAATGGGTGCTAGCAGTTCCATTATGAACAATTTCTTGAATGTACTCAAAATATCATAGCTTCATTATTGCATTTGAAACTTGACATTCAAAATATCCTGTGCATAATTAGTGAATTTAAAATCTCCTAAGTAATTTAATCATTGAATAATTTAAACAATTTCATTTCGAGAAAAGCAGAATTGATCCGCTCGATCAATGTTCATACATACACGATCAAAGGAATCAAATGACTACTATGTACTAGATCTAAATCTTGAAGATCATATATATGTATATATATAACTCTACTTCACATCACATGCATATCAATAATTAATTACTAATCTTCTGCTACTACTAAAAGAAAATCTCAAAAAAATAAATAAAAATAGTACTAATAATAAAGAAGTCCATTGCCCATTGGCATCTCATGGGCTCCTTCTCAAATCCACCACCACAACACTGACGTTATCGGTGCTGTGGCGGGCCTTGTCGGAGCTCCCCGCCGCCGTCACGCTGATGTCATTTCCCGGCGACCTCGGCGGATTTCGCGACTGAAGGCACATGCGCGCCACCCCGCAAGCGGTTTCGTTGGTCACCACATCCCAGAGCCCGTCGCTCGCTAGAAATAGACACTCATCGTCGGCCGTCCGATCCGTGATTGTAACCTCCGGTTCGGATATCACGTACGGCTTTAAATAGTTGTCACCTGAAAGAAAAGAAATGTTTCTATTTAGGCGAGATTATGATTTTTTTTTCAATTTAGGGATTTGTTTTTGGTTTGTGAATTTACCAATTGCGCGGGACATGGCCAAAACTCCGAGAACTCGCGGCCCGTCCCAAAAGATAACTCGGCCGCCGGCGTCTTGAATCCGGTTCAGTTCGTCGGGCCGGTCCGGCTGAAATACAAAAAAAAAAAAAAAAAATCAATTTCCGCACCTTGAATTTGAAATCTGTAACAAATTAACAATAATAATCTGGATTTAGATCTAGTAAATAACTACCTTATGATCGACTGAAAGTGGAATTGCGACGCCGTTTCGGCAAAGCACGGCGCGGGAATCGCCGCAATTTGAGACGATGATTTTTCAGGAGTAACGACGGATACGACGGCGGTGGATCCGACGGCGTCGCACTGCGGGGTTTGGAGTTCACTCCGAATTTCGGATGATCAGGAGTTGAAACACCTTCACAAATCAAATCCACCGGCGCCGGAGTAACCGCCTTGGTTTCCGGCGAAATCTCATCGGAACTCCGGATCTCATTCTCCTTCTCCTCCACACAGTTCTGAACTGCGTTCACGCACTCTCTAGTAGGTAAAATCGGAACCACAGCCTCCAGTTTCTTCTACTTCCTCTTACCTCCGCCGCTAAGCGGCGGCGCCACCGTCGAATCAGTGGGAATAATATTAAATTGATGGATCCCCATCCTTCTCCTCCTCGCGTATTTCGAACTCGGCTCAACCGGAGTCGAAGCCTCCGTTTCCCCAATTTTAACTCCGCAGCACATACCAGCCATGAATTGAAAATTTTCAAATCCAACAAACGAAGAAAACGATTAATTAGCAAAAGAGAAACAGAGACGAAAGAATCTTAAAAAAAGGAGCGGGAGGGAGAAAAGAGAAGGGGGAGGGGGGAGAGGAGATTATAGTTGATTGTGGCGGGCAGGGGGCAGCTACCCGGTCACCGTCTCGGGCAGGAAAGGGAAATGTACCCGACATGCACAGTTGGTATGACGTAGAAACGCTGAGGGGCGATCGGAGCCGTTGATTTTCGATCGAGAAAAACACGTGTTGGGCGAGATGATGAGAATTGTACGTGGATGAATGAGAAATGAACACGGTTATTGAAATGGGCCCATCCGCATGTGGGTCGGACCAGGCCCGTGATTTGTTTTTCCCCGTTTTTATTATTTATTTTCGCCGAGTTTTCAAAATTGCTGGCGGATTGTCACCACTTGGCAGGATCGTGGTGCGCGAGATCGTGTGCTTTGTATCATCAGCTTTTTTGTTAGCCCGCTTCACAGTTTTCTTTTTAATTTGCTCGCTATCAGGTGTATGCGAGCGTCGTTCTTCATCATCTTGAGTTTTTAACTTGACCAACTTTTTTTTTTTTCCTCTCTTTCGCGGTTTCGCAAAGAAGAAAGTGATGGCCTTTGTTTATTGGCGACGGATCATTGGCAATATCCTCAAGATTGATAGTCTCCATTGTCCGATCTTTGTGAGGTTTTTTGTCTTTTTTTTTTGGTCATGAGGTCGACTTTGTCCCGACCTCTCTGTCAGGTGTGTTCAGATTGAGACATTATATTTCTTTTTTACGCCTCGGTAACCTGTGTTCGAACTTCTTCTTCTACCAATTGTCATGAGTCATTTTATTTGGAGAATATTACATTTTGATTCGGTAGAACGACTCACAAACAAAAACATGCACGTGTAAAATAAAATCAGTAAATAAGAAGAATTTATTGACCCAGGTTAAGAAGAAATGACTCTTTTCTGGGGCATACCAAGCCGAGATGTAGTATCATGAAGTTTTACATCGCATAATATTTGATACATCTTATGAAGATGAATCATTAGGGATGAAGATGATTTGGAGAATTGATATCCGAAGTCTTTAGGGTTTTTTTTGAGTGTGTGGATGATCTCTCGAATTTTTCTATATCTCACCTCTCTGCAGGAATTTTTTTTTGTAACCTTACTCCTTTGGGGATTTTTTTTTTCAACCTTTTCATTGTTTTTTTTTCTATTTATAAGACTCACAAGCATGAATTTGGGTTGACAAGCATGAGTTGGAGACAAGGGTCATGCAAGAATTCATGTAATATTGCCACGTTCCCAACTTCGTCTTCTAGATTGATCTTTGCGCTTTGCTTGTATCAGAAGACACTCTTTTGGTCGTCCAAATCAACCTTTTTGGAAATTTGGATGCTTTGTTCGCCCTTTAACCATGTCGGTTTTATGTTGGAATACTGATCCTCGAAAGCATACTGAGCCCTCAGGATGTCTGGGTCTTCGGGATGTTTGGGTCTTTCAGGGATGTCTCGAGTCAATCAACATAATCGACCTCGAGATTGTCTCGAGTCTTGAGATATCTGAACCCTCGAATTGTCTCGAATCTTGGAGGATATCTGAGCAAATGAGCATCTTGACCCTCAGATTATCTGAGTCTTCAGGATATTTGAGCAAATGAGCATAACGACCGTCGATTATCGAAGTCTTGAGGATACCCGAAGAGCGAGCATACCGACCCTCGGGATAGTCCGAGATGAAAGCCGTCTGAGCCCTCAGGTTTGTCTGAGTCCTCTTGACTTAGCTCATTTGATTCCTTCTTTCCTGATCTGAGTGGCGAACATGCCTATTTGCTCGGTAGGCTGGTTGAGCAACTTTGGTTGGTCGGCGAGCGACGAGCACACTTGTCCATCAGGCATGATTATTTTAATATATATTACACGTGTCTCTCTTACGTGTTCGATTAATGCTGAATAATTATATCGAACACAACAATACCCCCCAGCCGGGTCCCTTTGTATTCAACATGGGGCCCGACTGTTATAATCTGATTGGGCCATAGTTGATGTCATTTCGTATTCTGTGCCAGATTTTCAAAATCGAATCCGGTATCTATAAATACTTCATTTCGCCGCCTTAAATCCCTTTTCTCTTTCCTTCTTCTCTTTGCCTCTGTCTTTCAATCTTTTTCGTGTTTCAAAATTTCCGGCGAGGGCTTCATCATTCCGACGAAGGATCTTACTCAGGTAACCACTGCATTCTTTCTCTCATTGCGGTTATGGCTTCTTGCTCAAACTCTTCTGTTTCCCTAGAATCGGACCACCATAGTTCTTCTTCCCTCTCTGTCGGTAGAATCCCAGAAGTGGCGATCTTGGCGCCACGGAGACGAATGTCTCGGGTTTGGAGTTTCGATTGGCAAGTTCGCAACCTTGATTTCTTCATTCTTTCCTCCGATTAAATGAAGCCCTAAATGAATTAGATAGGGACTTGGTCCGTAGTGATTTTTCGGATGATTCTGATGAGGATTCTTTGCCCCAACCTCAAATTAGGTTTAGGGCTGTAGATAATGTTGATGTAAATAGAGACGATGATATTGTGAGGGGGGAAATTTTAATGGTCGTGTGAATGTCGATGAATTGAACATAGGGATAGGCATGCAGCAAAATTTCGAACTTGATACTTTTGTTGGTGTCCTCATAGTCCAACATATATAACGAGTATAATGCTCGTTATAGTTTTGATCGTCGCCCTAAAACCCCATAGAATTAGGGTTGAGAACGAAAGTACCCAACGAGCAAAAATTACGAAGCGTGATAGATGTAGATATGCTTTGGCCAAATTGTGAAATTATGAAACTCCCAAAGATGTCTTTTTCGGGCACTAGGGTCCTAATGAGCGAAAGGAACCCCCCCGAGGGTTGTGTCATTGTGAATTGGGGACAACAATGGAAGCTTTTCGATTCCTCTCCATCCGCCATCACCCGCTTGTTCGTGGAATGGAACATTACCATCAATGGTGAAAGCATAATGGGTGGCACATGATTATGAAGCTTCCGACTTTGTTCGCAAATTGAAGCCAAGATATTATCCTCAGAAATTGAACTTGCTCGATTGGTGCATTTGACCCGTCCGGGCGGCGAACATGGATGGTCGTTCATGCGGTGAATGCCAAATGCAAGATCATTGAGGACGCTTAACAAATCGGTGATTGGAAGGAGAAATTTTGGTTCGGGGGGCGATTGGAAGAGCCCGACTTCGAAGCGAACCAAATGCTCGTTTAGACATCCCTTACCGACTTTGGGGTTTTTATCGCAGAAGTATTTTTTGTGTCTTTTGTTCCTCAATTTGAACCGATTTTAACTTACTATTTATTTTTTGAATTCCACCGCGACGGACAAGCGAGGCCAACAACGGCTATTTTAGCGGCGTTTGGCAAATCGATCTCAAGTCTCGCTTTCGGAACGATCCGTGGAGGACTCAATACCGAACAGAGGAAGAAAGGAGGCTTGTTCGTGCTCGCTCGCGGCCCCTCACCATCTTTATTCTTTATTAATCCTGTGGTAAGGTTATTTTTTCGTGATTCAGATATGCTTTGTACCATTTGCTCATTGTTATCCTTTCTTACATAATGAATTGTTTTGCTTATAGCTTTCCCCTCACAGCTATATTCTAAGCCGCGAGTACATTTGAGCAGATTGAGATGGCTCAAGAAAAAGACCATTGGAGCTCGCGAATTCTGCCGAATGGGAGGCTCAAATAACAAACAGAGGAAGTCGGGTGGCGAAAGGTATGAGGCCGAGCATCTACGCCCCGAATCGGGAATCCTAAAAAAGGACTACTCGTTCGCCTTTTGCGAGGATGACGAATGCGGCTCCATGGCCAAAGAGACCGAGGATGGAAACCGTGAGGGGGCCTAGCGACAAGCCGACGAAAGCCGTCGAGCAGGCTCGGGCGAGCACCGATGCCGGTAGGTCCCTCGGACCCCACGGCGATTAGAAACGGCGCCTCCGGGTCGGTCCCGGTCTCCCAAATTGTTGAAATGGAGGTTGGCACATCTTCTCCACCTCCTGCTTTGGACCCCGATCATGGACTCCTTTTGAACCTCGAGCCCGGTCCCCGAGAGGATAAATCATTCTTGGGATGGGATCCGGCTCGTGCGAACATGTACATTTTGTTCGTTTTACTTCCTTTTTGGTTAATTTCATTGTCGCTTTGTCATATTTATTTGCTCGGGTGTATATTTAGGTTGAGCGTTTTGCGCCTTGATGCCTAATTTGAAAAACTACTATTCTTTCGCCAAGTGTTCGTAAGGTTCCGGCATTCCCGAGCATGTCCAAAGGCGTGTCGGACCCGCTCGAGCATGAACTACTGATCTGGAAGAGTCTACTACGGGTCCCACACCTCCGGAAAACATGCGTCTTGGTCTGGTACTCCAGGGCCAATCTATGGTCGTTCTTGAGAAAGTCTATCGCCGAGTCCACTAACCTTCATGCCAACTACTTGGCTCGATCGGAGTTTTGAAGAAGGTGGGCGAGCCTTTAATGTAGCTCAGGATGAACCGAGGTTGGCTCAGTGGACGGGCATCCTCGAGACAGGTGATTCGCCAGCTTGAGGAGGATGCCCGCCAGCCTCGAAAATGTTTCGCCCGGCTGGGGAAGTTGCTCGCGCCAGCAAAGAGGAACTAAATCACTCTCGGGAGGAGGTGGTCAGATTGAGATGAGGTGAGATGAATGTCGCCGTAGACTCGAGTCGGGCGTCGAGGCCATGGAAAGTGAGAGGAACGCGTGCTCGCCAACAACTCATCATTCTTTAAGGAGACCAACACTCGTTTGGGTCTCGAAAATTCAAGGTCGCACAATGAAGAATATGTTGATTCCATGTCCAACTTCTCCTATATATGCTGCCTTTGCTGATGTCATCCACCGCTTCGCCATACGCCATCGGGCGAACAAATTGCCCCACTCATATCCGGTTTCAAAGAAGATCGATCGATCATCCACCAGACGCAATCTTCCGATGTCGATTTGAACGATCCGTGTGATTTCTCCATTCTTCCCGGGGATCGAAGTTGATGATCCTATCTGGATGAGGAAGATGGCTCGGACGTGAATCTTCTTTGGTGTTGTGGCCAAAATCTCGAACCGAGTCCGGGTCCATCAAAAGTGCAAAGCCGAGCAAAGGGACCTCTCAGGACCGAAAGCAAAATGTACCTCTGGCGAGCATATTGTACCGACCATCTTTTGAAGGAGTTGTTCTTTGAGGGGCCGAGCATGATTTGTTCGACATTTCACTTCCGGCCCATCCCCCCAACTATGAATTTGCTCCTTAGTATAATTTTTTTTTCTTGTGAACAGATGTTGTGTACTTTTTGTCTTCTTCATTTTTGTTTGAACAATATCCTCTCGAACTTGTATAATTTTTTGCTTTCTTTCTCTTTTGTTGAACAATTCAAATGAATGATTGAATCCATATTTTGAACTTTTTCCTCTAACCCGATTGTTGTTGAGGATGAATGTGGTTCCGATGATTGATTGATACATGTGTTGCTTGATGTTCGCTTTGTTCTTTTACATTCGCTTTGTTGCTTTCTAGTTTATGCCTTTTTCTTGAATGAATTCAACATTGGGTTTGCCTATGCCCGCCCTCGACTTTTTTTTTTTTTTGATTGTCTTTATTGACGTTGCAATCGGTTGATCGTCTTATTTAGGTGCGACCGATGGGTTACTTTTATGAACCCCCTTTCTTGGTTCGCGATCGCCTTATTTAGGTGCGATCACTTCGCATCTTAGGGTCGTCTTATTTAGCTGCGACCCAAGACTCATCACCCACTTCAAGGCTTACGGTATCCGTAAAACGAAGTCGTCTTTTGCGCACAGCGTCCATTACTTCATTTTTTTGCGGGGAATCGATCTGAACTTCGTTCATCGGTGAACATAGACTTGGGCTTGTTCGTTTTTGTTCGGGCCGTCCGGCTTAGGTGCGACCTCAAATAGGCTTCAACTAGAAAATCTTAGCGAACAAAAATATTATATATTTTTTTGCAACACTTCGTATTCTATTACAACCTTTACATTTGAAGAAGACTATCTATTACACAACTATAGACATCAGACTATGGTTTTGAATTTAAACCTTGTCTTGAGTAGACACGAACTGGCCTCACCTTGTCCGCGGAATTGATGTTGACAAGCATGTGGCACATCATTCTGTCTACCCTTCTTTAGTAACATGCTCAAGCAGCAGCAGCATAAGCTTTTGTCCCTCCCGGACAAGTTGTGATTATCGGGCGAGGGTGACGGACATGAAGCATGTGGTGCGCATGTTCGCCGCTTATATTAGGGCGCGAGCAAAATCTTCACCGCACCATTTCTGTCCCTTCAAAGATGCTCGAGCATCGTTGTCCTTTATTGTTTCGGGCGGACACCATGACATCCCTCCCCTTCGGAGGAGATTTTGGGGATGCATAGGGGACTAGTGATTTACTACTGCATAAGCAGCGAGTAACGTGGAGTGGCAACCATGACTCATGCTTAGCATCTTGAGTCCGCAGCGAAGTTTCAACTCGTGTGCTCTGAGTGTCATACGGGTATAAATCTCATACTAGGCCAGATGCTCGATTCAGCAGAATGATAACTGAATCGAGTGCTGGATTCTTCGTTTGGAGGCATACTGAACCAACTTTCTTCCGAGAACTGTAGTATTTTTTTTTTTTTTTCTTCATCTGCTTTTTTTCTCCGCTTTTTTCAAACCTATCAATATGCCTCTATTTATAGAACTATCCCAAGCTAGTGCTGGCATAGCTAGCTAGTGCTGACCCTCTTACTTTTGCTCCTCCTTTTGACATCTGTTCGGCTTTTTGTTGACTCTTGTTAAAAGATTGACTCGTCCCTTTCTTTGCCACCACTTGTCAACTCGTTCGACCACGTATCTTCGTTGTCAACCTTTCGTTCAACGTATCTTTTGTCTTCGATAGTCAGCCAAAGATTTCTTTCTTGAAGATATGTGTCGAACATAATGTGTTCTTCTTTCGGGATTGTCTACTCGTTTTATTTGAATGGCCGATTATGTTCACCATTTGTGTTCGTTTCACCACGCCGCCAATTATGATCGGCCAACTATGCTCGCTTCAAATGTGGACGATTATGTTCGGACAACCGTGCTCGCAATTTGTGTTGGACGATTATGTTCGCCAACTTTCCGCTTGACGTGTGGTCGACTTTTGTTCGGCCTTTATGCTCGTCATTATTGATAATATTTTTTTTCAAATTTGACGATTTCACGAAAGTAGGACAATGGGACTCCATTAAGGTCTTCAAGTCATATGCCCCGCTTAACAAACGTTTCAGAAACTCGAATCGACCTTCCCATGCTCGGCCAAACACACCACTTGATACCCCTAAGACTCGTCTTAAAACATTTCGCGCCCACATTGAACTCCGCGTGTTCGGACTTTGGAGTTGTAGAACTTCTAAACCTCTTTTTGTACATGGCATTCTTGAAATCACCGTCCTTCTTTTTTCTTTTACAGTTCACACTCAGTGGCGAAATACCGTCATTGATGTGTTCTCCAAAAGTCATTGTTCGATGACTTAGAATCTTGATTTTGCGGGTATAATTTTCTCGCACCAAATGCCAAGGCAAACGGGGTCTCCGCAGCTTGATGTTCTCGAAAGTTGTTCGACAGGCCCATAATATTTGTGCAACTCTTCAAATTTATCCTCCTCGAATTATCAAGTCCGCCTTGAGGGTATGCTTGATAATTTTATTAATCTGGCTTCAACTTGTCCGTTTGATCGATAATACTGAGTTGAGTAATGCTTTTTATGCCCCAAATGAGCACAATTTCGTTCAATTCACTTCCATCGAACTGCTTGCCGTTATCCGCTTTTAGTGATTTGGGAAGCCCAAAACGACAATGATATTTTTCCAAACAAAGTTCCACATTCTTTGTTCGTTAATTTTGACAATGGCTTTCGGCTTCCGCCCATTTAGTATAGTAATCAACCAAGAACCACAACAAATTTTACTCCCCGACGACAAAGAGGGAAATGGGCCGATCAAATCGATCCCCATTTCGCGAATGGCCCGGGCTATAAACCCGACACTAATTCTTTCGTGGACTATGAATAAGTGGGGCATGTACTGCACTTGGGCACGTACGGCGAGCATCCGCAGTTTAGTCTTTTTTTGAGGGTTGGCCAATAATAACCTTGTCTAATTATTTTATGTGCCAAGACGAGCCCATTTTGTATGATTTCAAGATGACACCATCATGGATTTGCTCCGTAAGTACACAACCCTCTTCAGAGTAATACACTTCAATAGTGGAATGAGAAGTTTATTTTGTACAAATGCTCTTTTTATGATAGTATAACGAAAGCAGATTGTAATCTGATATAGTAGTTTGTTCCTTATTCTCGCGGAGAAGTCCTTTTGTAAGTAACTCAGATTCGAGTCATCCAAGTTTCGCTCGCTTGTTACTTGGCGACCAAAACTCGAACCGATGGAGAACAAGTTGTGACGACCACAATGTTCGCTAGGTTCGTCACTCCTTCATTCATTGCCAAAGCGTAAAGCATCGTGAACGAATTACCCAATCGTGGTAATTGTTCTATGAAAACTTGTTCGAAATGCTCGAGCAACTCTTTTGCTAGTTCGTCGCGACATCGTACATTGTTTGCCTCGGGCCTCGTGATCTACTTTGTTATTTGATAAACGATTATCCGAGAATCATCAGTAAATCACCGACCTCTAAATTCCCATCATCATAGCCATCTATAGTCCAACGATCAAAGTCAGATTCTGGGCTTCATTATTTGTATTTGGGAAATCAAAACGGATGGTCATTGTGAATGTTTGTCTAGTTGGTCGATGAGAACTACGCCGCTCCTCCTCTTGAACTTGTTGATGAGCCATCAACATACATATGCCATGGTTGGTCGATAGCTTTTTTCGGGCATTTGTGGATATGTCAACTTCGACCATGAAATCGCCATATTTTTGCCTTCATTCATCGTCATGAGGCTTAACGTAATGCCAAATTGTCCTAACCGCGACCGGGGCCCACTTGAGTAATCCGCCCACATGATCCGGCCGGTGGAGGACTTGGCACAACGGAATGGGGTCGAGACTCGATTGAGTGATCGAAGAAATATGGTCGCAATTTTCTAACACTCATTACGAGAGCATATGCTAATTTTTCCAGTTGGAGGGTACCGGCTCTCTTTTTTTGAGCACTTGGCTTACATAGTAAACGGGCAAGTTGTGTCGTCCCTTCGTCAGACGAGCACAACACCGATTGCATGTTCGAATGCAGCAAGATACATATAGAGTTGTTCGTCTGGGACAAAGCTTAGATAAATGTTCGAGTATCCGCAAGGTATCGCTCAATGATTCAAATGCATTTTGGCAATGCTCGGTCCATCGAATTTCCCTTTCTTTAATGCATCAAAAGAAAGGTTTGCATTTGTCCCCGATTCGCGGATATAAACCGCTTACGGAAGCTAAACGTCCGGTTAACTTTTGGACCTCTTTCACACTCCTGGGGGCATGCATATCGAGCATGACTTGAATCTTTGATGGGTTCACTTCGATCCCCCGTTGACTGACCATATGTCCGAGGAATTTTCCGAGTGAACCCCAAAGTCGCATTTCTTCTGGATTTGCTTCGTGTTGTACTCCCCGAAAGTATATCAAACGCTTGTGCGAGGTGGGTGATGTGGTCTTCCTTGGTTCGCTTTTTACCACAATATCATCAATATATACCTCAATTGTTCGGCCGATGTGTTCGTTTAACATTTTGTTCACCAAACGTTGATATGTTGCTCCCAAGATTCTTTAATCCAAATGGCATGCGCCGCAACAAGACATATTCTTTTCATGCGAACGCCAGATTCTTTTGATCGTCCGGATGCATGGGTATTTGGTGGTAACCAACAAAAGCATCCATGAAAGTCATGAGCTCATGACCCGCTGTATTATCAACCAAATAATCGATATTGCGGCATCGGGAAATTATCTTTCGGGCATGCCTTGTTTAAATCAGTGAAATCAATACCGAGTCTCCAAGATCCATTAGACTTGCGGACGAGCACAGGGTTTGCAAGCCATCTTGGGCATTTCACTTCTCGAATTAGTTTATTGTCGAGCAACTTTTTGATTTCACTATTCATGGCTGCATATTTCTCCGGACTGAACTTTCTGCGCTTCTGGATAACTGGAGTTTGTGTTGGATCAAGGTTGAGGGAATGGCATGCACGTGTTAGAATCAATGCCAACCATGTCCTTGTGCGACCATGCGAACACATCCAAGTTTGCTTGAAGATAAGCAATCATTTCTGTTCGAATTGGTTCGTAATTGCAACCAATGAACACTTCTAACTCAGGTCTATTCGGATCGATGTTGATAGACTCCAGTTGTTCGACAGGTGTTGCTCGCTTTCTTTTTTGTTTCCACCGAGGATCTTGAATGGACCCCCGGTGTTCGTCATCAATCTCCATAGGTTCAAAACCTATGCGAGGTTCTAGGTCCGTTTGCTCGTTTGGCGGATCAATATTCATTTGATCTGGGAGATCTGAGACATGAGTTGTCATTCCAGATTCTGTGTTCGCGCAACGTGTTCAAGGGGGAGTCAGGTTTCGTCAAACTTATGTTCGTCAAGGGATATTTTGGCAGCGTATTTGCCTATTGGCTTGACTCACCGATCTCCCATGTTTGCTCCATCATGTTGACGATATTTTGTTTTTCTGGTGCAAATGATAGCAAACAATCTCGAGCTTTCTTCTGATCTCCTTTTACACTACCTGTTCCATCTTGTGTTGGAAATTTAACACATAGTAAATACGAGAACAAGCCGCTTTTAAATTCTCGAATAATTGGCGACCTAGAAACCCATTATAAGTAGATTTGAGCATCGACGATTACAAAATCTAGCATTCTAGTTCGTCGGATCTCCGGATTTAGAGTTGATTCTAACTCGACTCCTAACCTAATCATACCATAGGGTCGGGTTACAGATTCCCCAAAACCCATTATGGTATGATCACATGGTTCAATATAACTACTCAAGTCTCCAACTTGCTTTTCCATTTGGTGTAGGGTGTTGACGAACAAAATGTTCGTGATAAGCCCGTGTCAACCAGAGGCCGTGCACCTTCAACCCGGCGAGACGAAAATCGATGGTTAATGAGTCATTGTGGAGAGTGATTATACCGCCGAGATCGCCTTCGAAAAACATGATTTGGTGAGAGGGTGGCGTCTGGTCGATGTGCTCGCCACCTTCACCTGATGAATGCTTTGCATGGCACGCATCTCCATCTTCTTTCGTCTGTTCAATAATATTGGTGCACGGTAACATCCACCCCACGGACCATATTCGGGACGATCATGTGAATCTTTGACTTTTCGACCTCTACCCACGGTAGTAGGCCCTCTTTTGGGTAATTCAGACCTCTTACGTGATTCTTCGGGATCACTATCAGATGTTTGTTCGGCTTTACGTTTACCCCTTCGATCTTCTGTTCTTTCTGTTCGGGAGTCTCTGCTCGCCGGCTTTTTTAAGAACTGGGTAAGACGATTATCTTCAGATAGCTTCCAAAGTTGTCGAAGTAAATCGCGACAATCATCAGATTGCGTCCGATGTACTGCGTGATAATTACAATATTTGGAAGCATTGCCGATGTTTGTCCATTATGATTCTTCTCGCCTATCCAACATATCCCGATCTCCGATTTGGTTAAAATAGTTTTCAATAAACGCCCGTAAGACTTTCAGAGGCGTTCTTTTCGCTTCTTTCTTCAAATGGTTTGAAAAAGAGCTGGGGGTTTAAGACCCCTTCATTCATCACTTTCTTCCCAAAAACTTTCGTTGTAGGTTCTCGACCCAATCGCGATCGGGCGAAAGCAAATCTTGCGATGGCTATGATTTTGGCCGCCGCTTCGAATTTCAATATGTGTTCGCCGCCTTGATGCACGGCTTTCCACATGTCAAGATTCAGGTCGCCCTCGACCACCGTGAGGATCTTGGCATCCTCTTCAACCGGGGCCCCATCATACAAACATTTATCGAATCTTTCGATGTATGCTCGTCGGACTCACCTCTTAATTGGGGAAAAGTCATAACCTTTGTTTGGCATTTGGACGAAAGCACACATGGATGAGAAATGGGACAAGAATTGTTGTCCCCGATTGAGTTTAAAGATGTGATGGGCGCAGCTGGCAAAGTAGTAGAACCATCTATGTGCCCGATCACCCAAAGTCGTGGGGAATGATCGATCAAGGCGTTAGGTCTGCAAGGCACCATTGCTATCATAAAGTCTGAGTATTTCTTTGAGATGGACATGAGGGTCGGATTTCAAAGATCGAACATAGGAATTGGTGGTCGGGTCTTCGCCACTTTCTCTTGTATTTCGCCGCCATGATCGCATTGATAGTGGCCAGCAGGTATCTTCCTTCGAGCCGTGCGGCTTTTTGGTCGGCCAGTCGGCCTGTAAACCCTCGATGGCTTTTGCATTTCCTCAAATTTTGTGGGCCGCGGACTTAGATCGGGTTGTTTCCCCATCATGAGGACCGAGGGTCATGCTCGTGGATGGGCGCGATCTTTCTGTTCGTTCTTGACTACCCAATCGATGATGGATAGACAATTTTGTTCCCGCCGATTTTTGTTCGCAGACGGATGATCATGAAGATCCGATTGACAGCGGGCATGTTTATTGGTTGTTCTTCCCGGATCCGCCGCCTATTATTGTCGATTCGGTCTTTGGCGGAGAGCCTCAAACGCCCAAACGCCGATGGTCAGGGGACTTGAGGCCGTTTCGCCATCGACGATTATCACCTTTTTTTTTGTTAGCCCGGTTTTACGCTTTTTTAACTTGCTCGCTTATCGTGTGATGCGAGCGCCGTTTTTCATCATCTTGAAGTTTTTAACTCGCTACTCTTTTTGGCCCTCTTTCCAGGTTTCGCAAAGAAGAAAGTGATGGCCTTTGTAGGCCACGGATCATGGCAATATCCTCAAGATTGATAGTCTCCATTGTCTCGATCTTTGAGGTCGGGCGCCGAGCCTCTTTTCTCCGGGTCATGAGGTCGACTTTTTATCCCGACCTCTCTCTGTACGTGTGTTCTAGATTGAGGCATTATATTTTTTTTCGCCTCATTTAACTATGTGTTCGAACCCTTCTTCTAAGCGCCCAATTGTCGCGAAGTCGTTTTATTTGGAGAATATTATGTGGTCGATTGATGAACGACTCACAAACAAAACATGCACGTGTAAAATAAACCGTAAATAAGAAGAATTTGTTGACCCAGTTAACAAGAAACGACTACTGGGGGGCATACCAAGCCGGGATGTAGTATCATGAAGTTTTACACGTGATAATATTTGATACATCTTATGAAGATGAATCATTAGGGATGAAGATGATTTGGAGAATTGATATCCGAAAGTGCTTAGGGTTTTTTTGTGTGTGGATGATCTCTAATTTTTCTATATCTCACCTCTCGGGAATTTTTTTGTAACCTTACTCCTTTGGGAATTTTTTTTTCAACCTTTCTCTTGCTTTTTTTTCTATTTATAAGACTTTCAAAAAGCGTAATTTTGGGTTCTAAGCATATTTGGAGACTCCTGTCATGCAAGAATAAATGAATATTGCCACTTTCCCAACTTCGCCTTTCTGGGACCGGGTCTTTGCGCTTGCTTGTCGTAAGACACTCTTTTGGTCGTCAAATCAACCTTTTGCTTTATTTGGATGCTTTGTTCGCCCCCTTTAACAATGTCGGTTTTACTTTAGAATCTGAGTCCTCCCTCGAGCATCTCGGAGCCCTCAGATGTCGGGTCTTCGGGATGTTTGGGTCTTTCGGGATGTTCGAAGACAACATTGACCTTCGAGATTGTTCGAGTCTTGGGATATCCGAACCCTCGAATTGTCGAGTCTTCGGGATATCTCGACGTGACATCTTGCATACCGTCCGCCGATATCTCGAGTCTTTAGGATATCGACGCGTGCGATCATCTTGTGGTGATTATCTGAGTCTTCGGGATCGCGAGTAGCGAGCATCTTGACCCCTCGGGGGATAGTCCGAGCATTTAGGCCGCTCGAGTCCTCAGACTTGTCCGAGCCCTCGTGTTTGTCTCGAGTCCTCTCGATTTAAATTTCATTTTGATTCTTCTTTCCCGATCCGAGGGCTTAACATGCCTATTTGCTTCTAGAGAGGTCGGGTTGAGCAACTTTGGTTGGTCGGTGAGCGCGAGCACACTTGTCCATCGGGCATGATTATTTTAATATATATTACACGTGTCTCTCTTACGTGTTCGATTAATGCTGAATAATTATATCGAACACAACATGTTTTGAAACACTTAAAAATAACTTCTATAAGCACTTATTTTTAAAAGTTATGAGAGATAACTTTTAAAATAAATGCTTCAAGAAACTGTTTTTAGTGTTTCAAAATACGGCCTAAAACTAGTTGGTTAGTTGGTTTTGAATAAAAAATATGGGTAAGAAGCGAGTGGTAGTGAAAATGTGAGGCAGAGAAATGCAATAAAGAGGTGTAGGTAAAAGAGTGGAGATTGAGACACGTATGGGAGCAGATGTCAATGTTGATTGACGGTCTTAGAATATATCAAATCTCTTGCTCCCAACACTCGACACGCGTCTTCCAATGACGTGGATCCTATGTTCTTTTTTCTACCCGCCAAATTACCATTCTCTCCCATATTTATTTATTTCAATTTTATAAATATAAATTAACCACTTTTCAACTATTCAAGATTCGACAACTCCAAAATATATACGGGTCTACACATGTGCATCGTTAAAATATTTAATTTTTTAAATTTAAAGATGTAATTTATTTTTATTGAACTGAAAATTTATTTATTTATATAAATAGTTGCACGATTCAATGTAAATAAATTTTATTTTTTTATATAACAAGTTGCATATTTTAAAATGCACTCGCAGAAGACTTATCCAAATACTCCCTCCGTCCACCAATCTTATGCACACTCCATTTTTTTTACAAAAGTTACTTTATCTTTATCCCTCAATCATCACTTAATTACTTTAAATGTAATTGTACTTTACTCACAAACAATCACTTTATCTATAAATGGATCCCGCAATACCCTATGATATTATTATTTTATCTATTTTTTTCTTAAAATTTATATTAAAAGTACCAGACATAAGATTGGTGGACGCAAAGAGTATATATCATCTCCGTAATAAGTTACGCGCCTCCAATATAATATGCTTTTGCCAGGACATAGTACCATCATAATTTACATTATAACCACGCCGGTCTAACAATATGGATATTTCAATAAAAAGAAAATTTTAAAAATTTAAAATGTTACGGGACCAACACAACACTATCATATCCTATGATCTTCGGGTGGAAAAAAAAATCCATAATATATGTATATTGTACATGAAAGTTGGATCTACATTTTTCATATCGCGGTAGCAAGCAATTTAGAATTTTTCATTCTCCACCAATTCTATATTTGAAGCCGTCACTTCCGTTACGTCCACAACCTGGTTTACTTTTTTGGAGAATATATCGTCAATAAACAATATCCCACTAGTATTATTTTAGTAATAAACAATTTTTTCTACCCCCAACACTTTATCACTATTTCATTAAATTCTTATAAATGGTAAGACTTTCTTTAAGATTGGGACGGAGTGAGTAACAAATAGGAGGAACACTACCTTTTGCATGATCGGATTTAAAAAAAAAAAGTTTTTCTAAAATATTAATTCATATTATTATTAAATTCTTGCATGCCAAATATGCATGAAAAATCAACTGCAACTTAAAGAATAATCATTAGATACCTACAATGGTTGTTCAGAGGTTTCCGAGACGCGATTACGGATTGAAACCCAGAGAATAGGGTTGAGGAGCGTCTTGATAGAGCAATGGGCAACCCCGAGTGGCACTTGAAGTTCCCTAATGCTTTGCTACATAACCTGGTAGCTCCTGTGTCAGATCATAACCCACTTCTTATGGATACTGAAGCAACTGGCGTGCGAGTGAGAAGAGGGATCTTCAAGTTTGAGAACAGGTGGTTGTTTGTAGCCGAGTTGCATCGGGTGGTCAGTAAGACTTGGTATGGGTTTCAAGACTTGGGCCTTGTTACGAGATTTAAAGCCCTGGAAGAAACACTCTCTACAAGGGGGAATAGGGCCGACTCCATGGGAGTTGGAGTCGAAAATTGAATTCCTACAGAGTATCACCTCGGAACGGGGCATGGCTGAGTACAGGGAGGCTAGGGAGAAGCTCGACACTCTCTCAGTTCAAGAAGAATCTTTTTGGAGACAAAGGGCAAAAATATTTTGGCTAAAAGATGGAGACATGAATACTAGATTTTTCCATCAATCGGCAATGGCGAGGCGTAGCAGAAACAAGATCGTGAAGCTGAAGGGGGATGATGGTGCATGGGTGGAATCGCAAGAGGGCCTCAGCGTTATTTTTCGACCCTCTTTACCCCAAGAGAGGATGTTGACAATGATTTCGCTTTTTTGGAGCCTGTTGAGAGTATTATTTCACACGATCAAAATATGAAATTGGATAATGAGTTTACGGAGGCTGAATTTAAGAGAGCGATCAAGAAGATGCATCCAGACAAAGCCCCGGGGCCAGATGGATTTAATCTAGCTTTCTATCACAAGTGTTGGGACGTTGTAGGAGGTGATATTTTTGAAAACGGGATGAATTGGCTGAATGGGGGAAACTTCCTGGTGGACCTTAATGATACAAATGTGGTGCTTATCCCGAAGATTGACACTCCGCAAACAGTTAAGGATTTACAGCCGATTTCTTTGTGTAACGTGGTCTATAAAATTGTGTCGAAAGTTCTGTGTAATCGTTTGAAGGAGGTGTTGCCTGGAGTAATTGATAAAGCCCAATCGACATTCGTAGCGGGTCGGTCTATTCAAGATAACGTCCTCATAGCGTTGGAGATTATCCATGCTATGAAGAACAGGAGAAGAGGGAGACGATGAGACATGGCTCTAAAAATCGACATCAGCAAAGCTTATGATAGAGTGGACTGGGCCTATTTGGAAAGAATCCCCTTTAAATTAGGTTTTTCTGAGAAATGAGTTGGTTGGATGATGATGTGTGTGCGCTCGGTTAGGTACTCGGTCCAAGTAAATAACGACATTATGGGGCCGATCATCCCGGGTCGAGGCTTGAGGCAAGGAGACCCATTGTCCCCTTATTTATTCATATTATGCACGGAGGGTCTCTCGGCTGCAATGAACAAGGCTTGTGCTAATCGGGTGATACATGGTCACACGGTCTGCCGCAATGCACCAGCCATAAGCCACCTACTTTTCGCGGACGATATTGGGTCAGGCTCTGAGAATGTTATTGGATGAATATGAAATTGTCTCGGGCCAAGCTATTAATTATAGCAAGTCGGGTATTTATTTCAGTAACAACGTGGGAGAGGATAGGAGACAAGAGTTAAGTGACATCATTGGTGTTCATCAAGCCCTTAATACAGGTAGATACCTCGGTCTACCATCATTGATGGGGTGCTCCAAGCATGAGATTTTCTCTTACATAAAGAACAGGCTCTCGAAGAAATTGCAAGGTTGGAGAAATAAGAAATTATCAAAGGCAGGAAAAGAAGTGTTGATTAAAGCGGCAGAACGCAAGACATTCCCACATATTGCATGACGACTTTTTTGCTACCGTCTTTTCTCCTTGATGAGCTGCATTTGTTGCTCAACAAGTTTTGGTGGGGTGATAGTAGTGATGAGAAGAAAGTAATAAAGTGGATGAGATGGGAGAAACTTTGCGTGAATAAAAGCATGGGAGGACGGGGATTTAAAGACCTTCATCTGTTCAATATCTCACTTCTTGGCAAGATGGCGTGGAGACTCATCTTCGAACCAAACGCCCTAGTTTGCCAACTCCTCCGGGCTAAATATTTCCCCAATGGCGATTTCCTAAATGCCCTATTGGGAGGGAAACCGAGCTATACATGGAAAAACATTCACGCAAGCCAAGATCTAATTCGGGATGGTCTTCGGTGGAAGGTGGGCGACTGGAGGTTGGTTTCGATGTGGACACATCCGTGGGTCAGGGACCCTACGGATCCTTATGTACGATCCTTATGTCCGGCTGGCTACGAGGATATGAGAGTGCAAGAACTGATTAGTGAGGATACGGGAACGTGAGACGAAGATCAATTATCATTTTTCCTAAACCCGATCGATAGAGCTCGAGTTCTCAATACAGCCTTGCCGCCACGGGGAGCTAGGGATCGACAAGTGTGGAGTCATGATAGGAGCGGCAAGTATACGGTGAAAACGGGTTACAAACGGGCAGCTACTTTAGCTATGGATCATACTCTCGAAGTGGAGGGTAGGTGGAATCTTTTATGGGGGTTGAAAGTACCACCCAAGGTTAGAGACTGTCTATGGCGCATGGGGCAAGATTGCTTACCCATAAGGTGAATTTGTACCAAAAGAAAGTGGTGCAGGACAAATGGTGTGTACTATGTGGAGTGCAACTTGAAGATACTTGGCACGTCTTTTTTAATTGTTGTTATGCGCTTGAATGTTGGGATATAGCTGGGTTGCGGGATATTTTGGTGACGGCTGTGGAAAATTCAGAGACATTGTTGGACGTTTTTTTCTTGATGTTAGCCGACCAGGGACGTAATGTGCCAGCAAAGTTTGGAATGCTTGCTTGGCAAATATGGAAGGAAAGGAATTCAATGGTATGGGACAATTGTTGCAAGAATCATGCAGAGGTGGTGTATGCATTAGCTTCATTGTTGCTAGAATGGCTTCACGCTGCTGATTCGAGAGAGACGAGCAAACTAATAAGTGTACCGCTGCATCACTGTCAAAGATGGCACCCGCCTCCCGCCAACTGCTACAAAATAAACACGGACGCTGCTTTCTACCGAGATAGTGGGAGGACAAGTATCGGTTTAGTTCATAGAGACTGGATGGGGAATTTCGTCGGAGCTCGCACTTTGAACAGGCCGGGCTGCTTAGAGGTTGAGGTGGGAGAAGCTTGGGGTTTTTTCGAAGTCATTTCATGGGCGAAGAACTTGGGTATTGAAGATGTGATTGTTTAGGGAGATGTCAAGCTTGTGGTAGATGCTATTAATTCGGGGGCTCAATATGAGTCGGTCTTTGGAGATTTCATCAGAGCTAGCGTGGAGTTGCTTGCTAGCTTTAATTCTTATACTATATGTTTTGTCAAAAGGGAGGCTAACATTTTAACCCACAATTTTGTGAGATCTTCTATCCTTTATGGGAGCTCGTTTTGTTAGACCGACCCTCCAAACTTTGTGAGATCTTCTATCCTTTATGGGAGCTCGTTACTGTCTCTGCAATAATATGAGCTAAGCATCTTTGCGCTTAAAAATAAATAAATAAATACTCTCTCCGTACCAATTTTAAGAGAATTATTTCCTTTTTTTTTTTGCTTCAATCTTAAGAGAACCTTTCTTAAAACGGACATACCCACTTTATCACTTTATCACATAAAATACTAATAAACAATTATTTCTACCCCCAACTATCCATCACTTTATCACATAAAATACTAATAAACAACTCTTTCTACTGTTGGGGAATGAGTTGCACAGATCTATTCGGGGTGAATATTTAAATACAAATTAATTCATTAATTATTACTAGCATGAATTAATCCTATATTAATTCAAATAATAATTGCAACAACATATCATGATATAATAATAAGCCACGTAAAACCCACGACGCGGAATCTACGGGTTTACGTGAACGCACTCTCGGGATGGCAAAGTGAATTCGGTTGGACGGACTAACCAAAAGGACTTCCCAAGTATTCCTTAGCCCTTGCTCGACAATCCGATTGGAAGGATACTCGCGAACAATTAACAAAAGGAAAAAATAAACTTTGTTGCACCACTTTCGTGGATTTGCTAATTTTTCCAAAGACATGGAATTGTACTTGGGAATGAACTAATCATCCCCTATTTATAGAGAGGGGTCGAAATTTTTAGTGAAATATCAATGTGGAAAAGACTTTTTTGGTCACCAAGAAATCTTGAATATATCCCTTTATATTCTTTTTTTTCCCATAATTAAAATATTCCACAAAAATCCCACCTCCCTCTATAATATGGATTTTTTCGAAAATAACATGTGCAAGATTCCAAGATTTGGATCTTCTTGAATTTATGAGATATTCTTGTATTTTAAGAAATACATATCTTCCATAATATCTTTCCAAGAAAATCAAGAAAATCTTTTCTTGCCCATTATATTTCCTATTTTTTAAAAAAATTTCTATATAGATAATTTAGTGGGAGATTTCTTGAATTTAATGAGATAATCTTGTATTCCAAGAATACATATCTTCATTCCATAACAAAATTCAAAGAAAATCTTTCTCCCAACATATCTATAAATTTAGAAAATTTTGGTTTGGAAAATTAAGCAACAATATTTATTTTATTTTAATCATCTTTTCGGTTATTGACTATTTGTTGGGCTACTGGGGGGCCTTTAGGAGAATTAAGATTGGACCTTCTAATGGAGCTTGAATATCTAATATTGAGCCACAATATAATTCAAGCCCATAAATATTAATTAATCCCACTACATAATTAATATCAGACTATCCATCTTAACCCATATTACAGTCCAATAATATGGCTCCAAATCATTATTTCTCGTGTTTAAGATTATCTAGCCCATTAATTAATTCAAGCCATGAAATAGCTTTCCGTTAATTAATATCTTTTGTCCTTGGTCGAGAACGGTTCAACATTATTATCCATAATGGAAACTAATTCCACTTGCAAGATTTGGTATGATAAAACTTATGAACCTCCCAAGGGCAAATCAAACAAGCGCATTTTGCACACGATTCTTCAGATTAAATCTTAGCAATCACATGTGACCAATAATATTGCCCAAGATAAAAAAGTATTGAATCTCTCCGATTCGCTACCCATGATAAGTCAAAGCAATAGTTACCAATCCCACGTGATCCTATTTAAGGGACGAAGGTTAAGAAACAATGAACCATCGAGGTCTAATTCTTCCTTGTTAGGTTATGAAGAATTTATCCTCCTCAGAGGTCCTATTCAACAAGATCGATCATGCACTAGTGTAATCTCTTGGTCAAGACAAACCAATCCGAGCCTTACACCTCAACCTTTCGCGATGGTTGTTCATTTCCATCTAGGTCGTGAAATGGCTACTCATAGTTACAAAGGGACCGTTAATTTAATCTTCGTGATCCGTATCACTAAATTAACTCTGAAGTAACACGTGACGATTTATGGAACATTTATGCAAAGAAATAAATATATATAACATTCAATCATATTTAAAGCATTAGTGATAAACAATTTATTTCAGTAAATAAGTCTAAAAATTCAGTTTCGATTATACAAAGTAAAAAGCATACTTTTTAGTATAATCCCAACAATCTCCCACTTATACTCAAAGTCTTCTTTTAAGTATACTACAACATGTCTCGCGTAGTTCGTGACATCTAATGTCACCTACACGAACCTAATAATTTCTCCCACTTATACTCAAAGCAGATTGACAATGGTCTTGACACCCATTCCACTCACATGTCTCGAATGTATTGAGCGAGCCGACGCTTTGTGAATGGATCCGCTTAGGTCGTCCCTCGAGATATTTATCTTTGCCACATCTATATCTCCTCTCTTAACGATTTTCGATAAGATGACTTTCCTTTAATGTGTTTGTTTGACTCGTGGACTCTTGGTTCTCTTGAATTTGCAACTGCCCCTAGCAGATATTGCTAGACAAATTCAGAACACCATCCAAGTCCACTAAGAAGATCTAGAGCCCAATCGGTCTTTTTTCACCGCTTCACAAGTTAGCTACTTACCCGACTTCCATGGTTGAGTCGGTGATGCATTTACGCTTCACACTCGTCCATTTGATGGCTACACTTCCCAAAATGGAAACACACTAATCGAGGCAAGATAATTATCGAATCTAAGTCTATTGGAAACCGAGTCCCAGGTAGCCGATGGGGATTGAGTATCGATCGATAAATCAACATTCGATCCCGAAGTTCTTTTCGGACACTTCGTAATGTTTTTATCTGTCGTCCAATGCGCTTTCCCTGGGTTACTTTGATATCTTGCTACCATGCCTATGGCAAAGCAGATATCCGGTCTCGTACACAACATTGCATACATAAGGTTTCCAAACCGGCACAAGGAATGCCTTTCATGTCATCTATCTCCTTTTAGCGTCTTAGGGGACATTTTTTGGATAGATGGATTCCAAGTCCGAAAAGTACGAATCCTTTCTTGGAATCTTGCATCTTTGAATCGTTTCAAAACCCAAAGGTCTATGTATGAAACTTGCGATAACCCGATCATCCTTTTCTCGGCGATCTCGAAAGTGATCTTGATCCCAAGGATGTGTCCGCTTTCCCTAAGTCTTTCATATCAAACTGTTTTTGAAACCAAGCCTCTTACGTCGATAACACCTTCACATCGCTCCCGATGATCGTAATGTCATCTACGATAGTACTAAGAATACCAATGCGATTCCGACACGCTTTTTATACAACAACTTTCAAACTTGTTTTGATCAAACCCATAAGACTTTATAACATGATCAAAACATTGGTTCCAAACTCTGGATGCTGTTTGAGTCCGTAAATAGACTTCTTGAGCTTATAAACAAGATGTTCTTGGCTTTGTTTCAATGAAACCTTGGGGTTGTTGCATATAGATCTCTTCATCAATACTTCAGTTAAGGAAAACCGTCTTGACATCTATTTGCCATTTCAAAGTCGAAATGCGCAAAGAATCGATAAGAGAATACGGATGGACTTAAGCTAAGCATGGCCAGGCGAAAAAAGTTTTCTCATAATCAATCCCTTCTTTTCGAAAGTATAACCTTTCCCCACTAGTCTTGCTTGCTTTAAAGGTTTCAACCTTCCCGTCCGGTCCTCTTTTTCCTCTTTTATACCCACTTGCATCCAATGGGTTTGACCCATTAAGTGGTTCGACTAGCTCCCACACTCTATTATGAAACATAGAACCCATTTCGCTTTCATTCTTTGTTTGCCAAGAATCTGATCCTTATCTTGGAGTGCCTCGCCATATGTCCATGGGTCCGATTCGTCTTGTCAGGGAATCAAGTCCGAGGACTCTCCTATTCCCATGAATCTCTCGAGGCCGTCTAAAACCCTCCCACCTCGACGAGGCTCCGGTGCAGAAAGCAAGATCATTTTGGTATATCATCTAAGACAATTGCACCGAGGTTTGCCCTCTAAGCTCATTTAAGGTAATCTCACTTCGGGGTTTTCTTTGGTTCATATACCGCTTCCAAAATTCTAAAGTGGGTCTTGATGACCACCTTTTGATCTTCGGGACTATAGAACATACACCCTTTTGTTCCTCGGGGGTATCCTACAAACAACCTTAATTTCGATCGAGGATCCAATTTTTCTGGCTTCCTTGTCCAACACGAGGGCGGATACCCCCAAATTCTTATGTGTCTCATACTAGGATTGCTCCCGGTCCACAATTTCTTTAGGAGTTTTGGGAACCGATTTGGATAGCACCAAGTTCGAGAATGTAAGTGTTTGTTTCCAAGGCATGACCCCGAAGCGACTCGGGAAGATCCAAGATAACTCATCATTGATCTAACAATTTCCAAAAGAATTTTGTTTCTTCGCTCTGCTACCCGTTTTGTTGAGGGGTTAAAGGGTGTAATGAGTGGGATACAATCCCTTCATCGATAAGTAGTTCAAAAACTCATCATTTTGAGGTATTCGCCTCCACGATCGATCGTAGAGACTTGATACGCTTTTTCCCTATGATTCTCTGTTTGAGCCTTAAATTCTTAGAATTTTCAAAGGTCTCATATTCATGCTTCATAAGGAAAATGTACCTTGAGTAATCATCAATAAAATTACTCATAACCTCCCCTTGCTTTGGTTGACATTTGACTACATACATCTATGTGAACGATCTCTAACACTTCTTTAGCCCCATTCCCTTGGCTCCAAATGCCATCTTGATCATATTACCCTCCAAACATGATTCGCAGTCGAATCGATTCAACTTGGAGACGCCCAAAGGAACCATCTTTCACCAATCTTTGGATCCTCTTTGGATTTATATGACCTAATCTTAGATGCCAAAAAAGTGTCTCGTTCACGTCGATGAACGGTTTTCTTTTCTCGGAAACAATTGATGTGTTATAGGATACATTTCGTGAGTGGTGTGCACAGTTAATTGTATAGAGATTTTCCATCAATGTCCCGTATCGTAGATACACTCATCATTTCAAAAATGATGTCATTCTTATTAGAAGAAACTTAGTGTCCTTTAATCGAATTTTAGAAACCGAAAGTGAATTCTTTCTAAAAACGGGAACATAAAGATAATCTCAAAAAAACTTTATCTTCAAAAGATAGGTGCACTTCTCCCATCGCTTTTAATCGCTACTCATGTAGCATTGAATGTCTCTGCTACTTGCGTAGTATTGCAATAATCGTTACTATCGTGAAGCATTGCAATATCTCCGCCACTTTCGTAGCATTGCAACGCCTTCTACTTTCGTAATGTTGCCCGGTGTGATGAGGATCTCACTCCCACTAAGTTCTTGGGATCATTTAGAACCCGTGAAGCCAATATGATTAGTGGATCTCAGATCAACCACCCACGAATGAGAGAAGTATACGCGGCTAAACAAGTTTCAACAACTAGTGCGTGAGAATTACCTTTCTTCCCCATTCCTTTTGGGGTTGGAACAGCAAAACCTCCATTATCTCTCTCACCGCAGCCTTAAGCACTTCCTCTTTGGATTTTCCTCGACACAACAAGCATTCCTCATCTTACCATTGCCCTTCGCAACGATTGTTTTTATTGCTTATGGCCTTTGGTCCTCTTCTTTATCTTGCCTACCTTTGGCCCAGAAGATGAAGACGGACCACTTGCTTGTCAAAGCTTGAGTTTGGTGCCTTATCAACATTTCGCCGAGACCAAAAGCTTGCAACAAATTAGCTAGCGAGGCCAAAATGCTCAAAAATTTTTGGGGGCAGAGTGAAGTACCAAATTCATCCGAAGTCTCCGGATCATAATCTGCGCTTCAGAATCTCAAGTTTGTTGGGATGGGCCATCTATTTTGAGGACATAATCCCTTACGGGTTTTGCCCTCCACCATTTTCAAATGACGACGACATCTCATAAGGTGATCCGACGAGTCCCGCATGTTTTGACTTCGTCGGTTGGCTCATCCGATTTTGGTGTGTCAAAATCCACTTGCTTTTGTGCGATTAGACAATTATAATTTTCCAATCAATATAGTTTCCATACATATTTGACTTTTAAGTATAATAACAATGGATTAAAAAGGTAACGACATCTTTCGAATCGAATAAACAACTATATGCAAGACAAGTATATCACAAGGTTCGATCACACGCATCATATTAAAATCTCGAAAAAAATATGAACATGCATCACCCAACATCTCAAAACAGTTTAAATAAGCCACGTGGGGTGGGTCATTATTTAAACACATTTCAAAGTTACAAACAAGAACAATTACAAACCTTTAATATCCAGATTAATAGTTGGCTCCCTGACTAATTGACCAATATAAAATCGACAGGACTTCAAAAAGTATATGCATATCAATTTTATATCTAAGTAATAACCATGATTAAATACATGATTACTATTTCGCTTTTGATCGAGCCTCGCGTGGGGAGGGTCATCGCCGCCACTCAGTAATAACCCACAATCATCCGTTTGGAATTCATTCATGTGAAACCTATCTTTTGACCATCCCGTGGGGGGAATTTCTCCAAAAGAATTCACAAATAAATAAATAAATCATGGAGGTCAAAATTAATTCAATTTTATTACCCTAATAAAATTGTCAATTAATTATTTAAACATACTTAGTAATTTTGAAGGTGAGATTTTTCCATTTGGCAACCCTCATGCAAACACATTTAAACAAATTAAATAAAGCATAAGATAAGACAAATAAATCAAGCAAAAAAGTAAAAATAAATATATTGGGCACAAATTATCCAATTGTCATGGTTTGATTTTTCTTGGCTTGATCTTGAAGAAACACGCCTCGAATTTCTCCCACTCGTTCGTCTCGAAAAAATTTCGTCTCGAATCGCCACGCCATACTGGGCCTGACGACGCCAAGATCCCCGCCCATTGCCTAGGGATGACCTAAAGACCGCCAAGCGAGCCACGCCCGCTAGTGCCTCGGCGGTGTCGGCAGGGCGTCGGCAGAATCTCGGCGGCAGACAGCGTCGTGATTCAAGGTATTTCGCCGCTTTCTACCTCGCCGCGACCTCGAAGCGCCCAGATCCATCCTTGCCCAAGATCGCCAAGAAAATAACCAACCTAACCCGTCAAGACGACCGGGCGGCGGCCTCTCCTACGCCGTATACGCCTAATAACGCATACTATAGCGGCGTTGATTCGATTTCGTCCTTTAATTCTTCGTCTCTTCATTCCCGATCGGTTACAATTTATTTACAAAAATAAATAAACCTAGATCTAGACTAGTCTATTACATTGATCAAATCAAACAAATCTAGTCTACTCGGATTTTTCACGAGGTAAAACAAACCGAAACTAATCGAATTAAAAAAAAACCATAGTTTATATGCATGCAAAAAATAAACATTAAAATCCATGACAATTGGATACGCAAAAACAGATCTAACAGGTTCTACTATCCAATTTCAAATTTAATGTTTATTTAATTAAATTACAATTTAAAAATTCAGAGTCAAACCGTGGCTTTGATACCAGTTGTTGGGGAATGAGTTGCACAGATCTATTCGGGTGAATATTTAAATAGAAATTTAATTCATTAATTATAACTAGCATGAATTAATCTTATATTAATTCAAATAATAATTGCAACAACATATCATGATATAATAAGCCACGTAAAACCCACGATGCGGAATCTACGGGTTTACGTGAACGCATTACCTCTCGGGATGGCAAAGTGAATTCGGTTGACGGATAACCAAAAGGACTTCCCAAGTATTCCCTTAGCCCTTGCTCGACAATCCGGTGGAAGGATACTTTCATGAACAATTAACAAAAAGGAAAAAATAAACTTTGTTGCACCACTTTCGTGGATTTGTTAATTTTTCCAAAGACATAGAATCAGACTTGGGAATGAACTAATCATCCCCTATTTATAGGAGAGGGGGTCAAATTTTAGTGAAATATCAATGTGTGAAAAAAGACTTTTCTTGGTCACCAAGAAATCTTGAATATATCCCTTATATTTTTTTCCCATAATTAAAATATTCCACAAAAATCCCACCTCCTCTATAATATGGATTTTTCGAAAATAACATGTGCAAGATTCCAAGATTTGGATCTTCTTGAATTTATGAGATATTCTTGTATTTTAAGAAATACATATCTTCCATAATATCTTTCCAAGAAAATCAAGAAAATCTTTCTTGCCCATTATATTTCCTATTTTTCGAAAATTTCTATATAGATAAGCTAGTGGGAGATTTCTTGAATTTAATGAGATAATCTTGTATTCCAAGAATACATATCTTCATTCCATAACAAAATTCAAAGAAAATCTTTCTCCCAACATATCTATAAATTTAGAAAATTTTGGTTGGAAAATTAAGCAACAATATTTATTTTATTTTAATCACCTTCAGTTATTGGACTATTTGTTGGGCTACTCAGGGGGCCTTTAGGAGAATTAAGATTGGACCTTCTAATGGATCTTGAATATCTAATATTGAGCCACAATATAATTCAAGCCCATAAATATTAATTAATCCCACTACATAATTAATATCAAGACTATCCATCTTAACCCATATTACGGTCAATATGGCTCCCGGTCATTATTTCCGTGTTTAAGATTATCTAGCCATTAATTAATTCAAGCCACCGAAATAGCTTTTCCGTTAATTAATATCTTTTGTCCTTAATTAGAATCGGTTCAACATTATTATCCATAAAGGAAACTAATTCACTTGCAAGATTTGGTATGATAAAACTTATGAACCTCCCAAGGGGGCAAATCAAACAAGCGCATTTGCACACGATTCTTCAGATTAAATCTTAGCAATCACATGTGACCAATAATATTGCCCAAGATAAAAAGTATTGAATCTCTCTGATTCGCTACCCATGATAAGTCAAAGCAATAGTTACCAATCCCACGTGATCCTATTTATGGGACGAAGGTTAAGAAACAACGAACCACTGAGGTCTAATTCTTCCTTGTTGGCTCAAGAATTTATCCTCCTCAGAGGTCCTATTCAACAAGATCACCATGACTAGTGTAATCTCTTGGTCAAGACAAACCAATCTGAGCCTTACACCTCAACCTTTCGCGATGGTTGTTCATTTCCATTTAGGTCGTGAATGACGTACTCATAGTTACAAGAGACTGTTAATTTAATCTTCTGTGATTTGGTATCACTAAATTAACTACAGTGTAACACGTACGATTTATGGAACATTTATGCAGTAAATATATATAACATTCAATCATATTTAAAGCATCAGTGATAAACAATTTATTTCAGTAAACAAGTCTGAAAATTCAGTTTCGATTATACAAAGTAAAAAGCATACTTTTCAGTATAATCCCAACATCTACCCCCAACACTTTATCACTATTTCATTAAATCCTTTTGAACAGTAAGACTTCCCTTAAGATTGGGACGGGGGGAGTAACAAATAGGAGGAACACTACCTTTTGCATGATCGGATTTAAAAAAAAAAAGAGTTTTTTCTAACATATTAATTCATATTATTATTAAATTCTTGCATGCCAAATATGCATGAAAAATCAACTGCAACTTAAAGAATAATCATTAGATACCCATCACTTTCTACATATTGTTCGACCCATGCCGTTAAATTTCATATTTCACATCTGCAATTTGATTTTGAGCATGAAAGTTGATACTGGGCCTGTGGCCTATTTGTGCCCATTGGAAAACTTTTGGGCTTCAACTCTTAAACCAAACGCATAAGGCCCAAGGCCTAATTGTACGCATTCTGATTTAAGTAGCTCAATGAATGGAATCTAATTCAAGTAAGTTAGGCTGAGTTTGTTTTGGGATAAGGTTGTGGAGCAAGTCAAGGTTTTAGAATTCAAGGATTTAAAATCCTTAATGAATAGTAAATATATGTGTTTATTTTGAAATTTGAGTAGGGTGAGATTTAACTTTATATCAATGTTTAATAGTGATTGATGTTGTATTATTATATTATATTGAGAAGAGTAATAAAGTGTATAAAGTATGATGTATTGAGAAGAATAATAATAGAATTTATAGATATTTGTAGGTGTGGATTGAATGTGAGATTTAAAAATTAGATTCTAAATCTCAAACTCGTATGAGACGGGGAGCGCAAAGACCTAAGTACATCCTTGCGAATCTCAAACAAACACAACCTTAATATTTTTAAACAAGCTTCAAAAATATTTGAGTGGGTCTCATGTGCACTCGGGTGCACCGTGCACTCATGTGCAATCGGGTGCACCGTGCACTCGAGTGGATCTCATGTGCACTCGGGTGCACCGTGCACTCATAGTGCATATTAGAAGTGTGCAACTATTCCAAACATAAGCATGCAACTATATTCCCATATTAACAGTTGCACTTTTCTGTGTAAATAAGTGACACTTTTTAGCATAACAAGTTGCACGCTTCTAAAATGCATTATAAGTGCACGGTGCACCCGGGTGCATACAAGACCTAACCAAAATATTTAGACAAAGTCTTGTATGTAACAATTGAACCTACAATTCAAGTGTATCTTTAAAACATGCAATTTATTTTTCTTGAAACATTCAATTTGCTTTGCCCTTAACTATAAGATGAACGTTTTTAAATTACAAATTACACATTTTAAAAATGCATTTGAGTTGCATGGTGCACTTGATCCACATAAGACCTACTCAAAATTTTAATAATTTTAAATATCACGTAGTAATATTTTAGTTTATTTTTCAATACTAACTTGCAATTGTTAAATCTTCAAGTTTCATATTTAATTTTTTGTTAGATATACACAATATTATAATACAACGAATTTAGTTTATTTTTCAATAATGCCTTGCAATTGCCACACCTTCAAGTTTCATATTAAATTTCTTTTAGATAAATACATAATATAATATTATAATACAATGAACTTCATCCGCGGACCTACTTTCTACCTGTAATCGAACTCATCTCAATTCATTTATTCATGTCATGTATATTATGAAACTTCAATTGTCACATTATATCCATCACACAGAGTCTTATGGGAAACTTTTTCATGCTATAAAATTGATACTATTACATTTATAAATTAATATCATAACTTTTATAAATTAATATTAATAGCATTTAATACTACGATTTTAGTTTGTAAATGTAATGATAACAATTGATAGGTATAATGATATTAATTTATAAGGGTAATAATATAAATTTCATACTACGAACAAATTTCATTGGATCAGACTTCTTTCTATATATTTATTTAGTACTAGATGCAATATTTTTAGAAACCGATTGAACCGAGAATCGGTTATGAACCGATCCTATTAGGGGTGTAAACAAGCCAAGTCGAGCCTAGTAATGCTGAGCTTAAACTCGACTCAAGTACAATACATAAAGCTTGAAATTCGACTCGAACTCGGTCGAGCCCAAAATTTTAAGCTCAAGCTTGGCTCGACAAGAAACTCAATAGACTTGAGCTCGGTTCAATTACCTGTATAATTTCATAAGATTAAATATAAATTATATTATTAAAATATAAATATATATATTTAGTAAAATTAATGGCATGAAGTTCGCGAGCCTCTCGAGCTGAGTATTTATGAGCTCGAACTTGATAGCTACTCGAGTAGCTCAACTCGACTCAATTATGCTCGAGTCGATTTTGATCTTTTTACGAGTCGAACACGATTAGCTCGCAAGCCGACTTGACTCAATTACACCCTTAGGTTTGATTACCCTAAAAAAAATTATTTAAAATTTAATCCTGATATTTATCATATCCTTATTTTTAATTTTAGTATTTTAAATTTTATTTGTGTTGTGTTGTCTTGATTCTATTGTGTTTATTTCAATATGAACTTATAAGTTTATAAATTTAAATTTTGTAAATGCACATTATTTTATTTTTAATATAATATAAAGAATATTTTCAAAAATGGTATGAATAATTTTAACAGTTAAACCGCTGATCCAATCGGTCCAACCAGTGGAACTGCTAACGGGTGCTAGTCTAATTTGTTCGTCGATCTACCTTTCGACACATGTTATGTGATCACCAATTGATTGGCCAAATCACAGAACGACACGTGTCATTTTAATTTGTTTCATGCATGTATTGTACACTAGGGTCATTAGGCGTCCACTTCATTAATAGATGGATTGGAGAAGACCTCTCCTCCCTCTTTGAGGAAGTAATATTTTATTCTTGCACAATCGTAAAAACATAAACATAATTGTAGAAACCTCCAATTTTTGGCCGTCCCTCCTTTCTTCTTTTTGGCCTTTCCTCCGTCCCATTCTTTAAGCCATTTTAACTGTTTATAAGGATTTATGAGAATAATGATAAAATGATAAAGTGTTGGTGGTAGAAAGAATTGTTTATTAGTATTTTATGTGATAAAATGATGAATAGTTGAGGTAGAAAGAGTTGTTTATTAGTATTTTATGTGATAAAGTATTGTGATAAAATGTATTTCCATTTTAAGAAATAGTGCTTAAAGATTGAGACAAAAAAATGACAAAAATAGTTTAAAGAATGGGACGGGGGAGTACAAAATAATAAACCATTCTAAATTTGAAAATCCAATGTTTAGAATTTTTAGACGGATGGAGATATTGATGAAGAGATATTTTATATGTTTAAGAGATTTGATTAGATTTTATTTAGTATATATTTATGTTAATTTTTTGTTCTTCAAATTGCTTAGTATTATAATAGGTGGATAATTGAGACGCTGCTTTACGGCTTCGTAATTTTTTGTTTTAATATTTTGACAGGAAATTGGATAAAAATCAGTGATTTCCAAACAGTGATTTTCGCATAAAATGCTAATTGGTGAAAGAAAAGCAGATTTTTGGGAGAGAGTTGAACTGTAATTGGTGGGGTCCAGTCGATGAAATGTGAGAAACAAAAGCTCAATCTCTATGTGTAGAAATGACAAATTTGTTGTAATTTTTTAATCTGTGCATCAAATAAATCGATCCGGCCATCACAACAAAATGTAACATAATTGGTGAAAGCTTCAATTTTGGCCGTCCGTCCCTCGATTCTTCCTTTAAAATATACTCCTATAATATAGTAATGATATTATCACTAATTAACGAATAATAATACTCCCGTACCACACTTTAATGAAATCCGTATCACCATTAATTCACCATGTACCACATTTTATTTAAGCTCGTACCACTATTAAGAGCTGATCTTTTTAAAAAAGAGTGATGAGGGTATAATTGATAAAAAAATATTCCCTTTTCTAAAAAAGAAAAAAATTAAAATCGTTGAAAAAAAAGAAGTTTTTAAAATAGAATTGACTAAAAATTGGGGTTCCGTCTAAAAAATTATACTAAACTTAAAAATACAATTAAAGTCGTATTTATATTTTAAATTGTCACGCGCTGTTAATATTAATGTTAAGGCACGTTTCCAATATTTCTTACAGTATCATTAATTTTCAAATAATGATACAACATCTAAATAAAATTACATCCTATTTAAAGTTCAAACAGAGCTTCGACAAATTGTAAATTAAAATTATACTAAAATTTGGTTAAATCCTTACTCCACAACAAACATACCTTCTTTGTATATCAAGACCCAAGTAAAGATTCCGTATCATAATTAAAATTGGAGAATATTGCTGATTTAATGAAATCGAGAAAGATTAGTCGTTAATTGCCGTTTTAATTATAATAATTCCATACAAAAAGTCTTTAATGAGTCATCAGTATTTAATATTTTAATTAGAACGTGGACTTCAATCTTCATTAAAAAGTCGTACGAGGAATTACACACACGTCATAACTGTCAAGTTTATAGTCCACTCCATTTATTTCATTCGCACCATACGTTTTTTGCTTCACCATATTTTTGAAACGCCATAAAAAAAAAAAAAAAAAAAAATCCCCCGTCTTCCCCACTCTGTTTTCTCTCTCTAAAACATAATATTTCAGGGAAAAACCCAGTTTCAATTGAATTTAATTTAATTTCCAAATGCAATAATAATCTGGTAATTTTTTCCAGGTTCAATTCCGTTGGCTCTGTGGCTGTATCATTCATTCATCAATCAATGAGCACGGCCGCAGAACATTCGGGTCAGGACCCGTTTAAATCCCTGAAACTCGTACCGAAAGAGAAAACAGGGGATGTCAAAAAGACGTCGTTCTTAAAGTTGAGCGTCGCCTTCATCCTAATTTTCTCAATTTCCCTCGCTTTATACTCCTTCATCCACGGCACGACCCGACCCGATTTCTTCCTCTGGACCGAACCGCCCTACCCGAGCTTATACACGTCGCGCCTAATCGCAGACAAATCCCCGACCAACATCTCACACATCGCCTTCGGCCTCGGCGGATCCACCGGAACCTGGCCGAACCGGGCCGGGTATTCGGATCTGTGGTGGAATCCCCAAATTACCCGCGGGTATGTCTTTCTAGAAAAAAGCCCTAACCCTAAATCCCAATCGAAGATCGAGCACCGCGTTTCGTCCGATTGGCGACGGTTCCGGCGGACGCAGGGGTCGGAGTCGGCGGTGCGGATCGCGAGGGTGGTGGTGGATCTGTTCGCGGCGGGGCTGCCGAACGTGCGGTGGTTCGTGATGGGGGACGACGACACGGTGTTCTTCCCGGAGAACCTGGTGGCGGTGCTGGGGAAATACGACCACCGGCGGATGGTGTACGTTGGGGGGAACTCGGAGAGCGTGGAGCAGGACGTGATGCATGCGTACGGGATGGCGTTTGGCGGCGGCGGGTTCGCGATCAGTTATCCGTTAGCGGCGGAGCTTGTGGGGAAGATGGACGGATGCCTTAATACGTACCATAATTTCTACGGCTCAGATCAGAGAGTGTGGGCTTGCGTAGGGGAACTCGGTGTCACCTTATCCAGAGAACCGGGCTTCCATCAGGTGATTACTAGTTTACTACTACTCCATCATCTTTATTTTATTTAATCTTCCAACTTTTTTTATGTGTGCAACTTCTATGTTTTATTTAATCGTAACGTATCATAAATATCTCGATTATAACAGTGTCCCGTTTTCTAGTTTTGACAAATAAAAATTAAAAATTATCTCAGTATAAAATTAATATGATAATTGAAAGAATTTCAAAGCATTTGAAAGTTACAACTTATATAGATGGACGATGAAGTGAATTCGTTTATATTATTTCATAAGAATTTCCGCGCACCTTTTAAGTAAATTAACAAGGTCAATTTAATAAGGACCGAGTCTTGTCGAAATTGAACTAAGAGTGAGTATGATAATGAAATCTATCTACTTCAAAATTATTTTTTAATATTATATTTTATAATAAAAATGAATAATACATGAAATAGTAATTTTTTTTTATTAAAAATCGAACTAACGAGCTTATGTGTTTGGTTTTAATATCATGAAATATTTTATTTCGTCTAAAATTTTGAATTTATAAAATTCTGAAGTAAAGTGAAACAAAAAGATTTTGTAAGATTACACTGATATTTTATGGGATTATTATGTTAACCTTTATCAATGGTCCATGGAATATTAGTCATTTTTTGTATAAAAAAAACAAGAATACTGAAAAGTTAAAATACCAATTGACCGGTGGGTCATTGCCGTTTAAGTTGGGCTGGAGACAAGGCACGCGACAATTGGCCAAAGGGGACGCGTGGCAGATTTGGCTAAGAGTTTAGGTACCGTCACATGGCTGTGACGTACCCACTCATGTGGGCTTCCACCACCCGGCCATTCCCCCTTAATTTTCTTGTGTGTCATCTTTATTATGTTATCTTACGGGATTAGTACTATAGAAAAAGTGATAACGTGTCACAAAATTAAATTTTATAATATAGGCATAAGTACATATGTCTAAATGAGGTCGGAGAAAAGTGATGTCGTGTCGCACTATAAATTTAAAATATAGGCCTAAGTACATGCCTAAATTCGGTCGGAAAAATTGATATCTTGTCACGGATTTTTGAATTTAAAATGGAGGCGTAACCTAATATTTAAATTAGGCAAGTGAGTGGGTAGATAAGTAGATAATAATCATTAACTTTTGAATATTTTTTTCCAGCACATGTCTATTATACCACCTTCTTACATCTAATAAAACGTTTAGAAGATTTGGAGCTTTTATTATTTCCTAATTCATATGTCCTCGTGTTTTAATTTTACCATGCCAAAGGGAAATTAAAGTTCAATAAATAAAGGTTATATAATAATAATAATAATAATAATAATAATAATTTGCAACATAGAAAATTAGTGATATGGTAGTGGTTCGAGGGGAATAAGGATTCTTGTAAAAAATAAGCATGCTCCATGTATATGTAGGAGTTATCACAATTTATAATATTTCCTCTAGAAGTTTTTTCGCATGTGGAAAATACCTTTTTTTTAAATCTTTAATTAGTTTAGGTTTAAGTTGAATTATGAATTCGTAGACAAGTAACTATCTAAGTTGGTCATACGTCTTATTCAAATTTAATACTCGACCCATATATACCAAAGTCCTGCCAGTTAGACCGGCGAAGCTGACCATGTTTGTTTTCTTCACATTATTAGAATTTATGCATTTTTGCTAATAAATTCTTTAAGTATTTGCATACTATTAATGTTATTATTTGCTTTATTAAGATATGAAAGTTCCTTTTATTTAATAAAAAAAAAGTCGTCGATGTGATGAGCATGCAAAAAAAGGACACCTTTTTATTAATTGTTGAAGAAACAACAAGATCTATCTTTTATCCCCTCCGGGTAATAGGATATTAAAATCTAGTTAATATATTTAAAATAATAATAAGTATTGCAAGTGATAAAAAAATTAGACGATACTTTGATCTAGAGAACGTTTAGTGGGCATAGGGTTTAAATTAATTATATATATACGTTTTTGATATGGAGCTCAACACTCTTATGATCCTCCATTTCAATAATGATTCCTATTTTCATAGCAGTAAACTTGAACTGGTATATTCTTCGTTGTTAGACGACAATTCATTCTCGTACATTAATTTATGCGGGAGCTGAAAGCTTTAGACCTTTTCTTCTCTTAAAAAAACTTGTATTTTGAAAAGGTATTAGTTGTTTTACTATAAAGTATTATTGTTACTTTTTTTTTGGCATGGTTTTCTAAAGTTGGTTAGTTTTGCGCGTTTAATTCTTTCAGATTGATATAAGAGGGATCCTTTTGGGCTCTTAATAGCACATCCATTGGCGCCCCTCGTTTCTCTTCACCACCTCGATTCTGTCAATCCATTATTCCCGAATCAAAGTCAGGTGGATTCAGTTAGAGCCCTGATGAAGGCATACGAGTTTGACCCTTTGAGAACTCTGCAGCAATGCTTCTGCTACCATCACAAGTACAAGTGGTCAGTCTCGATTTCCTGGGGCTATACTGTCCAAATATACCCACTTCTATTGTCTGCCATAGATTTGGAGACACCTCTGCTGACCTTCAAAACATGGAGGAGTTGGGCAGACGGGCCATTCACGTTCAATACCAGGCCCGTGAGCTCGGATCCCTGTCAACAGCCCGTTATATACTATTTTGGCTCCGTCAAGGAGGAGGGGACTAATGAGACCGTCACTACTTACACAAAGTTTGTGACGAAAGCAGTAAAGAACTGTAATAGGGATTATGCTCGTGCTGTCGCTATTGAAAACATTATTGTCTCAGCATCGAAAATGGATCCTCTAGACTGGAATCAGGTTCGTCTATTATTCTCGTTGCATTTCAATTGACTGCTACGGACAGCGGCTGATGTTTAGATCAAGTGTAGCACTTGGGTGCACCAATTGCACTGTGCAATTGGTGCTTAACATATACTGTTCAATTAAAACAACTAATACTGATCAATGAATATACTGATCAACTAATATATTTTGTTAAAACAACTAAACTATTTAAAGTTGCACTTGAGTTTCACGGTGCAACGGGTGCATGTATGTATTTGCTTTCGAGTAATATATTTCACTGTTATTAAGTGTTTTCTTGTTTGATTTGATTACTTATTTTGAGTAAATGATTTTGTTTGTGGAATATGCAGAGCCCAAGGAGACAATGCTGTCATATTGATGGGAATTTAGGACATGGAACCATGAGAATTAGGATTAGAAGGTGTAAGCATTCAGAGACAGTAACTAATCGAGGTTAGCTTGATTAGCCTCTAAATATACATAATCTTTGTAGATAATCCAATCTATTCAGACACAAAGCACTGGAAAAATCACAAATGTGGCAGTCTACTAATTTTTGGCTATATAACTCTTATCAAAAGCAAGGGTGCAGAACTCGGAAGTCGGACGGTTCTTGCCCGCCTAGCGCCTAGGTCGCCTAGGCGGCCGCCTAGAATTTATTATTATTATTATTTTTAATTTGAAATTTTCACAAGGGTGCAAAAAAGGATCAATAAAAGTATGCGCATATTGTATTTCAATTTTCAATATTAAAGTCATAGTCATAATTCATACTCCCTCCGTTCCAACATTACTTGAACACTTGTCTTATTTGGACGTCCCAACATTACTTGAACACTCCCAAAATGAAAACAAATATAATATTAATACACTCACAACACCCTTATTTTATTTCACTCAAACCCACTAAAACCCACTTTTCTTGGTTTGCGATCCAATTCTAGTGTTTAAGTCATCTTGGGACGGAGGGAGTAAATGATAAATTACATAAAATCACAAGGTAACAAATTAATCAAGGGTGCAAAATTCAACATAAAATCATAGTCTAAACAATTGTTTCATTAATGACATAACCAAATTAAAATGAATTAATAATAAAAAAAAAAAGACCGCCTAGGCCCCAAACCGATTTTTTGGCCGTTTCAGTGCAACTCGGGGCGGCGGACGGCCGCCTAGCGTCTAGGTTGCTGCCTAGGCCATTTTTTACATCACTGATCAAAAGAGCTCAGAGAAGAGTTTTTCTTTGAATAGAAGTATATAAATGGGTTTGATTCTATTAGATTTCATGTGCTTGTTATGACCAAGAATTATATTGTCCCTTCAATATCCTAGAATTTGGTGCATTCACTTTTTTCTCCCTTATTTACTCTTGGGCAAGTCCTTTGTCAGAGACTGTCTCAAGAAATGTTTATGAGCGAAAAATATTACTCCCTTCGTCATATTTTTTATTATCCGATTACTGTAGATATGGAGATTAAGAAAAAGTAGGAGATAATATTATTAAATGGTGTAAAGTGGGTAAAGTGGGTTTGATGGAGGGAAATAATAGTATTAAATGGTGTAAAGTGAGTTTGGTGGAGAGAAATAATAATATTAAATAGTATTGAAAGTTGTTTTATTTCCTTTTAAAAAAATGACCAAACAAAATTAGGACGCCTATTTACGGAAAGTGGACAATCAAAATTAGGACAGAGGGAGTACTTTTCTCGTTGCACCGTAAAATATTTAATATGGTCTAATAAAGTTTTTTTTTGGTATATATTAATTTTCGATGGATGAACAAAAGTATTAACTTAGAGAAAAATGGTTAAATGCATAAAAAATTCCAACTTTTTGAATGTTATCAATTGCAACATGTGTTTTAATAATAGCGATCCAATGTCTCAAAATGGCTTGATAACCTTGCTGAATATATAGCTGTCGGGCCTGTTGGACTTGGTCAGTCTGATCCTCTTTTCAACTTACAAATTGTCTCAAGTCGGCTGAGACCAACTCAATTGATAAACCTCGAAGAAGATTATCGTGTGCACTACCAAGAAAGAAGTTGATCTCAAGATTCCAAGATTTCTCCTATCTAGATGAGCCCACTTGGTATACCCTGGAATAGTAATGATAATGGGTATTATTGATGGGTCAATCATTAAAGATTATTGATTGCATTGTTATTGCTTGGTTAAAACATCTACAATGGGTATCATGTGAGGTGGATTGAGTGAGTGAGGGGAATCAATTGCTTACTCCTATTCTCATTACTTGTGCATCAACACTAACAAACAACTTCAATAGAAGTGATTTCAATTACCCTTGTTGAAACACGGGGTTAGAAATTCACTAGCATCTATTTCAGAATTGCAGCGGAAAATATTAAACCGGTTGAATTCATCGTACGCACTGGATTCTCTCAGTCCGAAACACAACCACACGAAATTGATCACAGATTGCTTCCATTATTCACAATTTAAGAGCCATTTGACTGTATTAAGTGATGTGTTAGGAAGAAATCACCACATGAGTTTCTTCCTGCATCTTACGTATTTTTTTTTGTGTTGGGAGAAAAGAAGTGTTCTCCTTTTCTAATCTCAGAAAACCCGTTCTAAAAAAAATCCCATTGGATTGTTTTTATATCTTTGTAACTTCCCTTTTCAAGATTATCCACTTCATGTGTTGATATTCTTTATTATTAATTAATAATTAATATTAAATTAATTATTAATATAATAATTACTTTCATCTCCCACTCACCATGAAGTTTGAGTCTTACACTAATTTACTTCAATTCTTTACACCATCACATAATACCTTTTAATTCATTCAGGCAAATAAATCGCGTGACCCTCGAAAATATGAGTTTATCATGCTATACACATGTTAAGGATATATAGCAACTCAACCAGTTTTATATGAAGAATTCAAAACTCGTTATACCCCAAAACTCTTTCAGTTAACACAAGTTGACATATCTCTTTCAATCCCTTGAAACTATTAGAGCATATTCAACTTTTTATCATATCTATGTATTCATAATGAGGTTCTCAACTCGATTGACCGGTCAATGAACACAATAGAACGTGTTAATAAAGATGTCCTTCATTTCACACAAAATATCTACAGACTCCCACTATAGCTGCTTTCCTAGACATGTACCACATTGCTGTATTAATCATAGTTATTGGTAGCATGCTAAAGTAGCAACACTAAAGTGAAGACTTAGAAGTCTAGTAGAAAGTCCTAAGGGTACTTTTAAGAGGCTTATCAAAACCTCAAGGCTTCATACAATGAGAAAATAGGGATATCTTTATCATTTCCTTATGGTCAACTTAGCACATGTGGTATGAAACACATTTCACGATGTTTTAACTTCCTAGGATGAAAGTTGTATGTCAATTTATTTATTTGACATCGTGTAAATCACAGTTCAAGTGTATCATCGACACTTAACTTGGGTTTCCTCCTTCCACTGTCTAGAAATCCATTGATTTAGCTTTGTGACAAGTCAAATAGATTCGTGGTAAAATCTATTGTGATTATCTACAATATAATCTCACCTCTGCACACACCTCGATGTCAGAGGTGATTGCTCGTATGAGAGAGCCAATCAACTTGTCGACATACTATTATATGAACATTTCATATAGTTCACAATATATAAATGTCTATAAACATTAACAACTACTTTGTAGTTCATTTAAATCCATACAAACCCAAGATCTTAAGATGTCTTACACGTCTTCTGTAATTAGGTTTGACAACAAATCTGCCAACATCAAGTCAGCAGAAATTTATTCAAGAATCACTCTTTCTTCTTTGTAACGTTTTTACAAAGACAAACTTTTCATGATACTTGGAATCTTTAGAGTAAGCTTTAGCTGCTTTGATTACTACAATAAATCGTAACAACTCCCACTGGAGTGTTTGATTTCACAATCAATCTTTACAACTCCCACTGGAGTGTTTGATTTCACAGTGAATCGATATAACTCCCTATTGGAACATTTCATTCCACAATGAATCACTACAAATCCCACTGAAGTGTTTGATTCTATAGTGAATTGATATAACTTCCACTGGAATGCCACATACGTCAATGAATCGTTACAACTCCCACTAGAGTGTGCAATTCTCAACAGATTGTTGCAGATCTCAATTGAGTGCTTATTAATTTCAAATATATCATGAAAATTCTGAACCAAAAGTTTTATTTGACTGCAGATGCACATGCCACAAGTTCAGTTTTAATAGTGGTCAGTGTTATACAAACTTATTTCATGTTATACCACGAGATTGCTTGATTATTAAGCAAGAAGACATAACTAGGATTTGATTTACGTGCATCTAAATCATAATTCCAGTCACTGTCTGTATACTTTCTAAGTTTAGATCATCTCCTTGAGATAATGATCTGCAATACCTTTCAGATATCTCAAAAATCCACACACTATATTTTAGTGTCCATTTTTCGGATTAACTGATATCTGTTAACGAAACCAACAACTTAACAAAATGTTTGGATGTGTGCACAACTTATCACACATCAGACATCCAATTGAATTCGCTTATGGTACATTTGACATTTCATCTTCCAGTCTTTGGACATTCATCATAGTTCAATGACTCGTCTTTTTTATAACATGATAATCAACATAATTTTATACATTCATTTGAATCGTTTTAAAAGTTTTACTACATAAGTTTGCTAAGATTTTCTAAGTAACTTTTGTGAGCGATCTTTATGAAGCTTTCACCAAAAGATTCTCATTGTTATCTTTCCAGTTAATAATGTATCAACATATGATCATAGAATTACATAACTATCTTTGGACCGTTAAACATAAACACAATGATCTTTGTCTAACAAAGTTAATATGAGACAATCATATTATGAAGTCTCAAGTACCACTTCTTTGAGGATTTGTTTAAGTTTGTAAATCGACTTCTTCAATTTACAAATATTATCCTCTTATTTGAATTCTCCATTGAGAAAAAATAGTAACGTCCATTTTTTATGTAATTCGAAACATATACTTGATACTATAGCAAAAAAATGAACGAATCAAGATAAATCTCACAACAGATGAAAAAAGTTTAAATACTCATTTCTGAGTATAATCTTTCTTTACTAAGTGAGCATTTTTAAGATGTATCCCAATAAAAGATCTACAAGTTTCAAAAATTTGATTTGACCTTAATGACTTTATATTATCTTTCATTGCTTTGTTTCATTAGTGTTGGGAGATGAATTTAATAAAGAAGTTTTGATTAGATCCCAAAACCCCTGAGTATGACATGTTCAGGATAATCTTGATAAGTCGAAGGGTTTCAAAGATAGATTGTTCAGGAAGTTATCTGCACCATGTATAGTCAACAGATATAGATCAGGTTAGATTTTAAAGACATCAAGACTCGATGAAAGAAGTAATCAAGACTCAAGACTCAAATAAAGTAATCAAGTCATCAAGACTTAGTAAGTAATCGAAGACATCGACGACTCATAAATAAATCAAGACATCAAGACTCGATGAAAGTAATCAAGACATCAAGACTCAAGAAGTTGTCAAGACATCAAGACTCAAGAAGTTGTCAAGACATCAAGACTTCGAAGAAGATATCAAGACTCAAGATAACCTGAATGTTCAGAGGCACTGAATATAATCTATCTGAAAACTACAAAAACTGAGAAAAACGTAAATATTCAGAAAAGTAGATATTGCCCAAAATATTCATATGCAGACAAAAGGAACTAAGTCTAAGTGTTGTTTAAGGTTGTCTCATTCAGAGAGATTGACCAAAAAGAGCCGTTTTGTTTGTCTACATTCACTGAAGACAAGAACCAATCAGAGGAAGACAACATTGTACAGATTTCATCGACATCGAAAGCGATAAAGATTCTCGAATCATGTCAAGAGTACTAAGTTCCAGATCGCAAAAAATTGGTGATTGACTACATATTTGCATATTTCCTAAAACATGCAAGGGAGTGTTCTAACCCTAAATATAGTCGTTCATCAAACACCAGAAGAGGAAACCCTTGATACTATCTCCTCCAACGGATAGTTTTTCAAGAGTGACCTTGGTGAAGGTTGCCTATAAATACCAGTGACCTTCTACATTGAGAGGTCACAGGAAATTTCAAGCAACTCAAGAGCTCATTTGTATTATTGCAAATTGAAGCACTCGAAAACCCTAGAATTTCCCAAGTGTTTCACATTGGAGAGAGCTCACTATTCTAAGCCTAGATTGATAGAAATATCCAAAGCTTAGAAGAGATATCCTAGCCTTTGCGTCTGTTCTTATTGTAAAGGATATCTCACCCTAGTTGGAAACCAACCAAAAACCAAAACCCTTTGTTAAGGTAGTTTGTGTGTGATTTGTTGGTGAGTTAGAGTTGTAAAGAGTTATTAAGTTACAGTGAGTTAGCCAGAAAACTCTAGAGAAGAAGTTAGTAAGATACTTGTGGTAGTCTGAACACTTGTGTGTGTTTGAGTTAGTAAGCTGCAGTGAGTCAGCTAGAAAACTCAAGGTAGAAAAGTGAGTAAGCTATAGTGAGTTAGCCTGAAAGCTTTAGGAAGTGATTAAGGAATTTCTCTGAAGATCAGAGAGAGTGGACGTAGGAGCTTGAGTCTCTGAACCACTATAATTGATGTGTTGTTTGCTTTCTGTACTGTATTCTTATCCGTTGCATATTTTTAACCGAAAGCATATTTCACTGATATTCAGTTGGAACCAATCCACTGAACTTGCATAAAATTGATCACAGCCTTAATCACTGTTTTATTGAAGGGAAGATATTTCAGCAAAGCTAAAACGAGTATAAACTTAGGGCCAACCATTCTGCACACTTGAGTAGCTAGAACAAATAGTTACCAAACTGAACTAACTCTACTGAGTGTTCAGTAAGATAATTATCTGATTCAAACTCCTCAGGATCTCTGATAAATTCAGGCTCAGTTGGGCTAATCTGAAGCTTCTGAAAGCAACTCAGGATCATTGTCTCAGTAGACATTGACTCAGAGCAATCCGTGCTTCTCAGGGCAAAATCATCAGGATAACCTGACCCATCTGACCTCAGTGAAAGAAAAGTTTTAAAAATCACTGAACACGTGTATTCCCTCCCTTACACGTGTGAGACTCGTTAGCACCGGGACCAACAAGTGGTATCAGAGCAGTGTTCATTTTGACCACTTGCTTTGGTAGCCATAGTATATGTCGAAAAGACTTTGGTGGCCTCTTGAATAGATCTATTTGCCGATATCTTACAAGGCTCACCATCATGCCTTCTAAGAAACTTCCTATGTTCTCTGTTGAGAGCTATGACCTATGGAGATTGAGAATGCAGCTCATCTCGTATTCAAAACATGAAAGAATGTGGAGAGTGGTTTACGAAGGACCATTCAAATTTATTGTGAATCCCTAATCACCGATCTTTTGAGAGGAATGATCCCGAGATGAATTTCCAAAGCTTGATGATCAACTTACCTCTCGATGAGAGAAAGTTAGTCAATCTGGACTACATTGCTAAAGATACTTTGTATAGCACTATTGATGATGGTGTTATGGGGATGATCTCTCACTGTGAAACTGCAAAAGAAATATGGGACACACTTGCTATTATGTGTCAAGGCACATATCATATTAAAGAAAACAAACTTTATGTTGCTATTGGAAAGTTTGATAGCTTTGAAATGGAAGATGGTGAATCCATTGACAAACTTTAGGTCAGATTCACTAGCATCATGAATGATCTGAGTGCTCTTGGGAAAAGATACCCACAGAGAGAAGTGGCACTGAAAATTCTTAGAGGATTGTCTAAGAAATGGGATATACATGCTGTGGTGATTGAAAACACCAAAAATATTGATTCCATGCCATACCAACAAGTTTTCTCTGAACTGAAAGCTTATGAGTTTGTGATTGACAAGAAAACTAAGAAATCTGATAGCAAAGATGATTCTCCATCTAGCAAGAATGTGACTTTTAAAGCCAAAGAGAAACCCTGTAAAGCTAGAGAGTCTGAAAACTTACTTGCCAGAAATCAGGATGAGCAAGAGGATAAGCTAGTATTGATGGCAAGGAGGTTTGAAAGACTCAATAGCAGATATGGAAAATATAAGAAATACTACAGGAATCACAGGTACAAGAGAGACTCAGAAGCTGATGACAGATACACTGAGAAAAGGAAGGACCACAAAGCTGAAGGATCCTTATCCAAGAAGAAGGACTCCAAGACCAAAGAGGAAAGTGATCAGGATGATGATACCAACAGATGCTACAACTGTCAGAAGAAAGGTCACTTTCAATATGACTGTCCTGAGCTGAGTGCTAAAGAAAGAAAGGAGAGACAAGCCAAGAGAGACAAGAAGATCTCCAGCAAGAAAGCTATGATTGCAGAAGAGGAAGAACATTCTGAAGAAGGTTCCAGTTCCTCAGATGAGAATTTCTCAGACAGTGACAGTGATGATGTCTGTCTTATGGCTGTGGAGGAGGTAAATTCTTCTATCTCCGTTGTTGCTCCTACACAAGCACATGAGTTCTCAAGTTCAACTGTAAACAGTAACTTTGACCTGATGGATTCGTTTGAGAATCTTATGAAGGACTATTCTGTGTTACAAGAACTACTCACTGAAACTCAAGAGCAGAACAAGGAACTAACTGCTGAGAATCTGAAGTGGAAAGACTCTAAAAATGCTGAGATCACTTCTCAATTGGTGGGAACTACTGATGAACTAGATGTTCTGAAAGTACAACTCTCAGAAAAGGAGAAGGTGATAGAGATCCTGAATGGAAATATAGAGAAATCCACTAAAGAGATTCAGCTTATCAGAACTGAGTTCAATGACCTCTTTGAGAAGCATGAAACTCTAAAGAAATGTGAGGATAATGCGCAGAGAAAGTTAGCTCTATTGAATTCTGCATCTAAAGTAATAGATGAAATTCAGAGTTATCAAAGACTTGCAACTACAAAAGCTGGATTGGGATACATTCCAGGGGGAACCTCACAAGGTCTTCTGAATGCTGCTTCTAGTAGCACCAAGACTGTCTTTGTTAAACCAGTGGCATCAAATCTTCTCACTGAAGAACAACCCAGAGTTTTAGACAAGGGTAAAGGACTTATGGTTTCAGAAAAACTGAAGGTTCGGGGAAGAAAGACCAAACCTCAGGAAAAGGCTAGAAAACCTGAACACTCAGTAGGAAATTTCCAGGCCAGTACTTCAAAGCCTCAGGCTAAGAATACCAACCTGAAGAGATCTGTACTGAACCATCAGAGGAATTTTCAGAAGAGAAACACTCAGCGGAGATATTCTCAACTGAAAAGACCAAGTCCTCAGAATACTGAAAGACCACAATTTCTGTACAGGCAACCTAAACCCCACTTGCCCAAAGGTAAAGGTTTCCTGAACCCAAGTCAGTATAGACAGAGACCAGCTGCACCAAAGCTAAGGCACTTGAACAAAAGGCCTGAACCCAAGAAGAACTCTAAGGCTCATGTTCATGCTAAGGCTGACACTCATGCACAGGATACTGCCAAGGCTCCTAAGGTGGTGAATGTGTATGTAGATGTTTATGGGTGACAAATCAGCCACTCTAAAGTAATTAGAGTTGTTAGGCAGATTTGGGTTCCAAAAGGTACAGCTAACCTGGTAGGACCCTACACCAAATGGGTACCTAAGAACTGATCTGTTTTTCAAGTGAAGGAAAAGGACACTAAGCTGAATGAAGACAACATAGCCCTGATGAGTGGAAATGAATTGGCTACTGCTGTATGGTATCTGGACAGTGGATGTTCAAGACATATGACAGGATATAAGCAACTAATCACTGACTATGTTGAGCAAAAAGGCCATCAGATCACATTTGGAGACAATTTCAAAGGACAAACTGAAGGATATGGAACTCTTGAAGTTGACTCTGTTCATATCCATGGTGTTTCACATGTGTCTGGTCTAAAGCATAATTTGCTTTCTATCAGCCAATTATGTGACAAAGGATTCAGTGTTGAGTTCTCAAAGAACTTATGTTATGTAAAGTTATTAATCGCTTCACGTAAAATTTTTCGACCGGGTACTAGAAAAAGAAATGTGTATCTTGCTGATTGGAAATTATCTCCTAAAGATACATGTTTGGTTGCAAAAAGTTCCACTGATACCAGTTGGTTGTGGCACTAAAGGCTGAATCACTTAAACTTCAAAACCCTGAACAAACTTGTAAGATTAGCACTTGTGAGGGGGTTACCAAATGAAGTGTTCAGTAAAAATCATGTATGTGATGCTTGTCAGAAAGGAAAACAAATCGAGCATCTTTCAAAAAGCAAAGTAGATGTTTCTATCGATAGAATACTACAACTGTTACATATGGATCTCTTTGGTCCAAGAAGAACACTGTGAGCACTAATGGCAGAAAATACACACTTGTGGTAGTTGATGACTACTCTAGATACACATGGGTTATATTCTTACTCAGTAAGAAAGAGACTCGCACAAAAACCGTCTCAACGAATCTTGAAAAAAAAGGCTTAATCTTGAAAAAGAATGAAAGTGTGGTCAAAATCGGATCGGATAAAGGAACCGAGTTTATCAATCATATCATATCGATTATTGTGCAAAGAAATGGAATAACCCATGAAACATCAATCGCAAAGGACCCCACACAATGTAATGGTGTTCTTTGAAAAAGAAGAAATAGGACTCGAAAAGAAATTTCGCAAGAACAATGATTGCCGGGTTGACATTCCTAAGAGATTTTTCGGTTATCAACACCGCATGCTGCTCTCTAATGTAATCATCTTGACCAAGAATCAAGGAAAAACTCCTTATGAGTGTGGAATGAAAGGAAGCCTCTTGTTTCTTTCTTTCATGTGTTAGGTTGCAAGTGTTTCATACACAATAATGGTAAAGATCAGTTGAAAAATTTGATAGCAAAGCTGATGAAGGAATATTCTTAGGATATTTTGAAGTCAATAAAAGCCTTCAGAGTTTACAAATCAGAGGACTCTTATTGTGGAAGAAACACCTCATGTTGTTTTTTGATGAATCTACTTGTGTTCGGAAGAATCAGAACATATTTCAGAGAACCCGACCAAGAGAATCACCGGACTTAGCACGAAAAAGAAATCCTCCGAACACGAAAAGAAGAAGTCGACCACTTTCTATGAATGGAGTGAATCGGACTCGAGACAAAGAAGTTCGGGATGGAAAAACTCGAGGATGGTGAGACTCGGGATGGAAATTCTCCACCGAAGGAAAGCCAACACACCGAAGTCGACTAATCGAACATACACCGATTCGGACTCGGGTATGTAATGCCGATGAAGATGTGGTCATCTTTGCCGAGGCAAACGAATCTATCAACCAAGGGGGGAACAAATGTCTCGACAAAGTTCGAATGGAATTTCCCCGAGGAAGATGATTCTCTTTCTCCTTTTCGTTGTTCCTCGAATTTAATGAATCGCCTGAACCTAACATTTTCGATGTTGAGGATACTCTTGAAGGGGAACATCCAGAGAAAATGGTTGGATAGTCATCCTACAAGTTAGATTGTGGGTGTTCTATCGATGGTGTCAAAACAAGAAGGTTCCATGGAGAAAGTGCTTTGTTCGGCCGCTTCCTATCTGTCGAAAAAAAGAACCATCGAGATTGAAGAAGCTCTACAAGATTCATTTTGGATTCTTTGCTATGCAAAGAAGAATTTGAATCAATTCACAAGAAATAAAGTTTAGGAGCTAGTGGACAGACCTAAAAGGCACAATGTGATTGGAACTAAGTGGGTGTTCAAGAATAAGAGAGATGAAAATAACAACATTGTGAGAAACAAGGCAAGGCTAGTTACACAAGGTTATTCCCAAGAAGAAGGCTTGGATTATGATGAAACATTTTGCTTTTGTTAAAAGACTAGAAGCCATCAGATTGTTTCTTGCATATGTTGCCCACATGAAATTCACAGTCTATCAGATGGATGTGAAAAGTGCATTTCTGAATGGTGTGCTTAAGGAAGAGGTTTATGTGAAACAACCTCTCGGTTTCAGACAAAATGACCAAGTTTACAGGCTGAGGAAGCCTTGTATGGTCTTAAGCAAGCACCCAGAGCATGGTATGATACCCTTTCTCAGTTTCTTACTGACCATGGTTTTATCAAAGGAACTGTTGATAGAACTCTGTTCAGGATAGAAGATGGGAAAGACATCTTACTTGTTCAGATCTATGTAGATGATATCATATTTGGATCTCCAAATCATCAGTTGTGTGAAAAGTTTTCTACTCTGATGAAAGAAAAGTTTGAGATGTCAATGATGGGGGAGATGAATTTCTTTCTTGGACTTCAGGTGAAACAAACTAAGGAAGGAATATTCATCAATCAAGCAAAATACACCAGAGATCTGATTGCAAAGTATGGAGTACAAAATTGCAATGCAGTTAGAATTCCCATGAATACTAACTACAAGATGGATCCTGATCCTGAAGGCAAATCAGTAAATCACATTGATTATAGAGAGATCATTGGATCACTGCTATATCTCACAGCAAGTAGGCCTGCTATAACATTTGCTGTTGGGATATGTGCAAGATACCAAGCTAATCCTAAGGCTAGTCACATGGAGGCTGCCAAAAAGATTCTGAAATATCTTAAAGGCACTGTGAATAGAGGATTATGGTATCCAGCTGATGAGAACCTTGAATTAACTGGTTATTCAGATGCTGATTATGGAGGATGTAGAATTGACAGGAAGTCTACCACAGGAACTTGTCAATTTCTTGGAAGTAAACTGATATGTTGGTCCCGGTACTAACGAGTCTCACACGTGTATGGGGTGGAATACACATGTTTAGTGATTTTTAAAACTTTTCTTTCACTGAGGTCAGATGGGTCAGGTTATCCTGATGATTTTGCCCTGAGAAGCACGGATTGCCCTGAGTCAAAGTCTACTGAGACAATGATCCTGAGCTGCTTTCAGAAGCTTCAGATTAGCCCAACTGATCCTGAATTTATCAGAGATCCTGAGGAGTTTGAATCAGATAATTATCTTACTGAACACTCAGTAGAGTTAGTTCAGTTTGGTAACTATTTGTTCTAGCTACTCAAGTGTGCGGAATGGTTGGCCCTAAGTTTATACTCGTTTTAGCTTTGCAGAAATATCTTCCCTTCAATAAAACAGTTATTAAGGCTGTGATCAATTTGATGCAAGTTCAGTGGATTGGTTCCAACTAAATATCAGTGAAATATGCTTTCAGTGAAAAACATGCAACAGATAAGAATGCAGTACAGAAAGCAAACAACACAACAATTATAGTGGTTCAGAGACTCAAGCTCCTATATCCACTCTCTCTGATCTTCAGAAAAATTCCTTAACCACTTCATAAAGCTTTCAGGCTAACTCACTGTAGCTTACTCACTTTTCTACCTTGAGTTTTCTGGCTGACTCACTGCAGCTTACTAACTCAAACACACACAAGTGTTCAGACTACCACAAGTAGCTTACTAACTTCTTCTCTAGAGTTTTCTGGCTAACTCACTGTAGCTTACTAACTCTTTACAACTCTAACTCACTAAAAAATCACACACAAACTACCTTAACAAAGGGTTTGGGTTTTGGGTTGGTTTCCAACTAGGGTGAGATATCTTTTACAATAAGAACAGATGCATAGGCTAGGATATCTCTTCTATGCTTTGGATATTTCTATCAATCTAGGCTTAGAATAGTGAGCTCCCTCCAATGTGAAACACTTGGGAAATTCTAGGGTTTTTGAGTGCTTCAATTTGCAATAATACGAATGAGCTCTTGAGTTGCTTGAAATTTCCCGTGACCTCTCAATGTAGAAGGTCACTGGTATTTATAGGCAACCTTCACCAAGGTCACTCTTGAAAAACTATCCGTTGGAGGAGATAGTATCAAGGGTTTTCTCTTCTGGTGTTTGATTAACAGCTATATTTAGGGTTTGAACACTCCCTTTCATGTTTTAGGAAATGTGCAGTCATGTAGCCAATCACCAATTTTTGCAGTCTGGAACTTAGTACTACTGACATGATTCAGAGTCTTTGTCACTTTCAAATGTCGATAAAAGTACTGATGTTGTCTTCCTCTAATTGGTTCTTGTCTTGATGAATGTAGACAAACAAAACGGCTCTTTTTGGTCAAATCTCGAGAATGAGACAACCTTAAACAACACTTAGACTTAGTTCGCTTTTTATGCATATGAATGTTTTGGGCAATATCTACTTTTACGAATATTTGCATTTTTCTCGGTTTTTTGTAGTCTTGAGATAGATTATATTGATGCCTCGAACATTGAGTTATCTCGAGTATTGATATCGTGATCGAGTCTTGATAACTCTTGAGTCTTGATGTCTTGAAAGAACTTCTTCGAGTCTTGATGTCTTGACAACTTCTTCGAGTCTTGGTGTCTTGATTATTTCTTGAGTTTTCAATGTCTTGATTACTTCTTGAGTCTTGATGTCTCGATTACTTCTTGAGTCTTGATGTCTTGATTACTTCTTGAGTCTTGATGTCTTCAAAATCTAACCTGATCTATATCTGCCGACTATACATGATACAGATAACTTCCTGAACAATCTATCTTTGAAACCCCGACTATCTATCAAGATTATCCTGAACATGTCATACTCAGGGGTTTTGGGATCTAATCAAAACTTCTTTATTAAATTCATCTCCCAACATGATATCATGGTTTTCAAAGAAACAAACCTCAAGAGCAACCAAAGATCGCCAAGTTGAATACATGGTCGCAGGAAGTCAAGCAGTATGCATTCTTCGCTCGGACAACAATTGAGGGATTATAAGATTATAGCCAATGAACCTATATTTTGTGATAATAATAGTGCAATTGCTATTACACAAAATCATGTATTGCACACCAGATATAAGCATGTTGATATCAAACATCACTTCATCAGAGATCATGTTGAGAAGAAAGACATCAGAATGGAGAAAAATCATACTGATAAACAGAGAGATGATATCTTGACTAAACCTTTGGTTGAATCAAGATTTCAGGAACTATTAGTTGAATTAGGTATGTTGGATCCAGGTGAATAAAGCAAATCTGAAAAATTGAAGGTTTTCAGGTGCATGAAGTTTTTCAGGTTTTACTGAAAAACTCAGGATAAAATTGAGAGTCCTGAACAACTGAGTCTTGGGAAACTCAAGAATCCTCGAAGTTCAAGATTAAAGATTATATCGACATTTTATCAAGGTCAAAACTCAGTAAGACTGATGGAGAAAATTAGTCTGAAGAAGTATTTACTCATGCACCACATTTATTGTCTATCTGAATCTCAGTAATCATTGGCAATAAATGACAAAAGACCTGAAGAAATAATTGGGCGGGACTTTTGAAATTCTCGAGGAAAGTCAATGGTCTGCAGGAACAGTAATTAAATGCACTGTTCATTAATCACCAATAGGGATAAATTGGCGGCTTAGTATTTGTGAAATAGTCCTTTCAAATACCCATTTTAGTCAGTTTTTAATCTTGACCGTCAAAACCTTCGCGATTTTCCATAAATCAAAATCCTATATCCATTACAAAACTTCATTCAAGCCCTATTCCAAAAAGCCTTCATCTTCACAAACACTCTGCTTCGAAACCCTCGATTGCCCAAAAAAATCTCTTATCTCAAAAACCCCTTCACTCAAAATTCTCCAAAAAATGACACTCTCTGTATACGACAAACTCGCCATTTCAAATAAACCTTGGTACGAATATGTCGTTTCTCTAGAAAGCACATCCAATGCAACTCACGAGGAGGAGGCGTTGTATATGATTCATTTGGCAAAGCTTACATGCCTGGTCGCGAATCAACTAGAGGCCGAATATGCGAAAGAGGTAATTGAGTTTATCTCTAATATGCAGTTAGATGATGAGAATTGCATAGAGTCTCAGATTACAGTCTCACATTTGGATCATAGTACAAAATATGTGGATTTTGTTTGGGAATTATATATTATTCCTAAGAATCTAAATGCCATATATGAGTTAAGTGATAGAGGTGAAGACCCCTACGGTATACATGATGGGTAGGGAACAAGAATATTTGGATAAAATTACTGAGCATCCGGTAAAGTTTGAAGCTACTCTGAATAAGAGGCATTTGAAGCCTAAATATCGAGTATTGTTGAATATTGTAAGCAAATGCATCATGAGTAGATCTGGTAGTTTTGAACAGATAAACACGCCTAAGTTAAGGTTAATGGCGGCGATTGAAGATTCACCTTCCACGGCATTCAATTGGTTGCACTATTTGATCAAAGTGGTGAGTGATCAAGCCAAACAAATTCAGAAGGTGAATGGCTCTGTAGTTATCAAAGGAAAGATTCTACATGCAACCAAGATTGCATTTATCTTGGAAACGTGCAGTGAAGAGGAGAACATCTTTGCCGATTCCACTTCCTTTCCAAAGTCAAAACTCATGTTCAAACCAACAAAGAAGACTTTGAGAGGAAAGAAAGAGAAAAACTCTGAGTCTAAGGAGGAGACTGCTGAAGAAGAAACTGATGAAGAAGCCAAACAAGCTAGGGGGGAAGCCCTGATGCAAATTAAAAGAGAGAAAGGAGAGAAACTGAAGTAGAAAGCACTGGCTCCTCAGAAGCGCAGAAGGCTTCAAACAATTGTGGAACAGGAGGCCAGTGAAACTGAAGAAACTCAACCTGAAGGCCAGCAAGGGTTGAAATCTCCACTTCAGGTTCTTGCTCAGGCGGTAACAACTGTGCAGGAGCAAGAAACTGAGGAACAGGTTTTTTCTGAGGTACTCAAAACCTCTCTGAGCTCAGATAAAATCTCTCAGGAAATCTTCAAGGGACCTCGGATTCCTACTGAAGAAAGACCTGTTCAGACGTCAGATCAGTCTGAATCTCAGGAATTGCTGAACTTGGATGCGCTTCTGAATGAATCATTTCTAGATCCATCAGCAAATCTTAATGGGTAAACTTTTATCAAATATCATATCATTATGCAAATCACTCCCACTTGGATCTGATAGAGAGTGATTACTTCAACCTGAAAATGGCATAGTATTTCGAATACCTCCCCTACTAGGAAATCTTTTTCAGAAAAATTGACATTATGTGATTTTATCTCATGTCTTGCTCTGAATTTTTTGATCTCCGATCAATTTGTATCCAATAGATTTAACATAGTATCTTAGAAGATACATTTCTAAATTCTTTAGACCCTTGTTGGTCTACAGATACCAAGATTAACAAAAGATCAGGTCTTCAACTTTCTAGAGTTCAAATGAAGTTGACTTAATCAACTATGAATAACTTTATTCAATATGCAGACAATCATAAATAATTCATCTTTTCAAGAAAGATAATTAAAATAGTTGTACCATCATGGACTACATCATATCCAACAATTGTCGTTCCTCCTTTAGTCACACCATTGAGAAATGATGAATAAGATTTCGATAATCGTCGGATAATACAATTTTCATTACACAGTTCCTTGAACTGCATGTATAAGCATTCACGTCCTCTATCGGTTCTTAAAACCTTTAAGGTTATGTCATTTTATTCTCAGCCCATTTAGGTAATATCTGAAGCAATCAAATGCTTCATATTTATGAGAAATTTTATACATATAAAATGTGAAAAAATATCAACTTAAGTAATGAAAAACCAATAAGTTCCATGATTTGCTATTTGATATTCATAAAATCACATTTATCAAAATAAAATAAATTGCAATGAAGAATCAGGATCAATAGTTTTATCAAATGATTTTCTAATCACTTATGAACAAGACAATGTTCACATTTTGATAACTCGGCTTTTAAAGACGAACTCCAAATTCCTTCTTTCAAAAAATCAGTTATCCAAAAACTTGCACAATTTGACTAAATCTAGCATGCTAAATGTCATCATTTACACAAGCATAACTAGATGAACAAATATTTAGTAATTCATGAATTATCATCATAATACTAAAATAATTGTTCTCTTACAGTCAAAAACCATATAAAACATAAAATAATTGTCCAATACCATAATGCACATTGTATATACTATCACAACCATCTCTAATATAAATTTCAAAATACATCCCAATCATAGAAGAACAGATTCAGAATTGAGATCCTTAATGATCTCCAGATAAAATATGACATTATGTAGTGTGAAACATTGACCATTGTCAATCTCAAATTTACAAAGTCCTTAGACTTCAACTCGAGCTTAGTTTTCACATAATTTCATCTCGTCCCACTTAGAACATGATGAAGATGTAAATCAAATGTATGTATGTTGATAGTCAATGGTCTGTATTTACTGAATTTATAATCCACAAGAATAAGATTCAGTAAAAAATACAACACCGTAGACAATTATGCTTAAACCAAAAATTACAATGAATTTCTTTTTGTCCCTCTTGAACTCAAGATATTCATGACTAAAATGACCAAGTTTACATGCCATCTCACTTTCAGTTTAGCATATCTCTTCTTATTATTATTCTTCGCATTAGGATTAATTTGAAGTTTAACAACAGTATTTCTAATTTTATATTGCTCGTCATTTCCTCCATTCCTTCCAGTATGTCTTATGTATAGAGTTTGAAGTATTTAGAGAACTGGATTTAGAAACGAGAACACTTGATGCAGATTTGACAGCTCCAAGTATTATATCATTCAACTTAACAATAGGAATTGAATAAGTGAAAGTCTTAATACTTTCATCACGGGTCATGTTAACCCTCAAGTGTTCCCACTTATAAGGAAATGACCATGTTAGATCAGAATTCGATGTTGTTCAGAAAGTGATGTGTTACCATACTTCTTTATCAGATATTACCAAATATGATAAGTTGTAAGGTGTTGCACACTCTCAAGGACCACGTTGTCTACAACCGAGCTCACCAGTTTGTCATGAGCTAGGAATTTCTTATATTCCAAGCAAATGTAAGTCTTTTGATCCATCTTGATCTGAATCTCCATCCCAATCCCAGGATCTTTCATAACATGGTAGATAGTATTTAATGTATCTTGTTCTCCAAGAACATTTAATTAATTATGACGCCACATGTCATAATTATTATCATTGAGTTTTTATTCTATTTTATTTAACTCGGCGTTGATAGCTTTTGAAGCTATTATTTGGCTTGATTGAAGTGATTCACTGAGTTAATGTTCATTTATGTATCAATATGTTCAATGTTAAGCTAACAGACATCTGAAAAATTTAATACAAAATTTGATACCGAAAAATAAGTTAAAGTCATTAATCATCAATCTCATTAAGTATCCTCATTAATCAGAATCAGTTCCAAAACATGAACACAAATAGTTTTAGCTTTTACTCCAATAAATAACTAAAACTCCCACTTAACAACATGAATCTATATGCTTAATAACATTTATCATTATAAACGTAATAAAACACAATCATGTTATGAGTCAATAAAATAACTCAAAGTAGTCAAGAAAATCCAATGTCTACTATGAGCCCAAAAAATCAACTACTAAGGTTATTCTTAATCTACTCTTATTTCAACATCACTATCAGGCAATTTCCATTAATAGTTTGAATCCTCTTTGACATTTATGTCTCTTGAAGTACTACATTTAGAATTGACATTATGAAAAAATATGGCGTAAGGATCTAGGTGATGATTCGTATTCAAAGCGTTACATTTACCTCTCAAGGTAATAACACCGAATTAATGAATTATTTTTAATACATAGACATGTCATCCCAACAACTTGTCTACTTGAATCTTTAACCCAATCCACCAATCTTTTTCTCATAAAAATTATCACCATTACTATTAAATTCCAATCTTGACATAATTTTGTCCTAGAAAACTACTGTAAATCTTCTTGGAAATGTCATAGCTCAAGTTTCAACTCTTATTAAGTCGTGAGCTATTAAGTCGGAATTACATTATGTGATAATAAGAAAGAGAGACTAAACTATGCAACTCCGTCAAGCAACATAATTTTCCAAAATTGCGTGCAAGTATTTCATGTAATTCTTAAAAAAAATTGCATAAAAATATTCTCGAATTTATAGAACAACAATTGTTCATATCATCGAGTCATACCTATATAAAATGAGCAACCATTTAAACATCTAATGCTTAAATATTTATCACATGAATTATCAAGCTCACAATTACGCAAGAAAAATTTAATTTCAATGATAATAAGCTAATTCACAAGTGAAATAAATAATTTGTGGTTCTCATATTAATAGATAAATAAATACTTGAACTTACTTAGTTCAAATACCTCCAAAATATGCAAATTAAGAATCTACACTGAAAAATAAGAACGAAGCAACTTTCGGAACCTAAATCGGAGTTAAAACGAGTTTAAACTATCCAAAACAAGATTACACAAGCACACATTCCGGAAAACCAGAACCGGGCGCCGGAAAACAGCACCGCATGCCGGAAACAGCCAAAATGCACCTGGAAACCTCTGTACGCGCTAACACGCGCCTCCAGGTGGTTTCACGCGTCAACATGGTCGCTGTTGAGTGTTCACGGTTCGGTAAGGACGAAATACTAGTTGGGTATAGGTTCAGCCCTTGAACCCAGTTTGCACAGTTCGGTCAACCCGTCTTGACTGATTCTTAACTGAATTTCAAAAATTACATTTGAGTCCTCAGAATGTATCTAATTTTCGAAACAATGACCCCTGATTTATCTGAAATTTTGCAGTTTGGTCCCAAATTCGTGAAATACTTTAAAAAAAATCTCATCTCAACCAAAATTAACGAATAATATACCATTGGAATCCTCTTCCAACGTAGATTAATCCAGTACAAAGAACATACCAAAAATCATTCTGTGCTGTTCGTAATGAACAATCAAAGTTCACATTTTTTTTCAAAATTTGATTTAATTCGCACAAATGGCTTCACAAAAAATTCTGAAATTTTGCAGATATATTCTACATCATATCATGCACATACAGTAAGGTTGCGTTTGTTTTGAGACTCACATGGATGGACTTAGGACTTTGCGCTCCCCGTCTCATATGAGTTTGAGATTTAGAATCTAGTTTTCATATCCCACATTCAATCCACAACTACAGATACCTATAAAATCTATTACTCTCTCTGTCCCGCTATGTTTGTCACATTTTCCTTTTATGGGCGTCCCGCTATGTTTATCCCAGTCCATAAAAGGAAAAAGTAACACTTCACTACCTATTGTTTTAATATTATTCCCCTTACTTTTCATATCAACTACCTCACATACCTTCACTTTTCATCCATTAAATATTATAAAAACTCACTATCTATTATTTTAATATTATTCCTTAAACTATTCAACCAAAAGAAATGGACAAACATAGCGGGGACGGAGGGAGTATTACTCTTCCCAATACATCACACTTTATACACTTTATTATTATTCTCAATATAATATAATAATACAATATTAACATTGATTTGACATAAAATTAAATCTCACACTACTCAAAACTCAAAACAAACACATACATTTACTATTCATCAAGGATTCTAAATCTCTATATTTTAAAACATTGACTTGCTCCGCACACTTAAATCCCAAAACAAACACACACCCTAAAATTTTCAAATTTATAATTCGTCTGTTTCAATAAATCAAAAAATTGAAAAAAATCAATATTTCATGCTTCAATGCGTAAATCATATCATAACACATATAAGCATACATACGTGCGAAAGAGAATCGTAATCACATACGAGAATTCAACATAATGGCTCTGATACCATTGTTGGAACACAGGGTTAGAAATCCACTAATCTCTATTCTAGAATTGCAGCGGAAAATATCAAATCCGGTTGAATTCATCATACGCACTGAATTCTCTCAGTCCGAAACACAACCACACGAAATTGATCACAGATTGCTTCCATTACTGTATTAAGTGATGTGTTAGGAAGAAATCACCACATAAGTTTCTTCCTGCATCTTACGTATTTTTTCTCAAGATTATCCACTTCATGTGTTGATATTCTTTATTATTAATTAATAATTAATATTAAATTAATTATTAATATAATAATTACTTTCAACCCACTTCTATTATCCCAACTGGCCCAAAGATTATAGTTATACAAAATTTCACTTCAGAGACCTCTCTAAGATGTCCTTAATTGCAATTTAATTTCCGCCAACTTTGAGACTAAGGTCGGGCAATTTAAAAAAAATTGATACTACATTAATAAAGTTAACTTTTTCTGATTAAAAAAAAAAAAAAATTGGTAAATTTTAAAAAATGTAATTCATGGGATGAAAAGTAATTCTATCACTTTACAATTGCATATAACATATTTAATGTCATTTGAATGACTTAAAATAACTTATGAACCAACACATTGAAAGAATTCCGTAAGAACGAACAATTTTTAAGTTGAGTCTCAGTTTAAATTTTTATTTTTTTTAAATAAAAATAATTTCGTTCTCAAATTGTGAAGAGATTACATACAATTTGTCTATAAATTTTTTAAAAATTATTTGCAAACAAAAAATAATAATTTATTTTTGGTATCCTCTTTACTGATAATGGCAATATGGACCTCATGTGATGAAATATAGGTAGGTAACTATTATATATGAATTACATTTTGTATGCAAACAACTTAACTACAAGCAAAACTCCCTATTATTTTTTGTATATATTTACGTAGCAAGCTATTGATAGCTAGTTTAAATGGATTAATTGTGTGGAATATGAGTGGTAATTAACTAATCAAACAATGAGAGTTCAAATGATTGAACTATGAAAGATTTAAAAACTGTAAGCGTAAATATAGTGCACGAGATTAGGGCAAATTTTGCCTATTGTATAGATATATTTCGGATCATTTTTGGGTCTTAAGTGCCCATATTTATACTACATAGGAGATTACATTTCACTCTTTGTTTTACTTGTCGGGACACCAAATTGTCAAACTTCCATTTAATGTTCGGTACTTCATTTTACATTAATTTTTGACATCTCCTGAGAGCTCTTGAGAGCTCGCCTTAGTTAGCAGCGCGATGTTGGATTTTGGAGTCTGAGTTGTGGAATGAGTCCAGGGAGGACAAGACTTGCGGAATGAGTCCAGGGAGGACAAGACTTGCGGAATGAGTCCAGGGAGGACAAGACGCTCGACCAGTTGAGGTCGTGCACTTCCTCTCCAAAGGTCGGGTCTCGTGCACTGATCTCTAGGTGGGAGATTGTTGGGATTGTTGAGCCCCGATCGAAACCGTAACGCTTGGGACGCGGAGGCGCCGACCTATGCTCGTGTGGTCGAGCACTTATGCTCGGTCGAGCACCCCCATGCAGCCTTCGCGAAGGCGCGACTACCCAAGAGATGAGCTCGGCGGTTCAAATTTCGACCAAAGCCCGAGGTCGAGCTCGAGGTGGAGCGGTATCGAGCATCGTTCCGGGGATCCGTGGGAGCAATTATGGTCGAAATCGCTCCTGAGAAGTTTGATGGAACGGATTTTTATTGGTTCTTGCAAGATCAAGATGGTCGCCAACGTGTTTGAGATCGCGGGGAATTGGTGGGCCGAAGAGCATTGAATGGGTGAGGTATGGGGCGGTTTGAGTTATAAATAACCCCGGAGGAGGGATCTATCAGCTTCAGACTCGATCTGGGTTTGATCGGCGGAGAAAACTCGACCAAAGGTGCTCGACCAAGGTGCTCGACCAAGGTGCTTTGACCAAAGGTGTCGAGCGGCCGGTTGATCCATCGATCTTGATCCGGAAGGACATTGCGGAATGGTGCTTGATTCTTGTGTGAATCCGAGAGGATCATTGGGTGTATTGTTCGATTATTCGGAAATCTCCTAGTATCTAAGATGGGCGTTGTGGAACGTTGTTCGATCATGTGGGATCGGAGATGGACGTTGAGCAAGTCCTTGGATCAAATTGATATGTGTGGGTTCTCGAGGTTCGAGAAGGATGTTGTGGGGTCCTTTGATCAAGTGTGGATCAAAGCCGAACATTGAGGGACATGAGAGAGGGCCAATGAGAGATGGGGAAGACGAAGTTACGTCTTGGAGTCGATCTCGGTGGGAGATTGTTGGGTTTTGGAGTCCGAGTTGAATGAAGGAGGAATGAGTCCGGGGATCTCGACCCGTGTGAGGTCGTGCACTCACTCGATGTCGATCTCAAGTGGAGATTGTTGGGATTGTTGGAGCCTGATCGAAACCGGAATGCAGGATGCGGGAGGCGCTCGACCTGTGCTCGTGGTCGAAAGCACCCCTTATGCGCCCGATTGAGCACGACCGATGAAAGTGAGCTCAGCGGTTACCTTGACCAAAGCCCAAGGTCGAAAGCGCCCCGAGGCTGTCTTGTGATTTAGATTTTTGTCAGGATGGGCAAAAGCCCCAGGAAATCTATGTTTTTGTATAAATAACCCATAACTCCCCCATTGTATCTTGCACTATCTTGTATGGTCATACGAGAAAATTAATAGATCTCTCCTGGCTTGGTAGTGCCCCAAGATGTAGTCAGTTTGACGAACTGGGTAACAAATTGTTTGTCCTTTAATTCGTTTGTTCCATTATTTTCTTATAATTGCTTGCTTAAATTCCTAACCCCCCGGCAAGTCCTTGAATCCTTTGTCGTAGTTCTCTTTGCGGAATGAGTCTTGGGGAGGACAAGACTTGCATACAAGAAAAGGACAAGATCTCTCCCGATTGAGGTCGTGTACTTTTCGCTCGATGTCGATGTATCTCGGGGTTGAGATTGTGGGATTGTTGAGGGTAACCAAAATGTTTGTCCTTTAGGCGCCGACGTTGTTCCATTATTTTCTCTATAATTGCTTGCTTAAATTCCTAACGGTTTCGACCAAAGCCCGAGCATTCAAGCTCAGGCGTGGATCTGGATGGACCAAATCTGTGGTTTTTATGGTGGATGAAGGTTTTTGTATAAATAACCCGACCCCTCCATTGTATCATGCACTATCTTGATGGTCAACAAGAAAATTTTGGATCTCTGGTTGGTTGCCCCTGGATGTATCGGAAGAACCGGGTAACAAATTGTTTGACTTTAATTCGTTGTTCCATTATTTTTCCTATAATTGCTTGCTTAAATTCCTAACAACTGGTATCAGAGCATCTGGCTCAAGGGATCTGGTGGGAGCAATTATGGTGGATGAAGGGAAATCGCTTGTTGAGAAGTTTGATGGAACAAATTTTGAGTTATGGTTCTTGCAAGATCGGAGAGGGATTGACGCGTGCTCGAGATCGATGGGAATTGGTGGATGAAGAACATTGAACTGGGTGCGGTATGGGACGGCTTGAGTTATGCTTGAGTCGAGAGGGTGCTCGACCAAAAGGTGCTTTCGACGGGGTTTGGTGCTTTCGACCAAAGGTGTGCTCGACCAAAGGTGCTCGACCGGCGGCTGATCCATCGATCTTGATTCTGGAAGGACATTGCGGAATGGTGCTTGATTCTTGTGTGAATCCTAGAGGATCATTGAGGGGTATATCCAGGATCATGGTCGGAAATCAATGCGGATCTAAGATGGGCGCTGTGGAACGTTGCTCGATCATGTGGGACCGGAGATGGACGTTGAGGAGCGGAGCTTGGATCAAATTGATATGTGTGGGCCGAAGTAATGCAGGTTTGAGAAGGATGTTGTGGGACGTTGCTTGGATCAAGTGTGGATCAAAGTCGAACGTTGAGGGACATTGCTCGGATCGAGAGTTACTGCCAATGAGAGATGGGGAAGACGAGTTAAGGCTTGGAGTCAGTCTCCAGGTGGGAGATTGTTGGGTTTTGGAGTCTGAGTTGCGGAATGAGTCCAGGGAGGACAAGACGCTCGACCAGTTGAGGTCGTGCACTTCCGCTCCAGTGTCAGTCTCCAGGTGAGAGATTGTTGAGATTGTTGGAGCCTGATCGAAATCGAAATGCAGGAAGCGGGAGGCGCTCGACCTGTGCTCGTGGTCGAGCACTTATGCTTGGTCGAGCACCCCATGCAAAGGCGCAAGAAGGCGCCGACCAAGAGGGTGAGATCGGCGGTTTCCGGCCGACCAAAGCTTGAGGTCGAAAGGGCAGCCCGAGGGCCTGTGTGGATTTAGGGTTTCAGCCAGTATGGGCCAAATCTAGGGTTTTGGCCCACTTTCGTGCAGTCTAGGTTTTTTGTATAAATAACCCCTGACTCCCCCATTGTATCTTGCACTATCTTGTATGGCCATACAAGAAAACTAATAGATCTCTCCTGGCTTGGTAGTGCCCCCAGATGTAGTCAGTTTGACGAACTGGGTAACCAAATTATTTGTCCTTTAATTCGTTGTTCCATTATTTTCTCCTATAATTGCTTGCTTAAATTCCTAACACGCGACACCTGGCAAGTCCTTGAATCCTTTGTCGTAGTTCTCCGATCCTTCCCCAAACTGCGTAACCAATGTTGTCGTCTTGTAGCTCAAGCCATTGACTTAGCCATATTTGGAGGGTTTTCCTAACTTTGTATCGCACTGCAACATTAACTCCCTTGTGTACAAGCGAGCTTCTAGAGGACATTGTACTTGTTGTACCTTCCGGATGAGCTTGGATAATAGACCTTCTGTTGAGAGCTTACTAAGCAAGCTCAATGAGAGCTCATTGAGCGAGCTCACAGTTAGCTAGTTTGTGAGCTCTATAAGCGAGCTTAATGAGAGCTCTATGAGGAGTTCATAATGAACTAGTATGAGCTCGTTGAGTGAGCTCATAACAAGCTCTTGACCCTTGTTATTTTCGTAAAACTTTCCAAGAGCTCTATGAGCGAGCTACTTGGGGGTGGCGGCCTCGGCCTTTTCTTGGTGAACTAGAGTCTATCTCAAGTGGGCGAGCTCACTTAACATTGCCGAGCTGGGCGAGTACGGCCCATCAGATGTCCGATTGGGCTCTTTATTAACTGATGAAATATTAATGAGCTTGAGCTGAATTAATAGTGATACAACACAAACTCATTTCGAAACCTGTTGGGGAATATCCTGGAATCCATCTCATTATCATCCTACACTCTACTATTTGGATTGAAAATGATTTTGTTTCACAATAGATTAGAAGATTTAATTCTTGTAGATGTTACATTTGCTTGAAATCATGCTGGTGTTCTTCTTACAAGTGTCTACTATTGAGTATCATCCCTCGATTTATTACCCACTCAATTGAGGAGTCAACAATATGTGTTAGGAGTTTTTCGTATCTCCCTTACCAAAAACATAATTTTTTTCTATTTCTCCTTGATATATATATATATATTTTGTATCTATAAATACTTTATATCATGAATTCATATTGGTTATCTCGATGAAATATACTAACTCAACTAAATAAACATAGAGTAACACTCATGTGAACCAGATTCATACATGAACTCTATCATTGTTACATGTAAAAACTATCACTGTTATGCATAAAAACTTTCACTGTTTAAAAATATAAAACATTTTCTAAACAGTGATTATTTTTGTGCATAACAGTGATAGTTTTTATATATAACAGTGAGAATTTTTGTATGTAACAGTGATACTTAAATAACCGAGTTCATAGCATGAACCAAGTCTATACATTTTTTTGTCATAAACATATACTCTCAAATTAATACACATCTTAATATATATGTCAATGCTTTTTAATTTAAAAATTCACCAATCATTTTAATTTTATGGTAATTCCAAAATTATTGATGATAAAGATTATAATATACTACTCCTAGTTTATAAATATACATGAAATCAAATAAGTAATACAATAAAAATTCAAAACTCCAACATAATCCAAAACCAAGAATCACACGAAACATTCTAAAGAAGACACAATTTATCCGTATTTCAGATGCGCTCATTGTTAGAAATTTATACAATTACGTGAATATATATAAATACAAGAAACATCCTCAATCATCAAGGATTAGCGGAAATTGTAGGACAACAACATGCTCAATCATCAAGGATTAGTGGATTTAGTGAAATACCTGGATCCATAGTAATATTTTGTATAGGAAAAACCTCACCAATGCAACAGGATCGATGGGGTGGTTTTATCGCCTTCCTCAACTAAATCTCCGTATGGGTCCTTCGTTTTCCCTCCTGATGGGGAGAGTAGAAAATTGTATGCGATTTAGTATATCGAGGGCCATAACCATAATGCTCTTTATATAGTACTCAATTAGAGTTCTCATAATCCCCGTAATTAAGTCCTATTTGGTATCTACTCATAATTCCATATCAATTTTAATAGTCAATGGTATATCCATAATTGAGTCAATCAATTAAGATATAATTATAAATGGCTAATATAATCGCATTAAATATGTTGCCCATATATAGGAAATAATAATTTCCTAATATTCTCCCACTTGGGCTACATATTAACCTTAAGCAATTATATTTCCTTATGTGCACAACTTTACGCCATTCATTCTTTGACTATTGCTTTACAATTTCGTCCATCTCATATACTAGAAATGAGACTATCACAATTTTCATCACATCATATATTGTGACTAAACCATGATAATCACCATACTAGTACACTCAACGACATAGATAAAATATGGTGAGCATCATGGAAATTTCATGCAATGTGATCTTAATCATGCCTATTTCCAATTGACCCAACTGTAGTCTTTACCGAGATCAACATATGCAATGAAAAACATCACATACTAACACATAATGAGTTCAGAAATAACATAGCCATCAACTTTATTCTGCAGAAAAAGAGAACCGAAGAAAATTCATAGAACATTAACTCCCTCTAAATTAAGGTAAAGTTTTGAATAACACCCATATGAGCAGTATGCTCGTGAAACAGTTTTGGTGTTACTGCCTTAGTTAAGGGATCCGCTAGCATAGAATTCGTCTTAATATGTTCTATGAAAATTTGTTTATTCTGAACTCTCTCCTCAACAACAAGAAACTTGATTTCAATGAACTTCGACTTTACAGAGTTCTTGTTGTTATTCGAGTAAAGAACGACTGAGCTATTGTCACAATAAATCCTCAGCGGTCGTTCAATGCCGTCAACCACACGCAGCCCAGTGACAAAATTCCGCAGCTATATCCCATGATTGGATGTCTCATAGCATGCAATGAACTCTGCAACTATGGTGGATGAGGCTATGAGAGTTTTCTTAACAGATTTCCATGATATAGCTCCACCGGCCAATGTAAAGACATATCCAGATGTGGAGCGCTTGCTATCTTGACATCCAACAAAATCGGAGTCAGAATACCCTATGATCTCCAAATTGTCTGATCTCCGATAAGTGAGCATGTAATCAATTGTTATCTTCAATTATCGCATTACGCGTTTGGCTGCCTTCCAATGTTGCTCTCCCGGATTGCTCAAGTATCTTCCTAATACTCCCACTATAAATGCCAAATTAGGACGAGTACAAACTTGAGCGTACATAAGGCTTCCCACTGCTGACGCATAGGGAATTTTTTGCATCTCTCCTCTTTCAAAATCATTATCAGGGCACTGTTTGAGACTAAACTTGTCTCTGTTGGGATATTTTAGTTTTGATGAATTATGCCAAAACATTATCAACTTGTGTTTTTGAAGCTAATCTACAGATAACAAGTTGAGGGGGAACGAGAGAACACGTTGAGGGGGAACTCACGAAATCAAAAGAAGATGATCAAGATCGACGAGGTCGCAGAGACAAGACCGACGAGATCAGATGAGTAAGATGAGTTCCGAGGTAATCGTGAGTTGTGCAAAATCGAAGAAGAGAAGAAAAGCTAAGCCACCGATCGTAAGATCGAGATGACGGATGACCCGATCGGATGACCAGAAAAGATAATTCGATCGGGAGACCGATCGATGACGGATCGTAAGAGAAGGGTGCATATCGGAAGAGGAGGTTGCCGATCGGAAGAGGAGCAGATAAGACCGACGAGATCGACGCGGATCGAGATCGATAAGCTAACCCGATGTACTAACTGATGCAGATAAACCGATATGCCGACTGATGCTATATCGACCGATCACGTGAGCCGATCGATCAGGGCGAGAAGAAATTAGATATCGAAACCGTAAATGCAGATACCAGATCAAAGCGAGAAGAAATCAAGAGAAGTCATCCAAGTCATGTTCATCGAGAATCGTAACGCTTATTGATGATCAGCTTAGATGAAAGTGCTAATGACTGAGGGTCGATTGTCCAAGTCGAAGAAGTCAACTTAGTTAGCCCGAGTGTCAAGATGCCCGACGCATAAGGTCCGCCAAGAGAAGTCTCGCGAATCAAGAACTCAAGACTCAGAGAATCCTCAAAACTCATAATGATCCTCAAGATTATAGCCAAGTAGATTCAAATTGACGTGGACCAATGAGAGGAAGACAACAAGCCTGAAGAAGCTGGAAAAGCTACAGAATAATATGGATTTGAATGTGACAACATCCAACGGTAACATTCAAATGCACACTATAAATACAAGTTCTTCCTTCATTATTCGTGTGGGTGGATGTAGAGAGTGTGGAAAAAGATGCTACAGAGCCAAGAGCCATATACTCAAGCATTTCCACCATAGAACACTGAGCAAGAAATACACGCATATATTCAAGAGTGTTCTACCCTAGATCTAAGCACAAATGTAATATCCTAAGCTTAGAGAGATTTTCCCATCCTTAGCATTGAGGCTAAACAAATGCAAGGGAAAATCTCAACCTAGTTGGAAACCAAACAAACCTTTACCCAAATCAGTTTGATAGGTTAAGTTTGTAGGTGAGTGTGAACTCGGTAAACATCAAGCAATCCCGAAAGGGAGGGTAGGCAATCCCGTGAGGGAGATAAGTCCCGTTTGAGTGTGAACTCAGTAAACATTTGTTGGGTGTTGGACTAACACGTTAAACTAAGTCCAGTCGGTTAAGTTGGTGCCCCATGAAGGAAAGAGTGGATGTAGGACGAGTTGTCCGAACCACTATAAAAATCGTGTGTTCTATACTGCTTTATGTTCTTACTTGTCATATACATTCGACCATAAGCAAAACACATCGTTATTAAAAGCAAAAATTGGAATCACCATTCCCTCACCCCTGTTTTATATGCATTACAATTGGTATTTAACGCACTAATGGATTTTCAAAATGGGACCAACAGTCTCCTTTAGCGACAGGGGTATCCGAAGGTTTACAGTCTTTCATGTCAAATCTACTCAAAACCTTATCGATATAGCTCTTTTGCGATAATCCAAGAATACCTTGAGAACGATCTCTAAGTATTTGGATTCCTAATACAAAAGAGGCTTCACCAAGATCTTTCATCTCGAATTTCTTCGTCAGAAATCTCTTAGTTTCGCACAATAAGTCTATATCGCTACTAGCAAGTAGAATATCATCGACGTACAAAACCAAGAAAATGTATTTACTCCCACTGAACAAGTGATATACACAATCGTCAACGACATTCACCTCGAAACCATATGAAGTAACGACTTGATGAAATTTGTGATACCATTGACGGGATGCTTGTTTAAGCCCATATATGGATTTCTTTAATTTGCAAACCATATACTTTGGATCTCCGGATACAAAGTTTTCCGGCTGCACCATATAGATTGTTTCTTCAATGTCACCATTGAGAAACGCAGTCTTTACATCCATCTGGTGTAGCTCGAGATCAAAATGAGCTACCAGTGCCATAATAGTTCTAAAAGAGTCATTCGATGATACTGGAGAGAAGGTCTCTTTATAGTCAATGCCCTCCTTTTGAGTAAAGCCTTTAGCGACCAAACGAGCCTTATATCTTTTGATATTGCTCTTTGAATCCCTCTTGGTTTTAAATATCCATTTACAACCAATGGGTTTCACACCTTCAGGCAATTTGACAAGATCCCAAACGTCATTGTCACTCATAGACTTCATCTCATCCTTCATGGCATCAATCCACTTTTGAGAGTTAGAACTACATTTGGCTTGTGCAAAGGTGATTGGATCATCCTCTGTCAAACCTATGCCATCCTCATGTTCTTCGAGAAATACTACATAATCATCCGAAATTGCATTTCTCCCTCTTAGTTTTAAATATTCATTTACAACCAATGGGTTTCACACCTTCAGACAATTTGACAAGATCCCAAACATCATTGTCACTCATAGACTTCATCTCATCCTTCATGGCATCAATCCACTTTTGAGAGTTAGAACTACATTTGGCTTGTGCAAAGGTGATTGGATCATCCTCTGTCAAACCTATGTCATCCTCATGTTCTTGGAGAAATACTACATAATCATCCGAAATTGCACTCCTCCTTTCTCCAGTGGATCGCCTTAATGGCACCTCTTGAGGTTGATGAGTTTCTACTTCAGCTAATGGAGGAAGAATCTCATTGTTGTCTTGATTTGGAATGACGTTAGGAACATCATTCTTTACCACTGGAATGACGTTAGAACATCATTCTCTACCATCGAATTGTGTTTTGAGCAAAGAATGGTATAGAAACCATATCCTTTGTCAATAATGATTCCTCCTCAAAGACAACATTCCTTATGATCTCTTCCCTCCCAAACTCAACATCCTCAAGAAATCTAGCATTTCCCGTTTCAAAAAAGGTTATTGATGTGGGATGGTAAAATTTATACCCCCGAGAATACTCAGGATAACCAACAAAGTAATAGCTAACCGTTCTTGAGTCCAATTTTCCTTCATAAGGCCTGTAAGGTCGCGCCTCAGCTGGACAACCCCAGATGTGCAAGTGCCTAATACTAGGTTTCTTGCCCATGAAAACTTCATAGGGGGTTTTGGTAACTGCTTTGCTAGGTACCCTATTGAGAATATGTATTGCGGTCTTCAAAGCTTCTCCCCAAAGTGACTCTGATAAGGATGAATGAGAAATCATACTCCTTACCATATCCTTAAGAGTTCGGTTTCATCGTTCGGCAACACCATTCATGCTGGGGGACCCCGGCATTGTGTATTGCGGAACAATTCCACACTCTCTGAGGAAAAGTGCGAAGGGCCCGGGACGTTGTTCTCCTGATCCATCATATCATCCTTAGTATTCACCACCACGATCCGATCTGACATCCTTAATTTTCTTTCCAAGTCGAAGTTCAACTTCAGCTTTGAAAGACTTGAAAACGTCCAAAGATTGGGATTTCTCATGTATCAAATATAGGTAGCCGAATCTAGAGTAATCGTCTATGAACGTAATGAAGTATCGTTGTCCATTCCAAGATGTTGTAGGGAATGGACCACATATATCAGTGTGAATAAGTTCTAAGACATCCTTAGCTCTTTCGGCACCTAATTTCCTCACTTTTGTTAATTTCCCTTTGATGCACTCAACATAGATTTGAAAATCTATCAAATCTAGGGGATCAAGGATTCCATCTAACACAAGCCTTTGCATTCTTTGTTTAGAGATATGCCCTAAACGCTTGTGCCACAAAATGGCAGAATCCTCACTGAATTTCCTTTTTGTACCTTTAGAACTTGTTTGCAGTATAATGTTATGGGAAGTAACAACATCAAGTATATATAGATTATCAATCAAGGAACCAGTACCAATAAGATTTGAATTTTGAAAGAGGCTAACTTCATTATCTCCAAAAGAACAAGAAAAACCCAATATGTCCAAACAGGAAATAGAAATTAAATTCTGTCTAAATGACGGTACAACTAATGTCTCAAACAAATCCAAATAAAAAGCAGTCCTTAAATGCAATCTAAAAGTCCCTATAGCCTCCACTACAACTTTATTGTCGTCGCCCGCATAGATGAATCTTTCAGCATCACTTGGCGGTCAGCTCCACAGGCAACCCTGCAAAGACATACTTATGTGAGTAGTAGCACCAGAATCTACCCACCAAGTATCTTTTGGTACAAAAGATAAATTCATTTCAGAACAAACAAAAGTTAGAGGTGTACCCTTCTTAACACGCCATGCAGCGTACTTGGGGCATTCTTTCTTCATATGCCCCGGCTTCTTACAAAAGAAGCAATTTTGTTCATCAATCTTTTGCTTCTTTTGTTGAGAAGATCCCTCTGCAGTACCCTTAGCTGTCTTTGTCTTCTTTATCTGAGAGTTAAATGCTAAATGAGCACTTTCAGTCTTATCTCTTTGCTGCCTCTCTTCTTCTTGCACACAGTGAGATATAAGCTCATTAAGGGACCACTTGTCCTTTTGAGTGTTATAACTCACTTTGAATTGCCCAAAGTGTGCAGGAAGTGAGATCAAAACCAAATGCACGAGTAAGTCCTCAGACAGCTCTAACTTTAGTGCTTTTAGTTTTGATGCGAGATTAGACATCTCCATAATGTACTCCCTTATGTTCCCTTTTCCCTTGTACTTCATGGAAACGAGTGATGCCAAATGGCTACTAGCCTCTGACTTTTCATTTCTATGAAAGTACTACTCAATGGACTCAAGGAACTTTTTAGCATTTTCACTCTCAGTAATAGAGCCCCGAAATGCTTCCGGAATGGATCGCTTCATGATCATCAAACTCATTCGGTTAGATCGATCCCACTTCTCAATTTTGACCTCTTTCGGGTCATCCTCAGTAGGAATGGGTCGATCAGACCGAAGCCAGATCGAAATCCATACAACCGAGAACAATTTCTATGTTCTCTTTCCAAATTTTAAAATTCGTCCCACTCAGCTTTGGGATGTTATTAACTTGAGCAGACACATTATTAGTTGTAGCAACAGAAACTGAAGAATTATAAGCATACTCACATAAACTTATATCTCATAAAATGAATAAGACATGAATGAATAAACAAATAAATTGAGGACCCAAGCAAGATACCGAGTACAACATTAACCTCCGTCGAAACAGAAAGTTAATTGTAAGTGGTATTCTTGGTGCAATGATCAAGCACTAATAATAAATTCGGTCAAACAAAAGTATGTCGAAGGACGGACTAATGTTCACATGAAAACAAAAATAATTATTACATGCTTATCATCACAAATGTATTGTCATTCGGCCAAGTTGCGTCAAACCGAAGGGCCGATCACAACATGCATAAATAACTTTACACCAACATCTATGTAATTTTAATAAAAGCACTCTCGACAACAGAGGTTGCGAAGGCTACTTGTTGTTTTGATTGATTATATTAAAAATTACTAGACAAAAAAAAATTAATATTAACTTAATTTAATTATATTTTCAATCAAACAACATAATTGCCATGTCCCCAATTTAATTCAATTAAAGTCTAGAAACCAAAATAGACCTTAATTAATAATAGCATTTACTCGTCCACTCAATCACCAAAATATGAATTATCATTTATATAAAAAAAAAAAGGAACAGTAGTAGCAATGCTTCAAAATTCCAAAAACACCTTATTTAATATTGATTTGGAAACCACGGTATAGCAGTAACATTAATCCCAAAAGTTAAAACACCACAAAGATTTGTCAATTTATCGCAGCACAAACAGGAGCCTTAATCCACCAAAACATAATTAACTCAAATATAAAATCAAATACTAACAGATGCTTACGCCTTAAATCATGAAGCCCATATACAATTGACCGAAAAAAAAAATCAATTGCTATCAAGGATTTGAATATGCGAGACATCATCCTTAATTAAAGAAATCATTCGCAAATAATAATTACAACCGCCAAAGCCCTGATTTCAGAAGATTAAAAAATATAAAATTCTTCCAAAAATTTCTGAAAATCAATAGATCCAATAAATTAATTAATAATCCATAAATCCCAACAATAAAACAGTGATGACTGCTCTGATACCACTTGTTAGAGTTTATTGCACTTTTGGTCCCACAGGACACGTCTCCTCACGCTTTTAGTCCCAAAGCTTAAACTTTTGGTCTCAAAACTGAAAATTTTGACACTTTTGGTCTCAAAATCGAAATTTTTGACACTTTTGGTCCCAAATCGCGTGTCTTGTGGGACCAAAAGTGTAAGCTTTTGGGACCAAAATTGTCAAATATTTCGGCTTTGGGACCAAAAGTGTCAAAATTTTTTGCTTTGGGACCAAAAGCGTGAGAAGGCGTGTCCTGTGGGACCAAAAGTGCAATAAACTCCCACTTGTTAGAAATTTATACAATTACGGGAATATATATAAATACAAGAAACATCCTAGATGCGGAAATTTTAGGACAACAACATGCTCAATCATCAAGGATTAGTGGATTTAGTGAAATACCTGGATCCATAGCAATATTTTGTATAGGAAAAGCCTCACCAATGCAACAGGATCGATGGGGTGGTTTTATCGCCTTCCTCAACTAAATCTCCGTATGGGTCATTCGTTTTCCCTCCTGATGGGCAGAGTAAAAAACTGTATGCGATTTTAGTATATCGGGGGTCATAACCATAATGCTCTTTATATAGTACTCAATTAGGGTTCCCATAATCCCCGTAATTAAGTTATATTTGATATCTACTCATAATTTCATATCAATTTTAATAGTCAATGGTATCACCATAATTGAGTCAATCAATTAAAATATAATTATAAATGGCTAATATAATCGGTTAAATATATGACCCATATATAAAAAATAATAATTTCCTGACACTCATTACTTCATCTTAATTTCTCACTGAATATAGAGAAGAAGGCAGATATTATTGTTCCCCTTTTGAACTCTGCTTATCTACTCGTGTACTTTGAAGCTCCCCATCGTACTGTACTTCCAACTGAATCTAGAGGTACTTACTACACAAAGCTTAGGAAGTACTCTGAGTAAGATTTTTGTTTGGGTTTTCTTCTTCTTTCCTTTTCTAAAAAAAATGTATTATTTTAATTCACAAGAGTGGAATTCAACTGAAAAGGGTTTGGTCTAGTTTTGAAGCCCTTTCATCTTAGATCTCAATTTAAAAAAAAACAGTAGAGGCTAAGCTAATAATAGATCTCAGGTAGTTAGGTGAATAATTATTGCAATTCGACAAAAGGGCTATATATCAACAAAGATAAGATTTCATCTTTATCTATTCTCAAATTTCGTTCTTCAAAAAACTGAGCTTGTTGATGCATTTTTCAACAAAAAAATTGGGGAGAGAGAAACGAGTAAGGGGGGTGGGTTGTATTAGTATTTTAAAGAAAGAAATTCAATTAAAAAGTGATGGATAGTAGATGGTGGGAAGAAACGACGCCGTACCCTATCTCACCAAACACAAACACAAACACAAACCCTAACCAAACCCCACCTGGAGAAGATCCGCCGCCGTCGTCCAGCTCCGGCCGCCGCCCCCGCGGCCGTCCACCTGGTTCAAGGAACAAACCCAGAGCTCCCTTAGTAATCATCAAAGACAGTCCAAGCGCCCTCCGCAGCCACGTCTTCGAAATCGGCGACGGCGCCGACGTCTACGGCTGCATCGCGGCCTTCGTGCGGCGGCGGCGGTGCGGGGTGTCGGTCCTGAGCGGCAGGGGGTTCGTGACGGGCGTGAGGCTGGGTCAACCGGAGGGGGTTATGATGCTTGAAGGGAGGTACGATGTTCTGTCGTTGTCGGGGATGTTCTTGCCGGAGGCGGGGACGGCGAGGTTGACGGTGTACCTGGGCGGTGGGGATGGGCGGGTGGTGGGCGGCGTGGTGGTGGGGGAATTGAAGGCGGTGGGGCCGGTGGTGGTTATTACGGCTGCGTTTACGAATGCGGTGTATGAGAGATTGCCGATTGATGATGATCAAGAAATATTGGGGTTAGAGGAAACAACACCGGCAGGATTTCAGGATGAGACGAAATCGTCGGAGTATGATTGTGGAATGGCTAACAATGCCGTTTGGCCGCCTCCTCCTCCTACATTTTGAGGATGTAAGAGTTTGGTAGCTGTTTTAAGAGTTAGGGATGAGGAAAGGTTAGTCATTTGAATCTCTCCTTTTCCTATTCTTATAATTTGATCCATTTTGGGAGGATTAATTAGCCAATTATGATCTATTTTTTTCTATATTATTAATAAAGACATGTATATTGATGTTTTTTTTTCTATATTAGGGTTAATAAGTTTCACACAAGAATTTGTGAAATTGATTAAGGGGTATGACTTATATATATTACTAAAGGGTATCAGTTGTGATAATTGAGAGGTATTTTTTTTATTGTATAAAAGGGTATTACTCATAACACTTTAGAGTGTGACTTATTTTACAACAGGGGTATTAGTAATGATAACTGAATTGTATAACTTATAGTACAAAAGGTAATGTTAGTCGTTATAACTGAAAGTTCATGTGTATAAATATGAAATCAGTTTCACAGGAGACCTATTCTTAATAAATACATGTATATTGATTATAGACAAGAGTCTAGTATGCAATAGGTGCACCGTGTAATGCAAGCTCATTTTTAAAGAGTGATTTGCACGGTTCACTTATTGCACAAAAGATCTACTCTCGACTATATTCATTTAATAATGTGACTAATATTAGTAGGTCTCTTGTGTGAAGCTGGTTATATATTTACAACTTTGACCCTTTAGTTATCATGACTGATACGCTTTTATAATTTTAGTCACCCTTTAGTATCATGGGTAATATTATTTATGTAGTTTATATTTTTCAGTTATTACAACTAAAATCCTTTAACAAGGTCTAAGGACAAAAAAACAGAAACATAGTCGTACAATAATAATACAAAATAGTGAGATGTTATGCATAATTTACAAACAAAAAGAACAGAAAATCTTCTTACGATCAAAGTCTAAACCTACAAAACTGTAAGCAACACTTTTTCATCGATTCAAAATCAGAAATTATGGAATCAATGAAAAATGTTGAGACAATTTCTTTCTCAATGTAGACAATTAAGTTATTTGCAAGAAAATCATCTTCCATCTTGCTCCGGAGTCTTGTTTTAACTTTTTCCATCGTTGAAAGTGCTCTTTATGTAGTTGTTGTAGATATGAGATGGGTCAATACAAGACGTATTAATCGATGATCAACGAAATCATAAGTTTTGAACTTTCCTGTTTCCATTAATCTTCGGTATAACTGAAAAAAGTGTTGGTATACCTTAAACATCTGGATGATTGGATATATCAACCTCATAATGAATCAACTAAAACTTCAAGGAACATTTTTCTTATTCAGTGAAATCCTCAGGATAAAACTTTAATGCCAATTTGCATATGTTCTCAACGTGAATACCTTATAGTTGTCTTGAGGATCTAAAGCCCAACTCAAAGTTAGAAGTTTCACTGCCTCCTCATTAAATTTACTACTCAACTCTAGCACATGAGGGTCTATTACTGCCATGAATATCTGAATTCAGAAATGATGCTTCATAGTTAAGATTGGTTGACGAGATCGATCTATGCGAGTGTATCGTGAATCCATGTTGGGAACTTCAATCTCATGTTTTCCACAAAAAAAGTATACTTTTTCAAGTAAAGCAGCTCATCCATCATCTCTCAATCGCAGGGCCGGTTATAAGGATGTTCAGTAAGCCTACCCGCACCGGGCCTCACTTTTTCCAGGGCCCCCATGCCCAAATTTTTGAGGCCTATTACTAGGCTTAAAAAAAATAAAATAATTATAAATCTGACGCTAAGGATACGCAACCGCCGACAAAAAATCTTCAATTCTTCTTCTCATCCTTAATTTTCTCAACCTCCATTAATCTTCCATCAATTTCTCTATTTTTCAATAAAATTCATCCTTAATTTTCCCAATTAGGTTGGAAAAAACAAGCAACGATTTGCCGATTTAGACACTATTCAATAACTTGGATCTCTATTAGTTGTGGGCTTCTTCGAATTCGAATGTAATTTTTGGTACTAATATTCTTCAGCAGTTTTCATTTATTTAATTTCATAATGGAATTTTCAGAGAAGCTAATTGTTCTAGCCTTCTGGGTTCTTGTCTTTTTGAATATGAATTTTTAGCAACCGGTTGGCTACTTGGCTCAAGTCATTGCCGCTGCAGGTGTGAGGTGCCGGATTGCTGTTAAATTCGAGAAGGAGACTGCTAATCGCAAAAGGAAAGTTTCCATTACTTCAACACTTGTTACTTTTTTCTGATTGTTCATTATTATTTGTTAATTATTTGTCTGTTCAACTGTAACTCTGTGAGTAATGAGCTTATTGAATTATGCCTCCTAAAAAAATGTCTCACTTAAGGTCTCATTTGAGAGTTTGCACCAGACCACCAAATTCTCCCAAATGGCACTGCTCAATCGTTGAAGTGACTCTTTGTTGTAGAAACAAGATTTATTGCATTCAAATAACAATATTTACAACATAAGTCAATTGTGTAAAAATAAAAAATTATAAACAATGACTACTTCATTTGCAACAGTAACATTGTAGCATGTGAACGAAACAAAAATGTAATATGCATAAAGACAATCATTAAAAAACAAAGCTTTCAATCCATTCCATTCACCACGCATATTACTAGTGCCATCATATCCCTAACCTTTAATATTTTCAAATAGGAGATTATGATGAGAAAGAACTGACTCCACCCCGTTTTTCAATATCAAGGCATAAGTTTCATATAAAGAACTGAACCTCTCTTGAATATAGCCACATGTATTAACAAATCTCAAGACAATAGCCATTTGCTATTTTTTAGATTCATCTCGAGCTTCATCAATAAGAAGGCAAAATTTAACATCTCTAATTTTATATCTAATTGTAATTCTTATTTTATTCACAAGAATTTGAAGAGCCTGCTGAATTTTTTTGGGTGTATATTTTGCAACTTTTGGAGCATTCTCTAAAATAACATTTTGAATAGTGTCATCGTAAGACCCCAAAAGTTTCATAATTTCAATGAAAATTCCTTAATTCTTTGAACTTTCACTTAATTGTGACCTATGTATGCGCAATTTTGAAATGTCAATCATTTAATATAATCAATTGAAACCTTGAGTCTGAGTCAGTTGTTCTCAATTTCTATTATGGTTTGCTTTATGATGAGTATATCAATATGTTGCGATTGCTTCATCATATCATCACAATATTTCACTGCATTATGATGTGGTGAATTGGGATCCTTCCAACATGATTCAAAAGAGCATAATCAGATTCATAATTTACTTTTTTCTAATTTCTGCAATCTGCAACACCCCTATTAGGGTTCAAACTCACTTGAAAAGCATCAAGTGGTCTAACCACTTAACAACCGCGTATGACACATTGAACCGGGTGCACCATAAACAAGATTTACACAATTTAAGACGCACTATTTTTTAGTTTTTTTTATTATGAGATAATCTTGTTTAAAATTACTACTACATAAATTAGAAGAAAAAAAATCAAATTGATGAATAAGTACGTGACATATGTCCGTTTTAGTTGAAGTCATCACACCATTTGTATGATACTATACAATTTTTAAAAAAAGTTGTGAAAACTATTAGAAATGGAGAAGAAGTAATTTCATATATGCAAGACAAAGCAGGAGAATGCTACATCTACCCATTGGGTAGTCCACCCTCCTATTAAAAATAATTCAAAAATAATTAAAAAGAAAAGAAACAATAATGCACAGGATAATCTAATTTATTACTCTTAATTAATGCTTCTTGAACAATGACCATGTTCAAATGAAATTACTCGCCTGATTTTTGGCCAGTTCCCCTGGTTTCCACCAACAAGAGAAAAACAATTACGGTTTGTTAGGGGATAGTATTTAAGATATTATTTGATTTAAAAATATTTTTAATTATCTTTAGTTAGCCTTTCAATTTTCATCTATCTTAAAAAATAACAAAAAGTTGTTAGCTTTTGATGAAAGCTAGGTTATTTTTAAATTTATGGGGGGTATGTAAAGACTTTTCAAACTAATATATTTTAATTTTATTTCATAAGCTTTTTGATTTTCATATTGTATACTTCCTCCGTTCAAGAATAACTTGCACAATTTTCTTTTTGGTCCGTCCCGCAATAACGTGCATATTTCCTAAAATGATAAAACACTCAAAACTTACACCCTCACAATATCATTATAATTGATTTAAATAATACCAATAAAATAATTTTTCTTAGTTTCTGTGCCCGGATAGGGGTGCGCGTTATCCCGGGACGGAGGTATTGGGGTTATACGTAAAAGTATGCTTTTACTTTGTATAACAAACTGTTACTTTGCACTTATTTACTGAGAATAAATTATTTTATCATTGTTGTTTTAAATATGAATGAATGTTATTTATTTATTGCAAACCGTTCAATATTAGTACATATTGCATTGTAGTTAACGTGGTGATACTCGATCACAGAAGATCACATTAACAGTTCCATGTAAATAAGTACATCTTTACAACCTAGATGTAATTGAACACTCCATTGGTAGAGGTTGATGTGTAAAACTCAGATTGACTTGCCTTGACCAAGAGATTACACTAGTGCATTGTGATGCGTTGAAGCGGACCTACAGAGATGATAAATTCTTTCGTACTGACTTATGGAATAAAGAATTAGACCTTAATGGTTGTTGCTTTCTTAATCTCTGCCACTTAAATAGAATTGTGTGTAGTTAATATTTATTGTTTTGATCTATGTTGGGTTTAGAATCAGAGAGCGATTCTATACTTTGTATTTTGGGCAATATTAATATTTACATGACAATTGCTAGGATTTAATACAGAGAAACGTGTGCAAGGAAAGTCTTGTTTGATTTGTCCCCTTGGTGGGCTCAGAAGTTTTATCATACCAAATCATGCATGTGGATTAAGTTCCGGTATGGATAATAATATTGAGTTGTCTTTACTCCAAGGAATAAAATATTAATTAATATAAAGCTTTTCAGTGGCTTAATTAATTAATGAACAAAATAATCTTAAACACGAGAAATAATAACCGTGAGCCATATTATCATAATATGGGTTAAGATGGATAGTGCATTATTAATTTTATAGTGGAATAAATTAATATTAATGGGCTGAATAATATTATGGCTCAATATTGTAATTCAGAGCTCATTGGGAGGTCCAATCTTAATTTTCCTAAAGACCCCTCAAGTAGCCCAAATACAAGTCCATTATTGAAAAGGTGATTAAAATAAAATAAATAATTATTGCCTAATTTTTCCTATTTTTCAAAAAATATGGGAAAAAGAAAAAAAATATTCTCTTGGAAAGATTTTATGAAAGATAAGTATTTTTATAATACAAGATTATCTCATAAATTTGAATCTTTGACTTTTACGTTTTCTTCTTGTTTTTTTTGAAAATTATGATTTATATGGGATGAGATTTTTATGGAAATTTTATTTATGGAAAAGAGAATATATTGGATATATTCAAGATTACTTATTGCACAAGAATTAAAAGATCTTCCCATATCTATTTTCTAGGGCAATTTTCGACCACCTCCTTATTATAAATAGGGGGTGATTTTTTTATCCCAACACAATTCCAGTCTTGGAAAAATTAGAAATCTACAAAGATGGTGCAATATATTTTTCTTTATTCACTATGCCAAAATCGCTGATAGATAGCGGGTTTTAACCGCTATTAAAGGGTAAAAACCCGCTATTAAACATGATGATATTAAAAAGTGCGTTGATAGATAGCGGTTTTTAACCGCTATAGTAGGTCCAAAAAATCGATATTAAGGCAGACAACGTTAACGTCCTAGTCCCAACGACAGCGGTTAATAACCGCTATAGTATAAGCTTTTATAACATCAGTTTTTAACCGCTATAATATCTTCCTTTATTTTTTTATTTTTTTATTTTTTTAACCTTTAACAATAATTACAAATTCAATTCAAAATAACAATTATAATATCATTAAAAACCAATCAATTGTCATTACATTAACATTTCCTACCATATACCAATTAACCATTATAAAATTCAATCGTATTATACTATACATCTATATATTCAACTACATAAAGATACAACATTATACATCAAAAGATGCCACAAAATTATGCCTTTCTACTCCTCTATCTTCAAAGAAACCTGAAAAGAAACCAAAAAAATTGTTATTAACATTGCAAAGGAAAAACAATTTTAACATCTCAAGGTACAACAGATAAAAAAATTCAATCTATCATAACAATAAATCAAATGCTAGGAAATAGTTATAAATTACTAATTCATTTTTATTCATGTAACCCTAGCAGATTAGGTAAATATAACACAAATATAAAATGACATAATAACAACAATGAATGGTATCATTGCAAGACAGTCTACTCATGTGACCTTGTGCATAATCATAAATCATAGTACTCAAGTCAATATTTTTTATTATAACAACATAAGTCCTAACTTTATTAATTCCAGAGGCAATCTCTGCAATAATAGTTGGCTATTGATTAACATATCCACATAACCATTTATAGCAACTAAATACTCTAATTCAAAGTGAAAATCTGATTTGTTTACCATCATATAATTAAAAGTAGAAAGCAATATAAACAAGTGCAGTGACAGAGTCAATCAATTATATGTCTATAAACTAAAATAAAACATAAGGCTTAAACCTAAAAGGTGAAAATGTTAACAAGGTAACTAATAATGCAAATTTGGTTACTTAAACTAAATAATGGATCAAATTGACATGCAATACTACATTTTTGGTTACGTAAATCAGGTAAATAGATGATATACACATATTTACCTTAAACTCAGGGAACTCCAATAACACAAGAACATTCAACCACCACAACCCCAATGCGTTCTTTTAAATAAATACATGTTATTTGTGAAACGTACTTGTATCTAGGCCTCAAGCCGATTTGATTCAAATTTTATAAGGTAGAATTTTAGCGTAGCAACTTTGGTACCATGTCTTCATCATTCAGTATCATCCTCAAAGATCCATGTCTATAGGAGGCGTTCTCACTTTTTCCTATCAATAGCTTTAGTTTTTAGACTAGATTAGATCATGTTCATTATTAAGCTTGAGAAATCTTTGCAGCATGAGCTCGTACTTGTACATTTTATAATGAAGTACTAGGCTCACATGGAAATGCTTATTGTATTTCGTATGCATGAATTTTTTCATGATCAATATAGTATTACCAATTAAAAAAAATAACCTGAATGAAATGCAACTTTTCCACAGTAACTATGAAATTTACTCATTTTCTATGTAAGCTACGAAGAAAATCAGGTCTAAAAGATAATCAAATGCAGAACATAGAACAATCATTAAGAACCAAGAGAGGGAAATCGTCGTTAACCTATAACAGTTGTGGAATTTCCAGTGAAGTGCGGCAACAGTTCCTAGTAAGTTACCCTTGAACATAAGGCTAAGTTATCCTTAAACATAAGACAAGCCAATCAAAAATTAGTCCCAATATCCTTTTAGTTATAAAATGCATATTGTATTTTAAACCAAAAAAAGGTAAAAGCTTTACCATTTGACCAATGAAAAATCAAGATTTTCAGATATTAATTCGCAAATTACCCCAAAATTGCAGCAGAGACGTCAAACTTCACATGAAAAGAGAACCATTCAACAACCCCAAAGCGAAACTAGAACAAATCCAAGAAAAAGACAGCTGCTAATTCAGTTCCTTATATATAAACACACCATAATACATTATACAACTAAAAAACATCTACGAAACAAAAAACATAGAAACCAAGGGAAACTTTTGAATTAAGAAAAAATTACCAGTTGAGAGACGAAATAAACTGGATACAGGGGAAGGAGTGCCTTTTTTCCAGGCCAGATCAATTACAGAGGTAAAGAGCTACCTATTTCGTTGATAACCTTTTCATCGATCGATATCACATCTAATGAAATTCCAGCTTATTCCAATCATCATTGTATTTTCACATAACTTTCCCAATTAAAAGGGAAGAGAATAAGAGAACAAATTAAAAAAAAAAAAAATTGTTGTTATGTGAATGATCAAAGCACAATATTGTGTTGTCCAGCATATGACTACAATACATAGATTAAAGAAAAAATCAAAATTCGGGATCAATAAGCACAATTGAAATAAAAATCAGACGTTGTCCTAATTACCAATAAAAAAAAGACATTGTCCTAGTTATTAAACATACTTCAACAATTATTCTCATCATCTTCAACACTACGTTCTTAGCGACCCTTAGAAAACTCAAATTTATGAACCTGGAATAGTCAATTTAAACAGAACTATGACATAATATGAAAGACAATTAATGTTTATTTGCTGAAAAATTACAGAAAGATGTGCAAAACTCAATTTCTTACCCAAGAATATCAGCATTGTTCCCGACAGGGCGAGCCCTGGGGCTCCCACGAGATGAACATACCCTTGCTTTGAGAAAAAATTGAATAGCTGTCTAGAATTTCCAATCAATACATGTCTCTATTGAAAATAAAATAGTAATATCAGCACACGCACATCATATTATACATGTTACTACATTAACTAGTGATATTAAAATCCGGAATAAAACACCATTTAGCAGGTTTAGCACAACTTATGTCAATTAAAGCCCTACTCTCAGAAGAGGTAAATGAACCAAAAATGTCAGAATCCCCAAATCACAAAATCATAAATTCATATACCCACTTGAAATTGAAGACTTCCGACTCCATAACAAGCAAAACCTAACAAATCCAAGAAGAAAACCTTAAAATTCACCAAATTAAAAGTACAAGAGCCCACATCTTAAACAAGGAAGGGAAAAAATTCATAAAAAAAAAAAAAAAACACCTCAATCACTGAAATAAAAAAAGGAATTCCTAAACAAAAATACAGAGAATTAGCGAGAAAGAAGAGAGATAGTACCTCAAAACAACACTGCAGCACGCGTGCGTGAGTAGGACCAGTTTCGTAGAAGCAGATAAATTGTTCTGGGAAGGGTTTAGGGCGGTCGGTAATCAGCGGTCGGCGGACGGAGGACGGCGCGCGGTTGGAAGGAGAGATTTTGGTGAAGGGACGGCGCGCGGTTTTGGGAAGGGTTCAGGGCTGAAGGTAGGGATGGCAACGGGGCGGGTTTGGCCAAACCAGAAACCTACCCGCATTTTTTTTTTTTCCTAAACCGAAACTCCCCGCCTTTTTTTTAACCCGCCAACCCGCCTGGGCCTGATGAACTGGGGGGTTTAACCCGCCCCGATATTTAATTTTATTTTCCTTTATTTTTATTTTTTAACTTTTTTATTTCATACATACTAACCCGGCCTCATAAAAAGCGTCTTGACTCTATTTTATTATCGAGTTTTTGTGAAATGAAGTTGTTTATTAAGATTTCAAATGATATTTTTAATTTTATCTTTTCTCATTTATTTATTTGAAAAAAAATTTTTTAATTTCAAATACTAATAAAACTCGCTTCCGAAAAACACGCTAAAAAAAAGAAACGTTTTTTTGGGACGAGGAGGCCATTTTTAAATACATATAGTTCCTAAAAATAAAACATAAACTAGAATCATTCAAATTAAAACAAACAAAAAAATATTTAATCAATCACACATTAAAGATTTGCAATTGAAAATTGAATTAAGCAACAAATTAGAATAGATTCTTTAAACATTTAATATATACTATATATATATACCTATTTTTTAAAAATTATTTTATCATTTCAAATTTTTTTTTTTTTTTTTTTTAAAAAAACTCTCTTCAAAAAAATTTGAAAAAAAAAAATTAAAGACTTATAATTTGTCCCCCTAAAATCGTGTAATTTTTAATCACATATAGTTAAAAAACAAAACAAATACACAAACTAGAATCATCAGTTCTTCAATCGGCGCTCTCTTCCTCCATTTTTCGGAGTAAAATTCTTTTAAACAACAAGAATCGAAATGTTTTAAATTAGGGATTAAAAATAAATAAAAATTATAATCAATCACATTAAAAGGTTAAAAGGGATTGTTGGGGTGTTAATATGATTTGAATTTGTGAACAATTGAATAAAATTGAATTTCTTCCTTCAATTAAATATCCATATATTTGAATTAAAAATATATAGAATTGAATTAAATATATAATATATTTAATATATACTATATATTTTTTAAAATGACGATTTTTAAAAAATTTTTTATTTAATATGTTTTATGTGTGTAATGAGTTTTTTCATTTTGGGGATTCAATGGATTTAAAAAAAAAAAACGGTGTTTTAAATTTAAATTTTAACTTAGGGTTGGGGTTAGGTTTCTCAATGGCGTTTAAAAGTGAACCGCTAAGGCCCTAACTTGTTATTTTGAGGGGTTTTAATGGGTTTTACGCCCGTTTAACATCTCTATATATACCATGACATAGTGCAGGTTTTAAACAGGACGGGTTTGCCTAATACCATGACCCCCTCAAAATCGGTTTTAAACCGTCCCGTTCGGGTTCGGCCCCATTGTCATCCCTAATGAAGGGTTTAGATTTTGGTGAAAATGACGGGAAATAAAAAGAAGAGAACATTTTATATTTAATTTAATGTTTTAAATTTAAAAAAATTAGAAAATAGAAAAGGAGCGGGCCAAATTTTACTTTAATGTACAACAGCGGGTTTTTAATGCTTTAATAGCGGGTAGAAACCACTCTGTATCAGCGAAATTGCATAGGTACTATATCGTTGGAACATCAGCGGTCAAGGAAAACCGCAATGTATCAGCGCCTTCCGTATACCTATTATAGTGGTTAAACTTTTAATGGCGGGTTTTGAACTTTTAATTGCGATTTTAAAAACAACCGCTATGAAAAATCCGATTTATAAAGTCAAAATTGGCATAGTGATTCATTTGTTTAAATTGTTCGTGAGTATTTTGCACCGGATAACGAGCAAGGACTTGGGATATACTTGAGAAGACATTTGGGTTGATCCATCGTCTCAACGGTTGTCTCTTCAATGGTAAGAATTCGTGTAAACTTCTAGATTCCGCATGTTAGGATTTTATGTGAATTTATTTGTATGCATGTATGTTGTTGGTAATTGTATTTGAATTAATAGGATTAATTCATGCTAGTAATAATTGTTTGTCTAAATTTGTATTTAAATTACACCTCGAATAGATGCGGACAAAACATTCTCCAACAGGAGGGAGTATAATTTATATTGACTTCAAAAAATTAGATTATAATTTTAAAAATAATTTATATTTTATAATAATTAATTTCATAATCAATAATCAAATCCAAATATAAAACTTAGATGAGCATAATGATTTGAAGAAATTTTAACTTTGACTAATATGATAGTGTTTATAGTTTACAATTTATGCTTGATAGTTTGAATAGTGAATCGAGACTCACAAGAGAGTGAAGTGAGTCATTTCTGATATTTTTATTGATAACTCGATATCCAACCCAATAACAATCAATTTTATTTTTTTTATTTTATTTCGGTATATTTAATTGCAATTTTAAACATATTAGATTGATATGATAGGGTTGTCATTTACGATTCAGGGTTTAATCTTTTGATTAGTGAATTATATAAGTTTATAGGACAAGTACTTTCTTCGTTTTAAAAATTAATTATAATATAAATAAAATTTAGATAAACATATAAATATATATGGAGGAAAACTTAGAGTGGTATAATAAAGTTTGTAGTTATAATCTAGAGTTTGATAGACTGATTTGAGAATCGAGACTCACAAGATAGTGAAACAACTATATATAGTATAGACAAAATCGTGTGCACCACATGCACTTTGCAACTCTAGTGCAGTTGTTTCAACTGAAAAATATTATTGTTTTCACTAAAAAGTGATTTTTTTTGCAATTTTCAATGAAAATACCTGATACTATTAAAAAACGCACATTGAGTTGCATGGTGCACCTACTTCAGAGATGCCCATTCTTGTAGGATTTAGATAAAAATGGTGATTTTGATATGTTTTAATTTAGAGCAGTGCAATAGGATCGTGATTATGATTTAGGGTTCAATGGTTCGATTATTGAACCGAGCTCGCACAATACTATTTTTTTAATATAATTAATTAAAATGTAAATAAAACTTAGATAAACACTATTATAATTAGTGGATGGGTGTCACAGAATAATAACACTATTATATTTGTTTCGCATATCTAATTAAAATATCAATAAATTTTCATAAACATAGCAATTATGACGAACTTTAATTTAGAGCGATAAGTGTTTTTTGTTTCCGATTAAAGGTTCGACTAGAGAATTAGGTCTCACACTTTTTTTTTGGCATATATAATTACAATATAAATAAAACTCATAAAAGTAATAATTTGAATAATTTTTAACTTAAAATGACACAATATGATGCATTATTTACGATATAGGGTTCGATGGTTCAATGGGTGAATCGAGACTTGCAAGAGCAAGATAGTGACACTATTAATCTTAGAGTAACACTCATGTGAACCATGTCTTTGCATGAACTTTATCACTGTTATAGGTAAAAACTATCAATATTGTGCACAAAAACTTTTACTATTTAAAAAATAAAAGTATTTTCTAAACAGTGATAGTTTTTATGCATAACAGTGAGAGTTTTTGTACATAACAGTGATACTAAAAAAATTGAGTTCACGGTGAACTCGGGTTCACACAAGTTTTTATCTTAATCTTATTCTTTTACATATCTAATAAATAAATTAGATAAACATAATAACCTAAATAGATTATAATTTAAAGTGATTTGATAAGCAACACTTAGAAATTAAAATAATATAATGGTATATTTATAATAAATATTTCAAAAATTTATAAGATAAATATATATACACACACTAAAGTTACGTTATTAAAATTATGTTAAGTTTTTTTAAAAAAAAAAATAGTTCCATTAGTTCAATTTAATTATAATTTATATATTTTTATGCAATATATTTTTATTAAAAATATTTTTAAATTAGAAATAATATTTATTCCAATTTTATTACGAATTAATTTATAATGTTGTGTGGATACTACGAGAAACACGTTATATTTAGAAATACATATAACTTAGAAATATATTTTAAAATAGAAATAAATTTAAATTTTAAATAACTCAAATAAATAGAATAAGAGTATTTCAAAATAGAGACTTTGGGAAGAATGAGAGGTGATTAACAAATAATGATATAAAGATATATTCCAAATATTTATGGTATATATTTAAGTATATTTCAATTTTTTCAATATGTATCCTAAATATTTATATGATATATTCTCTGCACTTAAGGTAGATATACTAATTTTTTTTACTTTTATTGCTATTAAGGTATATATTTCTCTTTTATTTTATTTCTGTAACTAATTTTTCAGGTAAGGATTAGATCACAAAAACTTATGTGAGACGGTCTCATTAGTGACATGAGATACAAATCAGCCTAAATTAGCATTCATCATTTACAAAGTGTTAAAATGTTATGCTTTGTTGCAAGTCGTGTTTCGTGGAAAATATGATGTGGCGATGTATGTTACGACTTAACAAACAAAATAATGATGTGTCAAACACTGTGTGTGTGTGTGTGTGTGTGTGACGAGCACAGCTGTATGTAGGATGACAACAAGGATTTGATGACCCAATTCGTCAAAGTTGACTACGTCTGGGGGCGTGCCAAGCCAGGATTATAGTATTTATGATTTGGGGAGTGTGTCGAGCACAATATGTTAGTGACGAGCACAATGGTTATGTGAGAGGGAGAATTGATACAAGAGCTATTTTAGAAAAAATTTGAACCTTTCTTTTGTTATTTTTGGGCCTATTTATAGGCTTTGGATGAGTTGGTGGTGTCAAGGCTTGAGCTGGTGGTGTCCTGGCTAGCATGAGCTGGTGATTTCTTAACATGCACGAATCTATGTGGTGTTGTCACGTTTTCTGTTTGTGCTTCTTTGGTTGTCATTTGTCTTTACTTGCTCGAAAAGTATTCGACTTGTCATCCAGGTGGTGATGGTGGCGTCGTGGGTGACCCGATTCTTGTGCTCGCCTGGTGGTTATTCGCACTCATGAGGCTCGGCCCTTGTGGTCGTTCATTGGGCGTGGCCGCAAACCAAACGCCAAGACCTTGATTTTGTGCTCGCCCTAGGGGGCGAGCACACTCTTCTGCTCTCCACTCTTCTGGACCTCTGTTAACCATGTACTCGCTCCCCGATAGGTTGCTTTGCTTGCCGAAAACATTGTTGTAAAACAAATGCTTTGTTCTTCTTTGTCTGCCTTTCCCTCCTCTGATTATGGGTGTCCTCTTTCCTCTCGTTTTGTACGGGTTTTCCGTCTTTCCTTCTCTGTTTAAATCGTCGGTTTAAATGCGGTTTAGTTCGACCACTACCCTTGTTTGTCTATCTTGGTAGTGGTCATTGGGTTGTCGGAGAGCATAATTTTTCTTGATATGATGGCTTGGCGCCAAAGCACCCTCTGGTCGCCTAAACTGGCGTGCTCCTGGCGAGCACAGATGGATGAGCGGGATGTGTATCCAACTGGTGAGCACTTGCCTGATGGGCTAGCGGGCACCTTTGTTTTATTGGTCCACGTGTTCGTCGTGCGAGCACGTGGCAGGAAAGATTATTTATGTGCACAACAATATCCCCCAGTCGGGCCGCTTTGCGTTCCTCATGGGGCCGGACTGTTGAAGGCCTTATCTTCACCTCACCGCCCATTTACTCGCAGCATGGCTTGTTCATCGAAGGTGGATGCTTTTGGACCACGACCTCACCGGAGGGTTCGGAAGCCATTTGTCGTTCTCTCCTCTGATTCCAAGGAGGCGATAAACGAGCTAGGTTGAGAGCACGTTCTATTTTTCTGGATGATTCCGATGAGAATAGGTTGTCGCCGAGGGATGGTGCCCGGGTTGTGGGTGATTATACTGTTGGTGAATTTGAAACCAAAAAAATTGGCGAGCATAATGTTGGGGCCGAGTATAGAGTCGAGGGCGTGGGTGAGCAAAATGTGGAGGTCGATAGCGAGTAGAACATCGCGCTTGGATGGCCCCATATCTTGAGTTACGCCGAATATAGTGCTCAATACAATTTTGATTGGCCCGATCAGCCTCACCGGATTGCCGTTGAGAATAAATTGTCGGCGAGCAAAATTGCTAAGCATAATCGATGTAGATTGGCTAGGTTAGTTGTACCGAGCTTATGATACTCCGAAAGATGTATTTTTCTGGGTGCCCGGACCTGATGAGCATGTGAATCAGCCTCCCGAAGGTTGTGTGGCAGTAAATCTTGACACCATGGAGGCGGGCCTCCAATTCTTTCTTCATCCGGCGATCTTCCATTTGCTCGTTGAGTGAGACATTACCATCACTCAATTGATGCCAAATCGAGAACACAAAGCTTGTTGTTGCTTGTACCTCCTTGTTATGGTCGTCATATTTAGGTGCTGGAGGGGTGGGCAAAAAGAATTGTCCGTAGATTCTTTGAATCGCTTGTGAGTCTCCGGGTTGAAGATCTTTCCTACGCTCGTCGTCAATTTTTTATGTGCTCGTACTCCGAGATAGCGAGCCCTTTTGTACGAGTCTTTTCTATGCTCGTCGATGACCACTTCTGGCGAGCACGTGTCAATGCCAATGAAGGCGGGCAATCTCTTCGCCGAGAAGGTGGAGAATACTTCGCTAAAACGGTGGACTGGACATCGCCGAGGTAGCGGAATGTCGACACCGAGAAGGCGGGCTGGTCGTCGTTGTAAAGGCCGACGATCTCATCGTCGAGAAGGCGGAGAATACTTCACTAAAACGGCGGACTGAACATCGCCGAGGTAGCGAAAGTTCGACGCCGAGAAGGTCGCCGCCAGAAGACCGGCGATCTCTATCACGAGAAGGCGGAGAATACTTTCGCTAAAAACGGCGGATCGAATCGCGGAGGAATAGCCAATGCCGCTAAAACGTTGGCCGCCAGAAGGACATCACCGGTAGGGAGCTTCGCTAAATGGCGATCGACATCGCCGAGGTAGCGGAAAGCTGGCGTTTGCCGGAAGGGTGGTCGCCGCCAGAAGCGGCCGACGATCTCACGGGCCGGAAGGCGGAGAATATTTCGCTAAAACGGCGGATGGACATTGCGAGATAGCGAAAGCCGACGCCGAAGGAAGACGGCCGTCGCCGCCAGAAGGCGGACAACGGGGTAAAGCATGCTAGCCACGGGCCTTGGTCGATCTCGGAGAACAAACCCTCAGGTGTCGGGCCAGAAAAGTAACTATAAAGCAAGTAGTGTTGAGAGCTTTCTTGATGGTGATAGTGTTTGCCCAAACTGGGGAGGTCCGTGTTCGTCCAAACTAAGTGAGTCATTGGTCACCATCTCCCATCTACCGATCTCCAGGAAATCAGCCTTGATTTCTTGTTCTTGCCAGAGGGAGTCGAGATGGTCGACCCCCCATCTGATGACGAGGACACGGACGTGGGCGAGCATGGGGGTGATACAACAGCTGGAGGCGAGCAGAGCGCTCAGGGCGTCGGCGAGCAGAGAGTTCTGGATGGCGGGGAACAGAGCAGTCGGGATAGGATGGGGCCGCTCAGCTTTTCGCTTCCGCCGACTCCGGATAATGAGCCCTTTCCTTAAACTTTTTCTTTGTAAACTTTGTGTTTGACTAGGATAGCCTTTTTTGCTTGGCTGGAATGGCCTTTTTGATGTTTGATTCCTAGCGGGTCTTCTTGTATGTTTGGCCGTTTAGCGCTTTTTTAAATATAAGAACTGAACCATCTGATGTGTCTGTGTTTGACTTGACTTTGTTTTATGATTGTCTTACATTGGTGCAATCATGATGGTTGGCTTATTTAGGTGCAACCCGTTCTCGTTCGCGATCGGCTTACGTAACTGGCGATCACTTTTGCTCTGGTCGTCTTATTTATGGTGCGACCTATGTACTTAATGCGTGCTTTGTTGCGAGCATGATAAGCACACGTTCTTTCGCCAAGCAAACACAAACTCTGCTATGTTCGATTCTTGTTGGATTCTAGTCGTCTTATTGTGATGCGACCCGATTGGGCATATGGCCAAACAAACTAGATAAATGAATAAACACCACATAGGATGTTTTTAATCTTTGAGGCTCTTATCCATACTTGTTAAAACTCCTTTTTTGTAGACAAGACTTGCTTACAAATTTACACTCGTGTAATAACCTTATTGATGCCTTGATGTCTTTGTGTTTTGCCGGTGAAAGCGAGGGTTTTACGGTTATGTGTTCTACACCCTTGCTTTCGGCTTTTTTGTGGTCTGGGTGCGCTTATCTTGAGCGAAGTTTTCTAACCATGTGTTCGTGACGGCGAACATGGGCTTGTCTTTCGACCTTGGTTTTTACATTGCGCTCACCACTCTTGATAAAAAACAAAGCTTGTGCTTTCGACCTTAGTTTTTTCATTGCGCTCACCACTACTAATAAAACACGGGCTTTGTGCTCGACCTTAGTTTTTTACATTGCGCTTGTTGGGGAATGAACAGATCTATTAGGGGTGAATATTTAAATAAAATTTAATTCATTAATTATTACTAGCATGAATTAATCCTATATTAATTCAAATAATAATTGCGTAAGTTCAACATATCATGCATATAAAAAGCCACGTAAAACCTCCGGAATCTACGCAGGTTTACGTGAACGCATTCGGGATATGTGTCTTTCGGACGGACTAACCAAAAGGACTTCCAAGTATTCCACACTTGCTCGACAATCCGGTGGAAGGATACTTGAACAATTAACAAAAAGGAAAAAAAATAAACTTTGTTGCACCACTTATGTGGATTTGCTAATATTTCAAAGACATGGAATTGTACTTGGGAATGAACTAATCATAAATTTTTTAGAGAGGAGGAATTTAAAATTTAGTGAATTTTCAATGTGGGGAAAAGACTTTTCTTGGTCACCAAGAAATCTTGAATATATCCCATATATTCATTTTCTCATAATTAAAATATTCCACAAAAATCCACCTCCTCTTTCTTTATGGAATTTTCGAAAAAATGAGTTGTGCAAGAATCCAAATTTGGATCTTCTTGAATTTATGAGATATTCTTGTATTTTGAAATACATATCTTCCATAATATCTTTTCAAGAAAATCAAGAAAATCTTTCTTTCCTCTATTTTTCCAAAAAATTGAAAATACTTAATGAATAACCAAGTGGGAGATTTCTTGAATTTAATGAGATAATCTTGTATTCCAAGAATACATATCTTCATTCCATAACAAAAATTCAAAGAAAATCTTTCTCCGCTTTATCCATAATTTTCAAAAAAATTGAGAGGAAATATAAGCAACAATATTTATTTTATTTTTATGATTTTTTTGGTTATTGGACTATATGTTGGGCTACTTTGGGGGCCTTTAGGAGAATTAAGATGGACCTTCTAATGGATCTTGAATATCTAATATTGAGCCACAATATAATTCAAGCCCATAAATATTAATTAATCCACTACATAATTAATATCAAGACTATCCATCTTAACCCATATTCGTCAATATGAAGGTCATTATTTCCGTTTAAGATTATCTAGCCCATTAATTAATTCAAGCCTTGAAATAGCTTTCCGTTAATTAATATTTTTGTTCTTGGTCGAGAACGGTTCAACATTATTATATCGGGGGAAACTAATTCCACTTGCAAGATTTGGTATGATAAAGCTTATGAACCTCCCAAGGGCAAATCAAGCAAGCGACCACCGATACTTCAGTATTAAATCTAAGCAATCACATGTGACCAATAATATTGCCCAAGATATAAAAAGTATTGAATCTCTCCGATTCGCTACCCATGATAAGTCAAAGCAATAGTTACCAATCCCACGTGATCCTATTTAAGGGGCGAAGGTTAGAAACAACGAACCACCGAGGTCTAATTCTTCCTTGTTGGGCCTCAAGAATTTATCCTCCTCAGGAGGGTCTATTCAACAGATCAATCATGCACTCAGTGTAATCTCTTGGTCAAGACAAACTCTTCGAGCCTTACACCTCAACCTTTTCGCGATGGTTGTTCATTTCCATCTAGGTCGTGAATGGCGTACTTTTTTAGTTACAAAGGGATCGTTAATTTAATCTTCCGTGATCCGGTATCACTAAATTAACTTCAATGTAACACGCATTTAATTATTGAGCGGTTATGCGATAAATATATTTAACATTCAATCATATTTAAAGCATCGATTGATAAACAATTTATTTCAATAAATAAGTCCGAAATTCAATTTCGATTATACAAAGTAAAAGCATACTTTTCAAGATAATCCCCCAAATTCACCACCATCGATAATATTTTTTCAAATTTGACGATTCCATGAATAGAAAGCGGAAGTTCCATCCAATGTCTCCAAATCGTATGCTCCATTTAGCAAAGCGCTCCGATATTCGGTATGGGCCTTCCCTTCGCCCGAACACACCACGGGACCCTGTTGCTTTCGCTCGAGGACGAGCTCACCGATTTTGAATCATGAATCAACTTTGGAGTTATAAAATTTTTATGACCTTTGTTTATACATGGCATTCTTGAAGTCGGCCTCAGATATTTTTTTTCTCCAACAAGTGCTGGCTTGAGGCGGCGCTGGTCATTGGTATGTTCGCCAAAACACATAGTTCGGTGGCTCAAGATTTTGACCTGCGGAATAACCTTCCGTACCAAAAGCTAAGTTTAACCCGAGTCTCACCGTGGATGTTACGAAAGTGTGCGGTATTCCCACAAAGTTTCGTAGTTTCTCGCCCATCCCCTTAGAATCACCAAGTTTAACCTTGAGGGTATGCTTGATGATTTTATTGACCGCTTCAACTTGTCCGTTCGACTGGGGATAGTATGGAGTGGAATAATGTTTTTTGATTCCCCAGCGAGCACAATTCTGGCAAAATTCACTTCCGTCGAATTGCTTGCCATTAATAAAATCACTAGTGATTGGGGAAGCCGGCAAGCGACATATGATGTTCTTCCAAACAAAAATCCACATTTTGTTCCTTCGCTTTCACAATGGCTTCGGCTTCCGCCCATTTTGTATAATAATCCGGCGACGACCACCGCAAATCTTAACCCCTATGTAAAGCGAATGAAAGCGGAGATGAATGATCTAGGAGAGGGCGGGAGCGAATGATCTCGGTCGCCGAGAAGGCCAGCGACTAAAAAAGCGGGCGAATCGCTTAAAGGCGGATGAATACGGCGTCGCCGATCGCGGCGGAAGGCCTCGCGCGCTAAAAGCCCGGGCGAAGATCAACGTAAAAAGGCGGATAAAACGCCGGGGGCGAATGATCTCGTCGCCGAGATGGCGAAGCGCTTTCGCTCGGCGGAATCTGGCGCGGAAGGCCAGATGTGGAAGATCAGTAAAAAGGCGAAACGCCCGGAGGTTGCGATGATCGCCGCCGAGATCGTCGCGGCCCGGAGTCGAATGAACGCCGGCGCCTGGAAGGCGAATGTAATCGGATCGCCAATTGATTGATCTCGCGAGGCGCGTGAAGCCCGAATCTGGCGTCGCCCACGGGGAGGGCCAGCGCCGATAAAACGCGGAAGGCCGAATGATCAAGCGCAAAAAGGCGGAAGCGCCGGAAAAAGGATGAATGAATGCCATAAAAAAAGCGGATTAGCGCCCGGTGGGAATACCAAAATCTTGGCGTATTGCCGTTTTAAATAGTACATGTTACATATATTGAGTTTGGCCAAGGGAGTATTACATTGGCGGAAATGCCATTAAATTAAAAAGCGCGGCCTTGTAACGCCAGAAAGGCGACGAACGCCGGAGGAAATGAATGATCTGCCGAGATGGCGAGGAGATGTAAAGGGAATCGCCGATTGAAGGCTACCCTAAAAGGTGGCAGATTAACTTTAGTAAAGCGTGATGAATTGAAGATGATGTTCTGAGGTAGATGGACAAATTCTTGAAATGAATACGGCCGCCGATTAGACCTCGGAATCGCAGTTAGGCGATCAACTTGAGAAGGCGATGAAATAGGATTGTGATTGATGGTTAGTAACTAGCTTTCGCCTTATTAGAAATACAATTAGCGATTGAAGGCCACCCCTAAAAGGTCGTGCAGATCAAGCGAAGGCGATGAACGCCGAGGGCAAATGATCACATCGCCGGATGGCGAGGGAGCGCTTACCGCGGAATACGCTGCTTGCTGGCGGAAGATTTATCTACGCCGTAATAATAATGATCAAAACGTCGGATGAATTGGGATAAAAGCATTAATGGCGGAGAGCGGTTACCAAATCTTGCATTAATTAATGGTCTGGAAAACCAAGCGCCTAAAAATACGGATAATAAAAAAGCGGAGCCATATTTAGGCGAATATGAGGTTAAGATGGTGAGCGTTAATCCGGCGGAAAAGTCGCCCGTTAATAAATTAATTTATGAAGCGAATAATCGTCGTAAAAGCGGATAATAATAATTGAGAAGATCGTAATGAGATAATCGGGTTAAGATGGATAGCCGTCTTAATTAAAAGCGAGATAAATAAATAAGCGGATGAACGCCGGTGTTTAATGATAAAAATAGATTTTATTTGCTTATTCGGCCGGAATAATTTTATAAATTAGGAATAAAGCCTAAAAAATTTTCTTTGAATCAACGAAAAAGGTGGATGAGCGTCGGGATATGAATAATCCGGAATTCAAAGATTAGCTCTCTTAGCGGAATAAAAGCGTCGATAAAAGGCGAAGTATTTCGTCACCGAAGATGGCGAGGAGCGCCCTAAAATGTTTCTTGGGCGAATTAACGCTTATAAAGACGGATGAATGCCTTGGGTGAATGATCTTGTCGCCGAGATGGCGTAGGAGCTTGCCGGGCGGAATATGGCATCGCCGAAAGCGGAAAATTAACGCTAAAATCTTGGAAGATCAACGCCATAAAAAGCGGATGATTGCCGTGAGGCGGATGATTCGCCGGCCAGATGGCGGAGGAAATTTTTAATTTGGAGAATAGAATATCGCCGATAGGATGGCAGCGATTAAAAAGATCGGGCGATCAACGCCGTAAAGGCGGATGAACGCCGGGAGGGCAAATGATCTCGTCGCCGAGATGGCGAGGAGCGCCGCGTTCGGCGGAATACAATATCGCCCGATGAAAAGACCTAAAAAGCGGGCAAATTAATGCCAAAGCGGATGAATCCGGGAGGGTTAACGATCTCGCCGCCGAGATGGCGAGCACTTCGCCGGGCGGAATACGACGCCCGCGAAGGCAGCCAGGCTTAAAACTTTTGGTGGATCAACGTCGTAAAAGCGATGCATTTATCATGCCGGAGGAGGAGGCATAATCCGCGAAAAGCGGTAGTGCCATCGCCGAATAGGGGGCATAATCGTCCGAGAAGCGCGGTAATGCCACGTGAGGAGTTGTTGCATAATCATCAATTAATATGGGGTAGTGCCACGCCGAGGAGGTGGGCATAATCATCAATTAGGCGCGGTAGTTAAATGCGAATCGGGCATAGTGTCGCCAATTAAGCGGTAGTGCCACGCCGAGGAGGCGGGCATAATCATCGCCGAGAAGGTGGTGTGAAGTCTCCGGCTTGTCATCCGGTGGTTGTCACCTTGCAGGTGGCTTGTCTTTGTGTTGAGCGAGTGATGATGCTTTTACGTATCTGGTGGATGTTCGGCCTCTTGATGGTCGATTATGTATCGTCGAGGTTCTAGGTCTATCACTTCTTGTGCTGCTTTGATGCAAAGAAAGCACAATCACTCGCTCCCCGAAAGTGAGCACAATGTTGAACTCTCGTGTTTTCGCCTGATGGTGTGGTGCGTGCTCGCCTGAGGTGACGAGCACGTAGGCTGCTTCCAGGATTGCCCTGTATGCTCACCTCCCTGGTAATCCCTTTTCTTGATCTTCTTGCTATCAAGGTTGTGCTCGACACAACCCTGCCGGAGACCTCAGATAAATAGCCCAAGTGGCTTTTTGTAATTTGGCCGGTAGTGCCATTTTCTTCTGAATGAAATCGAATATGATATATGTCCTTGTGTTCAACCTGACTTCTTTGGTTTTTCAATTATCTTATTTAGTTGCGATTGGATTGGTCGTCTTATTTTGCTGCAACCAGATGGGTTAACTTATGTGCAACCCCCCTTTTTTCTTTCGTGATCGTCTTATATTTGTTGTGATCACTATTCTGCTCGGGCCATCTTATTTAGCTGCGACCCCGTACCCATTGCTCTCTTTGTTGCGGGCATATGTAAGTACGAACTGTTTCGCCAGGTGAACACAAGACTTGGCTCATTCGTCTTTGTTCGGGTCGTCCAGCTTAGGTGCGACCATTTGTTGGCACGGCCAAAATGAATAATGAGAAGCCACGAGGACATATATGCCTCCACTTTTAATGTGCGTGACAAGTTTATAAGTTGCAGCATATTAAAATGACGTTATCCGAATAAACCTGGTGGGGTGGGCAAAAGGACTGCCCGTAGACTCTTTGAGTAGCTCGCGAGACTCCGGGTGCTCGTCTAATTTTCTTTTACCGCTGTTGTCCACCCTTATCCCATCTTCAAGGTGGCAGAAATCTTGTCTGACGAGCTCACGTCCAACGCCACGTATCCTACCACGCGGTGCCATATTGTTCGATCTACGGGCGGCGGTTTTGACGGCGGCGGCGTCGGTGGTTCGTGGATTAGCATGGGACTGCGCGGTGGCGCTAATTAACGAATTAGAGATATGGTGGTGCGGCCGATTCCGGGGAGCCTCCGGCGATGATGATGGTAGGGTTGTACCCGATGGCGTCGGCGGTGAAGTAAGACGGCGGCGGCAATTCTAGTGAGCTCAAGACACGAACTAATTTAAATGTAAATTGCGGCGGGCGAAATGAGGCCTTGCATCGTGTCATCTTCTTCTTCTCTCTTTTCTTCTTCCGTATGTATATGTGAGTTTATGTGTTGTTTGTATTTGTTGGATTTTTGGCTTGAGAAAGATGATATTGGATGTCCTTCTAATTTGTGAGGTTTTCGTGAATATCTGGATGGGATTCGAATACTATTCTAGGTTGTGTTCTTGTTTTTGGATTTGGAGGTTCGTCCCTGTTCTTGATGATCTTTCAAACGAATAGACCCTCCTTCTAGCGCCAATTGTTGCAAGTCGTGTTTCGTGGAAAATATGATGTGGCGATGTATGTTATGACTTAACAAACAAAATGATGATGTGTCAAACACTGTGTGTGTGTGTGACGAACACAGCTGTATGTAGGATGACAACAAGGATTTGATGACCCAGTTCGTCAAAGTTGACTACGTCTGGGGGCGTACCAAGCCAGGATTATAGTATTTATGATTTGGGGAGTGTGTCGAGCACAATATGTTAGTGACGAGCACAATGGTTATGTGAGAGGGAGAATTGATACAAGAGCTATTTTAGGAAAATTTTTTAACCTTTCTTTTGTTATTTTTGGGCCTATTTATAGGCTTTGGATGAGCTGGTGGTGTCAAGGCTTGAGCTGGTGGTGTCTCAACAAGACGAAAGTGGCGATTTCTTAACATGCACGAATCTATGTGGTGTTGCCACGTTTTCTGTTTGTGCTTCTTTAGTTGACATTTGTCTTTACTTGCTCGAGAAGTATTCGACTTGTCATCCAGGTGGTGATGGTGGCGTCGTGGGTGATCCGATTCTTGTGCTCGCCTGGTGGTTATTCGCACTCATGAGGCTCGGCCCTTGTGGTCGTTCATTGGGCGTGGCCGCAAATCAAATGCCACGGCCTTGATTACGTGCTTTTTCACAGGGGCGAGCACACTCTTCTGCTCTCCACTCTTCCGGACCTCTGTTAACCATGTATGCGTGCTCGCTCCCCTATAGGTTGCTTTGCTTGCCTGGAAAACGTTGTTGTAAACCAAATGCTTTGGTTCTTGTTGTCTGCTCGCCTTCGGAGGCGAGAGTGTCCTCCCTCCTCTGTTCGTCTGGGCTTCGTCTTTTCTTCTCTGTTCGTCTGGTTTTCCGTCTTTCCTTCTCTATTCATCTGGGCTTCGTCTTTCCTTCTCTGTTCGTCTGGTTTTCCGTCTTTCCTTCTCTGTTCATCTGGACTTCGTCTTTCCTTCTCTGTCTGTCTATTTTTCGTTCGAACACTACCCTTGTTTGTCTATCTTGGTGAGTGGTCATTGGGTTGCCGGGAGAGCATAATTTTTGCAGTATGATAACTTCTGGCGCCCAACACCCTCTGGTCGCCTAAACTGGCGTGCTCCTGGCGAGCACAGATGGATGAGCGGGATGTGTAACCAACTGGTGAGTACTTGTCTGATGGGCTAGTGTGCACCTTTGTTTTACTGGTCCACGTGTTCGTCGTGCGAGCACGTGGCAGGAAAGATTATTTATGTGCACAACATGCTTATATTATATTCGTCTCATTATGAGATCGTCTCACACTTGTGTATCTCATAATTTAGAATACGTGATTGTGAATTAATGGGTAAAAAATGTGGAGATTAAGATGGAGGGAAAATAAGGATTATTCTGACGTTATTATCTATCAAATTGGTATCAAAATAGATTAAATTTAATAAAATAATTATAAAATGTATTTAATTTTTTTTTAGCGATTATGTATGTAATTTTAACTTGATAAATAAGAAGCTTCTAGTTTTCACTGTAAAAATCATATAAGCGTTTCTAATTAAAATATGGGAAAGTGGTGGTTTTTGAAAGCCGAGTGGATTAATTGCATTGATTTGTAAAGAGAAATCTATAATTTAGAGTCATTAAATGCTTCATTTTCATTTAATAACTTTTTTATTATATTTTACAAGAAAAGAGCCCATCTGGTATTGTACCCAGGGACGGACCCAGAAATTTTATCGAGGGGGCCCAATTTATAACATAGTGTAGCTAAATGCATTTTAGAATTTTTATATATTTTCGAAAATTATTTGGACTAAACATCTTTATATTAACAGTCGAATAATACATTTATATGTATATTGAAAATGTGAATTATACATATTCTTTCTCTATTTTGTTACCCCTTTCTCACCTAAAAATCAACATTTTATTTATAGAGTGTTGATTTTTACAAGGATTAGTAATAGTGGTGTACAGTGAACATGATGCACATAATACTTTGTTTAAAGGAGACAAACATTCGTATGAGATAGTTTTATACATGATATAGGGTATAATCTATAACACAAATAATACTCATTCTTCCAAAATATTAGAGCGTTAATACACAATTTATGCTTCGTCTTACTATGAGACTGTCTCATACATGTGTGTCTTAATTATAAGTATATATATATAAGAAATTCAAGTGGGATCAGGGGGGCCCAGTAACCCCCTCGCTCCAAGGTAGGTCCGTCGGTGATTGTACCCACCATACCCACGGAGTACAACATCATCCTGCAAAAACCCAAGGGGCATTTTATTAAACAGTTGGTATGTACACCCAGATCAATACACAAACATTATAGAATAGGGAAGAAAATGTGAAAAATTGTGCAATTCAATTTAGACAATTATTATATTGGTAAGTCTTATATACATTCTAGTTCATGCATTTTTAAATCATGCAGTTTATTACTGAAAAATGCAATTTATTTACACTGAATTGTGCATCTATTGAGTGCACGGTGTACTTGGATGCATATGAGACCCACTCTTTCATAAATGTGAGTCTTACGTGCATCCAGGTGCACCGTGCATTTATAGTGAAATTTTAGAACCATGAAATTTGTTTTACTGAAAAAATAATTGCACGGTTCAGTATAAATAAGTTGTACATTTTAATAAAATAAATTGTATGATTCTAAAATGCACTATGAGTGTACGGTACACCTGAATGCATATAAAACTTAGCTATTTCAGAATTATTTTATTTACTTACAAAATTAGTGAAAAATCAGTCCAGTAACCCGATTTTACATTGATAGCCCAATGGGCTTGATCTCAGACATGGGCTTTTACCGGAGGATTCAACCCACTTCCAATTAAGGTTGCGCTAAGGCTTTCACTTAGGCCCAACTTAGGCTTCTCCACTGGGCTACTCCAATCTTGATCCTTTGTTTTGTTTTATTACAGCTCTTCAAACTGTCTCTCTCCCTCCCCCATCTCTCTCTACTATATTACACCTATTGTAACAGCTACAGGGTACCAAAAACAACAACTAATTTAACTCTTCCTATACAAATAAATCACACTCACAGAGATCTCTAATTAAACGACAATGGCGGCTGCCGTTTCTCCCTTCGGAGCAGTCAACAGTGTTCCGGTACCTTATCATTCTTTTTCGTGCCATAAAAAATGTTGCCTCAATTTGATGATTTTGTTCTTAATTATGTTTATTTGATTTTAGATAGTAAATAGTAGTATGATATTTATCAATCGTATATTATTCTAGTTATTTTGAGGGTGTGCATGTAACAAATTACAAGATCAGATTGGCTACTTTGTTTTTAGTTCAAATCATTAATCAAATAAAACAAGACATTAGATTAATAAATATATATATACAAATAGCAATGCATTAAATTGTTGTGTTGAAGCAGCAAATTAAGTTGAAGGGGTCGAGTGGTTGTAGCTCAGCCCTGTTCGGCACGAGCTTGAAGAAAGCGGCGGCTCCGGCGTACGTCCCCAAGTTTTCGCCGGGAAAATTGAGGGTGGTGGCGGAGGCGGAGGTGGACGAGAAGAAGCAGACGGATAAGGACAGGTGGAAGGGTCTGGTGATGGACGTGTCGGACGATCAGCAGGACATTACACGTGGCAAGGGGATGGCGGATCCGCTCTTCCAGGCTCCCACCGGCATGGGAACTCACGACGCCGTCTCAGCTCCTATGAGTACCTCAGCCAGGGTCTCCGCCGGTAAGAACTAATACTATTGTTTGTAAGAAGTAATACTATTGCTCATAAGAACTAATACTATTCATCATAAGAACTATTGTATTATGGGGTTCACAAAGTGTACGTAATACCATATCGATCTCTATAATTATGGGGTTATGTGGTTTTGATTGTGAGCTATTTTGGTGGCTAGATACAATTTTGATAACACGATGGGTGGATTCTACATTGCTCCTGCTTTCATGGACAAGCTTGTTGTCCATCTCTCCAAGAATTTCATGAAGCTGCCTAACATTAAGGTACGTTTTTCTTTACAAATCAAAATTTTCAATTATTATGGTATAGAGTATTCTTGTAAATCAAAGACGATGATCAGAGTAAAAGAGATTCTTTAAACTTGTCGACACCTTCCCCGGTCAATCAATCGGTACGTATATAAAAGACTTAACGGGTTGTAGGAAGTCAAACATTATGTTGACAAATCAGACTCTGCCATGTCAGAATTCACCGATGTTTCACCTCCTACAACCAGGATGCAATAGTCCTTTAAAATAAGGATGCAATAGTCCTTTAAAAGTACACGTCAATTTCACTGTACAACTGGTGTATACTGATTTAATCGATTAGGAAATATAATGCATATATGAATGATGATGGTATAGATTTCTTCGGGGCTCTTCAGGCAAGAGTGTACGACGACGAAGTGAGGAAATGGGTGGCGGAGATAGCAAGCTAGTGAACTCGGGGGAGGGCCCGCCGACATTCGCGCAACCCAAGATGACAGTGGAGAAGCTTCTAGAATATGGATACATGCTTGTGCAAGAGCAGGAGAATGTAAAGAGGGTGCAGTTGGCCGACAATTACTTGGAAGATGCTGCCCTTGGAGAGGCTAACAAGGATGCCATTGCCAGAGGAACATACTATGGTAATAACCTTTCTTGCCCCCCTTTATATTTAATTTACAGTTGATATCAAGAATCCTTAAACATGTTTTAACTTTAGTCCTTTATTTTGTTACTTTCTAAATTTTTATTTTTTTTTTTCAATTTTGGTCCGTTTGGGCCAAATTTGACACTAAAATGATCAAAATTGGATAATAATAGCATATAAGACTAAAAATGGGCACAATCTAAGTTGCAAAACTATTCTTGGTTGAAAGAATTAGTGAGAAAATGTGTGGGTTTTTTTCCTTACAGGCAAAGCAGCTCAACAAATCACTGTTCCTGTGCCTGAAGGTTGCACCGACCGGAATGCGGTGAACTTCGATCCAACGGCTAGAAGTGATGATGGGAGCTGTACATACAAATTATAAGCTGCCCTGCTGGAAAATGAGAGCCTATATATAAGTATAATTAGCAAGTACCAAGATGAATTTGGTGATTGTTTGTAATTGTCCTGCAATTAATTATGCTGTGTAAAACGATTGTGGTATTATTAGTTATTACAATTGCATCTTTTCTTGAATCTTCAGTTTTTAGTTAGCCTATTCTATTATGGAAAATGAACAACCACGATCATAAAGTTTTTTTTATGCATACAAACACTTCAAGTATTATTCGATGTCCAAGTAAATTTTTAGGTTGTTTTTGGTTAGGAGGATTTGACGTTAATTTATTTTCAATTTTTTTTTGGTAAAACCATTCGAGAAGTTGTATAATTAAAATAATGTTAATTTGACTAAGACACTTATTTATCACTATCTTAGTTGATTATATATAAAATTGCATTAGGTAATAGCTTTTATAAATTGCTATACTTTTGTTTGTTGACTTATATATAGTAAATTATAATATGGTTGAATTTTAGTTAGGTCTAGTCAAGTAATTATATAAAATTAATTGGGTTCTACATTGTGTTTAGAGATCTTAAACGGGTCGTATTACTAACCCATTAGGGCCAAATTTACTCTGAGGCCACGAGCCAAAACGGGTTAGGGCTTAATGGTTCACTTTTTAAACGGGCCATTAAGAGTCAGAATCTAACCCTAACCCTAAACCATGGCCTCGGGCTAAATCCAAGGAAACCACAACGCTTTTTTATTTAAAATACAATCCAAATGCATATTAAATATATTACAACTATCACAAGTTCACAACTTAAGATTTAACTCTAACCATAAATAAGTCCAAAGATATTATAGAACAAAAATAAGTCCAAAGCATAAAATCATACAAATTGAAAAGTCTAACAAACAAATTAAAAGTTTAAAGTTTCATAAGGCGACGTGGGCTTTCCACATGCAAAAACAAAAGACTCATCATTCGACCCTTCCAACTTCCAACTCATCATCACTTTGGTGAAGAATGGTGAAGGTCACGTGATTCGTGAATGAATATATTCTTGGACCTCTTTTAAGTTCCCATTTTTTTTTTTTTTTTTTTTTTTTTTAAATGAATGAATACATCTCCTCCAAAGAAATTTTTTTTTATTTTTTTTAAGTTGCAGTTAAAGAAGACTCAAAGACATTTATCATTCTTTGAGTTGGACCTCTTTTATTTTTTTTGAGTTGACCTAATTTATCATTTATCATTTTTTTTTTTTTTTGTTGTTCATTTATCATTCTTCTTTTTTTTTTTTTCAAATTTCAAAAAATTTCATTTATCATTCTTCTTTGGACGCAGAGATGTTAAACTTTTTATAAAATTAATTTTAAAAAAAAGTCGGGCTGACCGATAAGTTCTCCGTCGGTATTGGGATTCGGTAAAAGGCCCGATTTAAATCGGCCAGAGATATCTAAGTTCTAAAAAAAAAAGGTTTGTTAGTTTTATTTTATTACGTTGGCCCGTTTAACATCTCTAATTGTGTTAAAAGAAGGATTCGATTAGTCAACCATAAATGACAATTACTTCCAACTATATAAAATTGAGTTGTATTAATTAAATCCACAAAATCGACCAACCATAAATGACAATTACTTCCAACTATATAAAATTGAGTTGTATTAATTAAATCCACAAAATCGACCAATCATCTTCGCAGATTTGCGTGCTAGTTTTGTTTTACTAGAATGTCAACTACCTCTCTCTAACGCACTATCTACAGTTGATGTTTTTTTTTAAAACGACTTTTGTGGTTCTTCTTGAATTGAGAAAAAAAAAATCCTAAATTAAACCTCAAATTCAGAATAAAATAAGTATTCAACATCTAATTATAATATTTAATTAATTATAAATTGCAACAAGTACTATTGTTTTTTTATAAATTATAACTTGTATTAATTTTTTAAACAAAATGCAACCTATACTAGTAAAAAGTGATTGAATTTTAACTCGAGATTCGTTTTTTTTTTAATTCCGATTAAATATAATCTACAAATGATATGTTGTAGAAATTCAATATAAAGATTTCAACAAAAAATGAGTCGAAGTTGGAATTCATCAATTTTTATTCATATAAATTATATTTTATTTAAAAAAATAGTACAAATTGCAATTTAAAAAAAAAAAACATATACAAATTACAATTTATTATTAACCCTATAATATTTGTAAAGTATGACTTCAATTGAAAAATGAGTAGTATAGAATTCTTCCAGGGTTATTTTTATTTCTTCAAATTTTCAACCCAATCTTTATGATGTTTATTACATGCGAAACCCAACATCCACATTTCCCACACCCACAAAACTCCTCTCTGTTCTCTCCACTCTGTCCTCTCCACTCTGTCCTTCTGAATCCCACATAAAAATACACATGAAAAACAATCAGCAACTATAAAAAAATCAAGATTGAAACAACCAAATCATCATCTCAGATTTCCACAAATAAAGAGAGAGAGAGAGAGAGAAAAAATGCAATGGCAAAAAAAATCATACTTCTCTTGATTCCTCTTCTTCTTCTCCATTCAAGCAGAGTTTCTTCTCAAGCTGATAATTTCATCTTCAATGGTTTCAGAGGTGCAGAAAGTGAAATAGCCCTAAATGGCGTTGCAGAAATTGAAAAAATGGCATACTCAAACTCACAGATGAGCGAGCAAGAATCATGGGGCATGCCTTTTATCAAACCCCAATTAATTTCAAGAATCTCACAAATGGTAAACCCTTTTCATTTTCAACATCTTTTGCTTTTGGAATAGTTCCTGAAATTAAAAAATTGGGGGGCCATGGATTTGCATTCACTGTAGCAAAATCCAAAGAGCTGAATGGTGCTTTTCCAAGTCAATTTTTAGGGCTTATGAATGAAAATGATATTGGGAATTTTTCCAACCATGTTTTTGCTGTTGAATTTGACACAGTTAAGGATTATGGGTTGGGGGATATTAATGATAACCATGTTGGGGTTGATATCAACAGTTTGAAATCAAATGTTTCTGTAGATGCAAGCTGCATTAATTTAGGTAGTTCAAGAAAGGAAGAACTCAATCTCCACATTGGCAAGAGGATTTATGCTTGGATTGATTATGATGGAATTAAGGGGAAATTGGATGTAACACTTTCACTTAATCCATCAAAACCTAATGCTTCAATCCTTTCGTTTTCTGTCGATCTTTCTCCGATTTTCTTGGATTATATGTATGTGGGCTTCTCTGCTTCAACAGGTTTACTTGCTAGCTCACATTATATTTCTGGATGGAGTTTCATGATTAATGGGCAAGCAAAGCCCCTAATTTTCTATTTGTTGCCTTCAATTCCTGGTCCTAAGAGTAGTCGCGTATCCTTACTCCTAGGTTCATCTTTATCAGGTGTTGGTTTCTTGATTCTTGCAATAGGGATGTCATTTTACATAATAAAAAAGATTAAGAACAGGGATGTGGTTGAGTCTTGGGAGAAAGACGTAGGCCCACATCGATTTTCCTATAAAGAACTCAAGAGAGCCACTAGAGGTTTTAGAGATAGAGAGGTTCTTGGATTTGGTGGATTTGGTAAAGTTTACAAAGGGACATTGCCTGATTCTAGGACCCAAGTCGCGGTTAAACGAATACACCACGAATCTAAGCAAGGTTTGCGAGAGTTTATGACAGAGATCGCGAGTATTGGTCGTCTTAGGCACAAGAACTTGGTGTTATTACAAGGTTGGTGTCGATGTAGAGGTGATTTGTTGCTCGTTTACGATTTCATGCCTAATGGAAGTTTAGATAAATACATTTACGACGAGCCAAGCACGGTGTTAACATGGGATCAAAGGTTTAAGATCGTCAAAGGTGTAGCTTCCGCGCTTCTTTACTTACACGAAGAATGTGAACAAACTGTGATTCATAGAGATATCAAAGCAGGAAATGTTTTACTAGACTCCGAAATGGATGGAAGGCTCGGAGATTTCGGGCTTGCTAAGATTTACGAACGTAATGCAACTCCAACGACCACAAAAGTGGTGGGCACGTTGGGATACTTAGCCCCGGAACTTACTAAAACAGGAAAGCCCACGACTAGTTCAGACGTGTTTGCCTTTGGTGCGTTGTTGTTAGAAGTTGTGTGTGGGAGACGGCCAATTGAGGCGAAAGCAATGCCTGAGGAATTGATATTGGTAGATTGGGTGTGGGATAAGTGGAAAGAAGGGTCAATATTAGACGTCGTTGATCCAAGATTGAATGGGGAGTACAATGAGATTGAGGTCGTGATTGTGATCAAGCTCGGATTGTTGTGTTCCAATAATGCCCCTGGGACGAGGCCTAGCACGAGGCAGGTGGTGAGAATCTTGGAAGGGGAAGCGTCGTTGCCTGAAGTATTGGCACCGGATGGATATGATTGCAGGAAGGTCGATAATGGAGGGCGTATTAGACCGGGATCTAATTCGTATCCTTCGTCTTTGTTTTATGAGAAGGTGAGTACATGGTCATCGGCTTGTGATGGTGACGGGGACGCGGATCTTGAAGCTGGTTTGTCGTCTCCAATGTCTGTTTCGTAGAGTATTTTCTATTCTATCTGTATATGATTGAGATTAGTTAGTTCTGTGTATAAATCTTGTAATTTTGAGTAACACTTTGGTGCACGTACGGTTGTGGACAACTAATATTGTTCAATGAAAACAATTGACATTGTTCGGTGAAAACAACCAATATTGGCCAACTAATACCTTTTAGTGAGACAACTAATACCATTAGCTGTATCTAGTGCTATATGACAGATTCGTGTGTACTTTTTTTCAACTTTGCACTCAAAGTTGGTGCATCTTAAACAGAGCTTACCTAACACAAGATGGTTTGTTTAGTCGATTTTGTCGTGTATATTAAACAGAGATTACAATCTTCCTTTCTGCCAACATTTTCTCGAAACGAGTCTGTCGCACACGATTTGTCTAATGAAGTTTACCTCTATCAACACTTTCAATTAGCAACGGTGGGTTGTCTCGTTGCAAAAACGAACAAAAACGAGTGATATTCAGATCTGGTGTTACATCATTTTCAAGAAAGATTTTAACTTTCGACTCCTTTGATGCCTCATTTTACCTAACATCAATTGTTCAGAAGAACCTAGACTTTTAGAAGCAGTGGAGCTAATATTTGGTGATTTACATAGCATATGTTGTGCTCCAACATTGACATATTGTCAGTGGACTAGTTAAATTTCCAACGCAAATTTTATAAGTATGTATGCAACATCCATAATGTCCACTTAGTTCTAAAAGTGTAATTATTAAGATTTTAACTGGCTATATTGCTCACATCATTAATGGTCTGTATGTCCCACCGCTAGAGCTGTCAAAATAGGCCATCAGTTGAGGCAGTCCGCCCCACTCTGTTTAATAAGTGGATTGAGCCAAGAAAATTGAACCTATAATGAAAGTATAAGTTCATACAAAAGTTATAAACTGAACTATATTAGTAATTGATATTTTTCATCACATGAACTAATTCTTGAGGATTGTTTTCTTCTATGGTTTTCGAAAAAAAAAAAAAAAAAAAAGGCTTGGTTTAAAATTTAGTCATAATTGCACCGGCTGTTACTCTTCCAACAATCCTAAGACACTAGCAAAATATATTACCAGATAACAAAATCAATTCGACTAGAACCCTGCCAAAGTTTATTTGTGGCAATTTTACCCAAGTCAAGCAAAAGGTCCCTCTTGGAGTTCCATCCACACAGTAATTTTTGGTGCAATCAAAGTCTAATTTTGATCACAACACATCTTCATTGGAACAATCCTCAATTTAATGGTCATAATTGTCTATATAAAGAAATAGGTGACCGTAAAACCGAACAAGTTTACATACAACGACACAAAAATAGAGTCCGTGAGTGTGTTGGCGTACCTCTGCAAAACGAGAGATTTGATTTGTCAACAAGCCTTTATTGACACAAAGAATATCAAATCTTGAAACAATTCCTGTCACAAAGATCATCATATAATAAGAATAGAGAATTAGATCAGGCTAATTCAATAAATATATAGGTACAATACTACAATTACGAAGTTATGAAAAGCGAGAGATTTGTACAGAGAATCAATTCAAAATAAGCCATATGCCGATTTTATTAAATATGTCAAACACTCCCTATCCATGTTTCTCCTCTGCCTTAGAAGGAGATTCCCAATTCTCTAATGGTTCCCTATGTTTTCATCTCCCGTTTCGTCTTCACTGTCTTTCACACCATCAAAAATTTCATAGTCATCAAATCCTGCAAATTGAGAAACGTTTAAACGTGCCCAAATAAATTTACTTGATACATATTTCTCTAGCTAGCTAAAATTTACCTGCACCAAGGGCTTCCACGTCATCAATATGAGGGCCCAACAGGATAAGGTTACCTAAAGGTGGATCAATAGCCATCCATTCTGAGTTTCCAGAGGTCGATTCTAAGCACAATTCTTTCTCCATGACCCAGTCTTCAACTAAAGCAACGTGCTCATAAGAAATAGGGTCAACAGGTTTGTGTTGTCTGTTTCTCAACCTATTAATTAAATAGATGATGATCAATTAATATATTGGTTTTAAATTTTCTGAACTTTAACAATTATAGTATAATATATCAAATATGAGAGATACATTTGGACGTACATTTGCTTCATGCACATGTTGTACTGAACGAAAACAAGGTCGTTGAGCCTCTGTTGCTCCAAGCAATTTTTCCGTTCATGCATGTGTTCAAGAGGAATCTTGTCTAGCTTATGTTGAACCAAACAGCATGTTTGGCTGAGAATGCGGGCAGCCAAACGAGCCAAATTAGGGCATCCCCCACCATATGTTAGCCACCACTCAGCTACAAACGGTAAAATTGAGGAAAGAATAAGATGAGTGCAGAATTTAAAGCGTTTCAGGGATTGATTGGGATCAGTAGCTTTTCAAAATGTCATATTGTATATCCAAAAATATCTTCCATTCATCAACATATTGACTACTTTTACTATATTGTCCCTTCCATACATGAAACTGCACCCTATTGTTCGTGCATGTCTATATAATAGTAACACTCGGTTGCACCATTTGCACCGTGCAACTAGTGCTCAACCAATATTGCTCAGTGAAAACAACTAACACCATTTAGTAAAACAATTAATACCATTTAACAATGTACTTGAGATGCACGGTGCAACCTAGTGCATAAAAGTATTTTACGTCTAGATAAATATGTTCAATTCACAAGCTAATCATGGCAAAACAGTGACGAAATGCACAATAAGTTTTACAGTTACGGGAAAATAGTTTTCTTAGTCCTGTAAGTTACATCTATTTCATTTCGAGTCTTGACGACTTTTACGAATTTAGAATAGTCCCATAACTTTCAATTTTTTGACATTTTAGTCCGGTAACCGACTGTAAGAGGTAAAACACACAACTGGCCTATTATATTCTGCCAGTGGATAAATCAGACATAAGCATCAGCCAGATGTTTATCCTACAACCGGTTGGCGGGCTACAATGTCAAATTATTGAAAGTTACCGTACTATTTTCAATTCCTGAAATTGACAGGATTGAAACCGAAATAGGATAACTTACTGAACTTAGAAAACTATTTTCTCTAAAGTTATATAAGAACCACATCTTAGACTTTCATATTCTAAAAGTATGGCTTGAAAAGTTTGTAATCATACCATAGAGGTAACAAACCGATTCAACTATGATAAAAACTTAATACCAAAAAATACTCACTAGGAAGTAAATTATCTCTAGCTCTAACAGCCATCTTCCTCCCAAAGTCTCCAGCACCACCATGATACGAAGCTGTTTCCTTCATAATTCTATCCTGCATCTTAACATCTGGTATCAGTTTCTCTATACAATCATAAACTAATGATCGAATATGAAGATGTGCATCTCCTTCAAGACTGTAAAAATATTTTGGATTTAAATAAAAACCAGCTGCATGAAGGGGGTGTCGATGAAGTTGTTCCCACCTTCGATCAATAATGCTCCAGTAAACTAAGTATTTCTCCTTATCAACAAGTTCCTTCTTAATAGCTTCTTTAACTCTATACAGCCCCGCATAAACAAACCCCATAGCAGGCATCTTTTCACTACTAACAATCCTCAATAACCGTAAAATTGGATCTACTAAACGTGATACTGAGGCACAAGTTGACCAGAATGACTGACTACTGATACTGTCTAACACTGCAAAACCGTCTGGTTTCTTTGAATGAGGGCTTTCCATCCACTCCTCAGAAGTAACCATGGACTGCAGATTATGTCTGATATTCAACATCCTTTTCAATGTGATGAAATCGGTGGACGAACGAGTGGGGGCCACCTCGACTAAATCCACCCCAAATGTGTATCGTCTCATCATGTTTATGATGACATTATTTGAGTATATATACTTGGAGATTAATTTTGCCTGGTTTAGTACCATCTTGACTGTCTGAAGTTCTCCTATGTCTTGAAGCATTAAATCGATGCATTTACCAGCACAAGGGGTCCAGAAAATCGTTGGATAAGTGTCGGTTAGTCTTTTCCCAGCAACAACATATCGATCATCACTACTGGTTATGACTTGAAGAACATTTCTCAAGCCAACTTCTTCGACTGTTTCCTTTAACAATTCGTAAAGGACGTCAGCAGAATCTATGGTTCTTGATATATCAGCTGACCTTAAAAAGATTGTACCTTCTGGAGTATAAACAAAAAAGTTGACAAAGGTTTTGCCCTTTCCTGAACACCATTCGTCAACCAAAATCGAGCAACCGTTTCTTCCCCAAAAATCAGAGCATTGTTCGACATCGTTTCTCACTTCATGCACTACGTTTTTCAAGATCCAGGTTCTAAGATCATGGTAAGACGGCCCCACAACGCCTAATCCCTGTGAAGCAATCGCATCAATCATAGGTTGAAAATAAGCAGAATTAACAGCATTTGGAGGCAATCCCACATCAGTGAAAAAACGACCTATTGCCATATGAACTATCTTCGAATTCGTTGGAGGAAAGGCAGCTATAGTTGCAGTATTAGAGTTAGCCACATCTGTGGCTTTTCTAACTCTTGCTTTCTTCTTTCTACCACTCATTTTGCTGCTCATACCATCTTCTCTGTCCACATCATCGTTCTCATCAGGTTCGATCATTTCAGGGACGGGAAGGAGAACAATATCAGTATTCAAACCACAATTATCGTTCCCTAATTCAACCCCACTGGTATGATTATCATAACCCGACATTTCCTCAGCAAGTTTCTGTTTTTTCCTCTTTTTGACAGCAACTCCATTAAGACTCTCCAGCATTTCTAGCTGCACGTCGGGTTTAACTCTTAAACAAACGGCGGCATTCCCTTTCTGGCAAGCAAGGTGTTCTTTTATCCTATGAATACCCCCACCCTTGAATATTTTACCACAGTATATACACTTGAGTTGTACCTTGTCCCCAATCTTGTACATTTGGCAATGCTTCCATGCTGGATCATGCTTTTGTGAAGTCACTGCTACTGGCTCCATATTAGAAGCCATCTCCTAAAATATAAGGAATAAAATCCCACAAAAAATAAAAAAATTGTAACATTGGAAGAGACTCTAAAAATGGACAAAGAAATCCAATTCCAGACATCATAAATCTCCTGAAAATGTAAAAAAAGTTTGAATCTTGATAGAACACACAAACAAACACAATCTCAGAAAATGAAACAGCATATATATTAGCAAAGAGGGGGGAAACGGGTTTCAAAGGATCTTTCGTTAGGTTCATTCAAATTCATCCATTCCTGAATTAAACAAACAAATCCAATTCTAAAACTTGCAAATATTATCATGACACATTTAACTGCAGTAAAATCAAGAAAAGAATACGAATTAGCAAGAGGAGATAAATGGGTTCCGATAAACTTACTCGAATTCGATATGAAATAATAAACTTTCGTCAATTCGATTCGGGATTTAGATTGGAAGAGAACCGAGTTAGGGATTAGGTTTTTTTTTTTGTTTTTGTATGTGTAGAATTGGTTTGAGCCGGTCCGGGAAGCGGTCAGCGAGCGTATCCTATTTATTGTATTTTATAATACCAATTTTTATTATATATTTTGTGGCTTGTTATTATCGATCTATTTAATTTAATTAGATAAACAGCAGTTTTAAATCCTCTCTGGAATTTAAAAATTAATTATAGAATAAAAATTGTATTGTTGTTTAATCCAAAAAATAAGTCATTTAATCCAAAAAAAAATTGTAAAAAATATATAAATTGAGTGGAAAATTGTAAAAAAATTGGAAAAAAAGAAAGTTATTTAATCCAAAAAAAATATAATTTTCAGTTCATGTTTTCATATTAAACTGAATGGAATGCAATGTATACCAGGAGAATGAAAGTGTTACTCCAGCATAAATTTGAGACGGACCATTGTTATACTTTTTTGACAGATTTGACATTGTTATAACGTGTTGTACTCGAGGACAGAAAGTCGTCATATATTCTATTAAAGTCACAGTGTGAGTTATGATAACATTTTTAACTCGTATGATGATTTGTTGGTGTTCTCGTATTTAGGTGTTAAAAGGTAGTCGGGTAAGGCCCCTGCAATTATTTCCATTAAATGGTAGTTGCTGCCATCGAGAATTATGAAAGTCAATACGAATGAGATATCAAAAGGCTCAGGGCCGAATTTTGGGCGAGAGTGCTTTTAGAAACGAATTGGGTGTCTTTTGTTGGTGTTTTGCCCCATTTTTTAGATCAAGATTTGTATTTGAGGCAGAGATTGCTTCAGCTTTCTAAGCTATTGAAGTGGTTTATGGTAATGATTAGAAGAAATTGTAGTTGGAGTTTGATTTTTTTTCATATGTGGTTTGTTTTTAGGGTTCAAAGCTCTCTGATATCTTGAAGATCTTTTTCGACTTGACATCAGATAAAGAATTCACTAATTCTATGACTTTGGTAGTCTCGCATATTTACAAATTGCAGGGAGGACAATATTATGTTTGTTTGGAGATGTTCACATTCGGATGTGGATTGCAGCCCATCCACTTATGAGATTTTCACACTACATTCTACATTCATCCTATAAAATACATTTACATAACTTTTCTCTCTCTCAATTTTCAGATACATTATTATTTATCTCTCTTATTTTTCTCCCATCAACCAATTTTCTCTTTTACTTTTGATCATATCACCACTTTTCCCGCATCCATATCCACCTTCCATCCACCTTCATTTTCAAACAAAAACGACATAACAAATTATTTGGCAGGTCTCAAATGATGGGATCAGTCAATAGATGAGCTCAAACTTTTTCTATAAAAATGTCTTCACTCGAAATTTTGTAGATTTTTTCTAGATTGATTTATCATTCTCTGTTTTGGAATTATTTTTCCTACTAATCATTTTTAACTGAACTTTTTCATTAACAGATTTTCAAGAGGGTCCTTTTTATTAGGGAACTATATAAAAATGAATTAATTCATTACCTCTCTACAAGCTTGAGTTTTTAGATGAGACAAAATTCTTAAATGGTATCAGAGCCTCCAGGCTCACGCTCATCGTCCTGGGTTCAAACCCTCATCTTCCTCTCAATGATGGAATTGGCAGCACATAGAATAACTCAGCCCACAAGTAAGGGAAAGTATTAGGGAACTATATACAAATGAATTAATTAATTCATCACCTCTCTACAAGCTTGCGCTTTTAGATGAGACGAAATTCTTACACTTTTATCTTGGTCCGAATCGCGGCCTCTCAATCTTTTTCTTTTTCTCTAATATATAGATGCGAATTTAAAACTAAGAACTACAAAATGCCATCTAAAAATTTATTTTACTCACTTTACTTTTAAAAAGAATAGTCCACTCATTTTAATTTCAAGACATGTATAATGCCAACCTTAAAAAAAAAAAAGTCAAAACTTTCAAATTAGGGTATTTGATTTAACTCTTCAAACTCCAAATATTTTCTAAAAAAAAAGTCAAAATTAAACCCAAAAAAGAATTAGAAAAAAAAATGAAAAGAAAAATCCCAAGTGGCTCTTGATTTATAATCTTCTTATACCGACGCCTTCTCCGTATTTCCTAATCAGATTCCTCGATGATTACTGCAAAATTCCAGATCTACAAAAACAGATTACATTTATACACATCCAAATCCATCTGATCATCATCTCAATTCCATGGCGCAGCAATACACGCAACAATTTCTGAACAGCGTTCTCTCGCAGCGTGGCCCGGCGGCGCTGCCGTACGCGGAGGACATGAAGTGGCACATCCGGCAACACCTGTTGCACCTCACCGAATCATACCCTTCTCTGCAGCCCAAAACCGCCGTCTTCACCCACAACGACGGCCGCACCGTCAACCTCCTCCAGGCCGACGGCACCCTTCCGATGTCGTTTCAGGGCGTCACCTACAACATCCCCGTCATCATCTGGCTCATGGAGACCTACCCGCGCCACGCGCCTCTGGTTTTCGTGAATCCCACCCGCGATATGATCATCAAGCGCCCACACCCTTTCGTCTCCCCCAACGGAGTTGTTTCGATTCCGTATATACATTCCTGGGTTTTTCCTTCGTCCAATTTGGTTGAATTGGGGAGGAATTTGAGCCATTTTTTCGCTCGTGATCCGCCGCTTTACTCGCAGCGTAAGCCGTCAAGCCCTAACCCTAACCCTAGCCCTAGCCCTAATTTGAATTCAAATTCAAGCTATGGTAGTATGAATTCCTCTGTGGGATCCGCAGTCGCTCGGCCAGCAATCCCGCCGAGGGATTACCCCCCTTCACCGACCCCGCCGCCGCCGTACGGCAGTGGGAGAATGGAGGATCCTGCCGAGGTTTTCAAGAAAAACGCCATAACTAAGCTTGTGGAGAATTTGAATGGTGACATTAGGGAGTTGAGAAAGGCGAGTGAGGGTCAAATGGAGGGTCTTTTTGGGGCTCAAGCAGTTTTGAGGCAACGTGAGGAGGAGTTGAAGAAAGGGGTGAAGGAAATGCAAGATGAAAAGGAAGGATTAGAGCAGCAGTTACAAATGGTTTTGATGAACACTGATGTTTTGGAAGGATGGTTGAGGGATAATGAAGGGAAGTTGGGGGCTAATAAAGCTGATATTGTTGATGTAGATGAGGCATTCCTGCCCTGTGATGCGTTATCGAAGCAGATGTTGGATTGCACAGCATCAGATTTAGCAGTGGAGGATACTATATACGCATTGGATAAAGCTGTGCAAGATGGGGCTATACCGTTTGATCAGTACTTGAGAAATGTGAGGCTTTTGTCCCGCGAGCAGTTTTTTCATCGAGCCACAACTTCGAAGGTTAGGGCTGTCCAGATGCAGGCTCAGGTTGCTAGTATGGCTTCCAGGTCATCATCCCAGTATGCATTATGACGAGGTTTAAACATTTTGTTCAGGTATGGTGGTGCTGAAGTGTCTAGATAATATATTTTATACGTTTTTACTTCTCTGTTTCAAGTTGGTAGAATGTGGAATGTGCATTGATTTGTATTTGTAAGACAAGGGCCGGAATGCAATAAACTTTACTGTGCAGATTGATAGACTTGGCATTTTTATAAGGTTGCTTTTGGCCTGTTACCCATTCGTTTTCATACCTATGGTTCTTGGTGAAATGGAACTTCTACTTGTAAAATTTGATATTTTTTTAAACACCTTCATACGGTAGTTGTTCTGCTGTAACCTGCTTATGAAGTATGATATTGTTGCATTTTGGGCCTTAGCTGAGTTGTGAGATGATACACCTTTCTGTTCATGGTGCATACATAACTTGGCAAAGTCTTACGTCACCCGTGCAATTGGTTTGCATTATGTGTTTACTTTTAAGCAATATTAGTTGTTCCATTAAAATTCTGTTTCATTCAAAAGTATTATTTGTAATACTATAGAGTGATAGTTGTGAATCAATTGCATGGTAAAACTGTTTTACATAAGACCAACTGAACTAACAATGAGCCAGCTATTATGCTTCAGATTAGCTAGATGTGACATTCATTTCGGTGATTTGCTTGACAATAGAATGCATAGATCGTTGTATCTATAATATTTTTTTATTTTGGAGTTCATTTTGTTGGTCTACCTCTGTTTCATGTCATATCTGGCATGGGGTGACTCACGTACCTTGTATAAATATATAATATGTTCCATAGTTACATGACGTCTGCAGAAATATGAAATATATTAACTCATAAGTTTCACCGATAATAAGGTTCTTTATGCCTGTCACTGAAAGTTACAGAACTGCGAAGTGTGCTTCTGTTTATAAAGGTATTTGCTCGGTTATGTAACTTGTGCTATGAATAAACTAGAATGTTCTGAATAATATGTGGGCTGGAAATTCGAAAGAATTTTGATTCTCTCGATGAATAGTGTTGACTTGACTTAGAGGGTGGTTAGGCGAGCTTGTGAGCTCTCTATTTCATCTTATAGAGTTTATTAAATGTTCTAAGCTTTATAATGTCCACAACTTGTAATGTCTAGAACATAGTTGTTTAAAGGTGCGCCAATAGGTTGTGCGCCTTTTTTTATGTTTAGTCAGGCACTGTTTTTAGGGCGGGCGCCTCTCTTACTTTCCAGATCTTCTTCACTTCAAAACTTGGTTTCTGTACAAATTTTGAATAAAAACCTATTTTTGACAAAAAATTATTCGAAAGAGGGAAAAAAAAGAGGCAAATTGTAAACAATAAAACAGTGTTAAATTTAGGGTTTAAGAAAAAAATTGTAAAGAAAGAAGAAACTGTGAAACAACGCTGCTGTCCCTGTACGCTAGGTTCTTTTCCCTATTTTAATCTTTGTGAATCTTACTGTGTTGCTGTGTTTCTTTACTTATGATGAGAATAAGAATTAGACTATTGATTAATTGCTGCCTTTGCTAAATTTAATGTTTTTTATGTGTTAATGGAGTCTAACTTCATTGTTTATTTCATATTTACGTTATGTTTTAATGTTCATTAGTTGTCATTTAAGTATTATTACGTGACTTAATGTTGTACTGAACTTTATGTCGTAGGAGAATATGTGTCAATTATGTTATATTAATATAAAATGATGTTTAATGGAAAAGGATGCGCGCCTTGCCCCTGGACTCTAGGACCCCTTCTAACAACTATGGATAAAAAAAAAATATATATATATATATATATATATATATTTCTATCAGTTTATGTATATGGATTCAATGCCCTGTTTCTTGTTGATACTTGATAGAGAGTGGATTTTTCATTGATTTGTATAGTATATATCAAGGATCAGATTGCAGTAATTCTTAATGTGCAGATTTCATAGGATTGTTTTTAGTCTTATATCAATTGGTTTCAACATATATTACTGAGGCACATGCTGAATTGGAATTGTTACTCGGAAAGCTTGATGTTTTGATATACTTGTGATGCTGCAAACATTCTTATGAATTGTTATATTGTGTTAGTACCTTAGTTGAAGTTAGTCTAATGAGATGTGCTGACAAATTCATTTTGGTTGTTTGATTGAGAATAGAATGCACAGATTGATCTTACCTTCATTGCTTTCATTTTGTAGGACAATATTTTTCCATCAGTTAATGCTCATTTTATGTATAAGGATTTACTTCTTTTTTCTTGTTGGTAGAGAGTGGAATGTGCATTCATTTGTATTTTATATGTCTAGGGTCAGATGGCAGTAAATCGTAATCTGCAGATTCCATAGGATTGCTTTTAGTCTTTTACCAATTGGTTTCTACATGCATTAAGACACATGGTGAATCGGAATTGTTACGTCTTAAAATTTGTTGTTTCTTTATACTATGCTAGTGCCTTAATTGAGTACTAATGAGATGTGGTGATCAAATTCATTTTGGTTGTTTGATTGAGAATAGAATGCATAGATTGAGCTTAACTTGATTGCTTTCACTTTTCTCAGCCATGTGATAAATCAGTGAGATACTTGCTAGTTGAATGAAGTCTGCAGAAATATGTGAAAGATGTCTTCACATGACATGTCCTATAACTAGATGGTGGGAGTGTTGTGCCATATGAAATACATGTTTGAATATTTGTCCTAAGTTTTTGTGTGAAGAAAACAAAAATGTCCCCAATTCCATAGTCTTGATTTAACTAGTCTTGTATTCCAGTTTTTGTGTTTCATCATGTATTTCAGGATATTAAACTTGCATATTAGCATGTGATAGGTAGTTGATTGTTTTTGGATGATGCATTTATCATGTATTCTATATTATTGAAGAGTAAAGTAGGAATATGGATGATTTGCTAGCTTAGATGAAAGCTTATGATTAAAGAATTCTGTAATGTTAGTCTAGAAAAATAAGTGATACTAGTTGTAACGATGGAGGCCATGGTTTGTGAGTTGTGATGATGGCATGTGTTCTTTTTTGTCAACGTTGTTAGTATGCCCAGATTTTTGAACTTCCATAACTCTTAGTTTTCCTTCTCTTCTTTCATTATCTCTTATTTCTTGCAGACATACTCTTATTAGTTTTGAAGAAAAGAAATTACTAGTTTTTTCACATGCAATGATAAATTGTAGTTAAAACAAAAACAGAAGCCTAAACTCTTTTGGTGATAACATTAAATCAAAAGGTGAGTCTATAATATATGTATTATGTAGCCTCATTTGGTGTGGAGATTTGAGCATTTGATATTAAAATCCGAGCTCCTTTCTGTAGTGATTTGCGGTTATTATTTCTGTTACTAATTCCATATGATACCTGAAATTTTCAAGCTGATAGCCACATTGAAATATATCCAATTCTGCATACAACAATATATTTTATTCATTAACTATTATTATGATTTTCTCATTATTCAATATTCCCAAATATTAATTGAGGGGCCACCCATTTCTTTTATACTTTTTTTTTATTCTAATTTAACCATTAATATTAAATCGCATGAATACTGGGCACTATCATATTGTTCTTCGATTACTAGTTAGTAGCAGCAGAAAAAAAAATGCTCTTGAATTCATCACAACTAACATAAAAATTCCATTAAAGAAACTCATCCAAAAACCAATTAAACAATAATCGAAATAAACGAATCAATATCCCATCAAACAAAAAAAAACACAAAAAAAAAGAGAGCATAACCAACTAACCAAAACTTAAACTCAATCAAACGACCCTAATTCTTAATTAGGAGGACAAAAGGAGATTAAATACCTATCAGCCCTACACACCTTAAGCCCACTCGCTTCATCAAACGCGTAGCTATACGCTCTCGGACACAACTCCTTAAACAACCTCGCGTACGGCGTCGGCTTACACGTGGCAGCGCTCCCAAACGCCCCCCTACAACAACTCTCATCCCCCTGCGTTGCCAAACACGCGCTCTTACACCCCACCACCCTCCCCCCTCTAACCACCCCCATATTCGCCGGACAATAAACATTCACGTCCGCCTCACACGCCGCCACGCCGCACCCGGCAACGGCCCCCACCGGAATCATCGCCACCGGCAGGTTGAACCCGTCGACAAGGCTGACGTCGTAGTAGTGCATTGGGTTGGCGCCGCTGCCCAGGGTCATCTCCACCACCGTCGCCGGCGGCTGGCCGCCGGCGCCACCGCATCTCAGCCGGCCGTTGCAGTCGCCGGTGTCGCACGCGCCGGAACCGGACTCGTCGAAGCAGCAGCCCGTTCGGGCCCAGATACGGCCCGACCACCACTTGGGGGACTCCACCGCCGCCTGTTGGCCGGCGGCGAGGGAGAAACCCCGTCGGAGAGGGTCTGGTGGCCGGCAGTGCCGAGAATCGCCGGCCAGATTGTCTCATTGCAGTTGTTTTCTATGATGAGTTGGGTTCCATCTGCAAGTAATCAAGAAATTGTTATTAACATAACAAATCAAAGTCTTCTCTAATCAAAAAAATCCAACTCAAGTCATTTATTTTGTTAACATAAATGAATACTACTATTGTGCAAAAAAATATTAAAAGTTTAGGAAAAATAGATTAAACTAACCGGAAGAGTATATGGGCGAGACGAAAGAAAGGAGGAAGAAAAAAATGAAGAAATTAGACATTTTGATATTGAGAAGTTGTAAAGTGGTGAAAAAGAAGTAAGAAAAATGATGTGATTTTATGCATGTTGGAGGAGAAGGCAGTTTAGAAGCATGCTGCATTTTTGCGCATAATTTCCCGCTTTTCGTGGAAAAGATGGATGGAATTAATGCACGATCTTATTTTATTAATTAGTTTATTGGTAATACGTATTAGTTTGGCGATAATATATCATACACGGATTTAATAATGGCAAAAGCTCGTACAAAATTAAAAATAGACTCCTTTAAATACGTGTAGGTCAGTATAAGTGATCAGATGGTAAACGTCATGACATCAAATTCTTATGTTGATTTGAACCTCCTTTCTTATATGATTTGAGGGAGTTTTCAGTTACTCTTTGATTTTATATAAATCAATGCATATTAATTTGGAAAAATCTGTGTGGGTATTGAGTGATGAAAAAAATAAGAGGCGGATACAAAAATATAGTCCAACCAGGGTAAAAAAGAATTAATAAAAAACTATAAAACATAAATAATTTATAATTAATAATTTAAATTACAATTGACCACGACAGTATGCCATCTTCATATTTAATTTTACACTATAAGAAAATAGAGAATTGACTCTAACATGGTTAGGAAATTTTCCAACAAAATAATTATGTCTTTAAATACCCAACAAATTGCCTACGGATTTTTAACATTTTAGTAAACAAACATATTACCTATGAATTCTAATTAAAGACAAACAAATTACCTACGAGAAAATTACTTACACATTTGTAGAAATAGCATTACCCCAATTCACCATCCTCTTTGACAAGAACGCTATAGTTGTATCGTTTGAACTTGCATTATCTACAGTTATGGTGAACACCTTTCTCAATCCCCAATCTAGAAGACAAGTTTCTAGTGTCTTACCAATGTAGTCACCTTTATGACTAGAAACGGGCACAAAATTCAGAATCTTCTTATGCAAACGTCAATCCTCATCAATAAAATGACCAGTAACGCACATGTAATTAATATTTTGCAATGAAGTCCAAGTATCAGTGGTAATGCAAATTTTATCACAATTTGACTTCATAAAAGACTTTAGTTTTTTCATTTCATTTTCATACAAATCAAAACAGTCCCTTGACACAGTCCATCGAGAAGGAATATGAAACCTAGGGCATGCTTTAGCTACCCATTTCTTAAATTCTCTCCCCTCCACAAACTTAAATGGCAACTCATCTTCAATTATCATTTCTACGAGTGCAGCCCTAACTTCAGTTTGATCAAACTTCCATGTACCAAGTGTACCCACCCCATCATTACCCTCCTCATTTTTTTGCAAATTTAACAATGCTTGTCGTGTTTCTTGATTATGAGTATTTTTCGAGCAAGCATTCATATGAAAAATAAGTGATTTAAGTTCCATTTTTTTAGTAATGAGCAATAGATTTTATCACAATAATTGCACTTAGTTGTTTCGATTGCCATCATCACTTACGATGGTGGAAGTGATCCCACACTTTAGATCTTCTTTGTGCTTGGTTATTTTTTTTTTTGCGATTCTGCGTGTCTTGGTGGTAGAGTGGCATTTGAAGGTTGAGAAGCTTGAGTTGCATCCTCAGACATATGTGATTGTGAGATGTCATTGCTTCCATTTCCATCAATGCCTCCAGATTCTCCTAGTGAGCTTGACATCTACAATAAACCATATATCTTTTAGTTTTAGTTATAAAAATTAAGAAAACCTGAATGAATTGGTAATTGCCAATAAATTGTAATTTAACTAAGTCAGCAGAAATCAGATTGTAATTTAACTAAGTCTGCTATGTGTCAGATAGAGTTAATTAGAGTCTATTAGGTGGAAGATTCCAGATGCAAGATAGGAATATCGGTTAGCTCAGCTCATCATCTGTATAAATGGCAGAAGCTTGTATTGAAATACTTGAATGAAAATCATAATATCAAACAATATGCTCTAAATAATGCTCCGAAAGATATAAAGCTTTGGTACCTATATTTTATCAAACATAGTAAACAAAATTGAGTGAATTCTTCTACGTAACTAGCTAATTGCTATACCAAAACAACCAAAACAACATTCAGCAACTGAATATGAATTGGTCCTTGAAAATTGGGAATAATAATGGGAACTGGACCTTGAAGAATTGCAGGGGTGATTCGATTAAATGCGAAAAGGGTTGGGTTGCGTCTGCGTGAGTGCACCTTCTTTGTCTCGAGCTTGCTTGCCCGAGAGAGGCGCCGTCATGAGAGGCCGGTGATGGGCGGTGGTGGTGGGGGTGAGTAGTGGGTGGTGGGCAGCGTCAAGGGTTTTTAGGTGGGAGTGGGAGAGGAGAAGTGGAGAAGGAGAAGTGTGGAGATGAGAAGTGGTGAATGAAAAATTAAAAATTGAAAAAATGAAGAACTGTGGAAACCCTTGGCGACGGAGAGACTCACCGCTGGGCGCTTGTCACGCCTCCCCTAAGTAAATAAGTAATTAAAAAATATATATAATAATTAATATTTTATATATTTAATATTTTCGGTTTTCGGTTTTTTTTTTTTTTTTTGACCGAAAATTAACCGAACCGAAAACCGAAATTCTTAAAATTTGAAACCGAAAACCGAATAACCGAACCGAACTTGAAAATTCGGTTTGGTTCGGTCGGTTAATTCGGTTTTCACCGAATTTTGCACACCCCTATTAATGAATATCATAAAATTAAAATTTTAACTAAAGAGTGGGTCTCATGTGCACGATGCATTTCATAATGTATTTTTTACACATACAATTTACTATATTGAAACATAAAACTTGTTTATACTGAAACGTGCAATATGTGTACGTGAAACAAATTGCACGTTTAAGTGAAAATAAATTGTATGTTTCAGTGCAACAAAGCTGTATATTTAAAAAATATATTATAGAATGCACGGTGCACCTGTTGCATATAAAACCTAGCATTAGAGAGTGACATGCACATTAGGTGCACCGTGCAACTCAAATATTTTTTTTAAATGTTCAATTTGTTTTTATTAAAAAAATTGAATATTATTATATAAATAAATAAAATATTTTAATAAAATAAATTATATATTTTAAAAATATATTTAAATTACATTATATATTTAGTGCGTAGAAGACTTTGTCTACTTTTTATATCTCCACGATCGCAGGTAGGTTCTGGCTTGCTTTGTTATAAATGGTATGGTATAATAATTTATGTCCTTTTTTTCTTCTTATTTGCCCTTTCATTTGCAGTCATAGCCTAATAAAATCAGTACCCCTACTTGTGGGTGTTTTTGTTTTTCTATAAAAGAAGGCATAATATAATAGGGAGCATTATATATGTGTATATATATTCAATTTGTTAGTTGCTCAATCATTCTACAAAACTCTTGCCCTCTTCTAATTGAAGTTATTATTCCTACCAATTAACGAGTCTGGTTTCGAGCTAACCAACCTAATTCTTAGAGAAATAATATAAGCGAATTAAGGCATGATCTTGTATCAGGTCTTGTAAACAGAACAAAATTATTAAATAAGATTTTAAAAGATGCAACTTGTTATGATAAAAAATGCGATTTATTTATACAGAAAAATGCAATTATTAATATGGGAACATAGTTGCATGCTTCTGTTTAGAATAGTTGCATGTTTCTGTTTTATATAGTTGCACGCTTCTAAAATGCACTATGAGTGCACGGTGCACCCGGATGCACATGAGACCTACTCGCGAATTAATTTTACATTTTTTTATGAACTTGAACTTTTAAATGAGATAAAATTATTTTATGGTATTAGAGTTTCAAACCCACTTAAAACAACTTCATCCATATAAATTATTCATCCGATGAGTCTTTTCTTAATAATGGAGTAAAATAATTCAGCTCACAAATGTACTGAAAAGTGTAAAAAAAAAATATATAAATAAATTAATTTCACATTTCTTTAGAAACTCACGATTTTAGATGAGATTGAATTCTTCCACGAATATGGTTGAGTTTGAGTTCGTTTATGTTAACTAGCTAGTTTTATTAAACGACATGATACGAATAACTTTCGAGTGTAAAACCGAAGACTGCAAACTGCTTAGAATGAGTACATCCACATAAACAAATAAAGGGGTTCTCACTCTTAAGTACAAAATGAGTATTATAATTACCCATAGGTGCATTCATAAAAAACTATTACTCATAGGTACAAAAGGGTGTGTAAAAATACTCAATTACCCTTACTTAATTTTCCAGCCCTTTTATTAGCCCACCCGGTTCTGACAGCCACAGGACACCTTCCACCATTACACATTTTTCTAAAATATTAATTTTCATCTTTCATTTCAGAATTTTGAATCTGCTATCCATTTTTCTCCTTTTTCAACATTTTCCTTTCATCCTTTTTCTTCTTTCGTACAAAAATTGCACAAATTTTACAAAATATAAGTTGAATTTTCCTTTTTTTTTTTCTTCTTTCATATTTCAGTTTTTTCAGCTCCAAATTCTCAAACAAGAACACAAAAAATATGCATACAATATTTGCCACAAATTTTACAAAATCCAAGTTCAAAAATTATAGCTCAAAAACAAAATAAAAAATTACCGACATTCTTTCTTTCACTTATTTCTTTATTTCTATACAAATACCAAAAAAAAATTGCATAAAAACAAAATTGTTCTGCACAAAGTGCATAATTTTTTTTGCAGAACTTGCATCATTCATCTAATTTACTATCATTTCTTCTTCCTCCTTCATCTAAGCTGAATGATTGCACAAGTCTCCTACCTTTCCCTTTCTCCATCAGGCACCAAACAAAAAATATCCATCATCATTTATACACATGTCTCAAAACTAAAATAATTTACACACGAAAAAAATTCATCTGTGCAAAAAAGAAATGTTATTTTGTGCAAAAATATTTGCACAAGATGCAGAAAAATTGTAGTAAAACATAAAATCCCATCACAGATTTAATCAAAAATATAAAATTCTGACGAAAGCATCAGAAAAAGACTCAAACCGACTCAAAAAAATTCATCTGTGCAAAACACTCCTACTACCATCTAGTAATCATTTTGAAAATTCCAACACAATACACTACTTTTCATACATATATATAATATGCACTCACACCATATAAAAAGAAGGAAGCACACTTATATACATAACAAAGTTATACATATAACAAAAACAATAAGAAATAATATGGAAAACAATAAGAAATAATATGGTGTATCAGATGGGTCTGATGGCCCCATCTCCCTCTTCACGCCATCTGCTCAACCACAAGAGTCTCCATTAAAATGGCCAAAAATTAAACTCAAATCTGCAATTAAACCCAGATTTGATGTATATAAAATTATTAAAATCACCATTAAATTAAACCCAAGAAATATCTCTTTTAACAAGCTCATACAATTTTTTTTTTTTAAAACCTAGATTTGCAATTTTGAAGCTGCCACCACCTCTTCCCGTCGTGCTCAAGTCAACGCCCACCAAAACTCGAACCACCGCTGCAAAAATGAAGGCCACCTGCAAAATGAAGACCACCAAATCGGACCGCCGCCGTTAACCACCATCGCAAACCATCACCCCCAACCGAAAACACCACATAACCACCACCGTAAACCATCACCCACAACCGCCGCCTAATAACCCCACCACCACCATAACCCAAACCGTCGTCGCCGCCGCCTAAAATGAAAGAAGTCGTCTGAAACTAATTTGAAAGAGAGAATTTAAAGAGAGAGAAAGATTGGAATATTTGTGAGATGGAATTGAGATTACATTTAATAAAAAGACCGGTTATTTTGGGTGAGGGTATTTTGAGTTTTTTAAGCTCCTTTTTGTACCTAAGAGTACTAAAGGGTTTAGGTTGTATCTAAGAGCAATTACACGGACTATTTTGTACCTATGGGTAATTTTCCCACAAATAAAAACAATGCAAAAGAAAATAATGTAAGTAAAAAAAAACATATTAGACAATAACAAAACAAATAATTATAAAAAAATAACAGGTTGAAGATGTCATGTTTTTTAATATATGTGGTCCTCTCTTTATTATTCTATACTCTAAATTTTAATATTGGTATCAAAACATATTCCTTAGGTAAATGAGCTTTCTTTGTGTGTGATTAATTTTTGGGTGAGTTCATTTATTAAAAAAAAAATTCATATTGTATTCACCAATAAATCAAGTAATCTAAAAAGAAATATTTTCATAACAATATGTGCACCAAAGAAAAAGAAATCCTCCCCAAAGGCAAAGAAAATTAGTAAGAAGATTGTGGTGATGTGGAGAGCCCCCAAGAACCTTGAGTTGAATCCGTGTGAGACAAATTTTCCATTGAAATATTATGGAGGTTTGTCCTGGGGATTGAATCTTGTTGACTATCTCCCACATAATGCATCCACATCGCAAGACATCCTTTCGATTCTAATTTTGGAGGCCAATCGCAGCAGGGAGGAGTTTTTTCGTGTCATCCTCAAAAAAAAAAAAAATCCTTAGAAAGTATAGGTCTAGTGAACTAATTATGGACCTCCAACTCTAAGTATAGCTTTGGAAAGATGGCCGAAAAGACAAACATGCCGACAAAAGCATGTGAAATTGCTTGGAAAAATGGGGACCGAATTAGCACCTTTTGATGCCCCTACCTTACCTATCAATGACCATTGTTGAACTTGTTCTACTATACTACTACTCAAATTGTTTATTCAACATTCCTTTGGCTTTTGGTGGGATCATATGATATGATGTATAAAAAAATTTGAAAAAAAATAAATTGTTCATAATAAAAAAAACTTACTTTAAATAAAAAAATATTAATTTCTATATTGAATAATATTAATATATTTTAGTAGAGTTGATCTACTATGATTCAGGTTTATGCTATAAACTTGGATTATTTGACTATTTACACTCATTTTCAATATATTTTTCTAAACCACTAAACTTGACCCATATTATACTTTATGTAGGGTCAAATGTCATGAATTAAAAATAAAGTTCATAGCATGAACCATGTCTATACAAGTTTTTGTCATTTTAGTATGCAAAGTGATTCCGTAAAAAAAATAAAAATAAACAGTGTGGATTAAAATTTGTGGGTCAAACTTGAGCAAAGTTGTACCAATTTCATAATACAATAAATGTGTGTCCACGTGTTACTCATGTATTAATAAACGGAAAGTTAGTTCATTGATGATTTAACTGAGTCTCGAGGACACTAAAAAGAGATCAATCCACGATAGAAATGAGATACTTGGTGTGTGAACCAAATGACTGCAGACAAAACTGAATGTCCGAGTTTTGAAATTTTAAAGTGCATGAACACATCCCACCACTCGTGGAGAGATGTTCAACTAAAAGAGCAATTGACATGCTCATCTACTCGCGAACATGGACCAATGAGAAGTCGACAATACTAAACGAAGATGACATTGACAGTCTATTACTTACAATATAGTTGTGGGCAAACATTTAATGCAGACATCCTTAAAAGGACATGGATGAGACTGCATGAAATTTTGTATTTGTTGCAACGTAAAATAAACACCAAGAAGATCTTCCTCTCCAATGAGAAGAAATTCAAAAGTTCTAAGTATGGAAGATCTTGGCTCATCCTCATTCAATGTTACAAAAAAATTTCATAAGCAATAAATTACTCAAGAACACAAAAAAATTCAAGCATTCAAGAAACACTCGAAACCAAGACGATTTGCCGAAGTGTTTCCACTATATTGCGTTCTACAATTGTGTATACTAAATTCACGAGATATATCTAAGTTTAGAAAGTTTTTCTTATCCTTTACACTCGTGTTCAAACCGTAAAGAATAACATATTAGTTGAAAAATTAAACATTAACGCTAAACTCGAGAGTTAACTGAGTGAAGGCTTGTTGGTGAGTTGTAAGTGTTTCATGCTTAAGAGTCTCTAGTTGATAGCACTGTGAGATTGAAGACGAAACTCACTTATCTTATATCAATTTTGTTAAAGAGAATTCTATGACAGTGCACCTTGAAATATACACCACATCGTCATGTGTTAATAATCCAAAAAATTAGAACACCAATCGAATAAATAAAGTGGAACATATGAATTGAACGAGATGGATTGATCCATTTAGGTCCATCTCCAAATAGAGTTTAAGAACTTAACCCAACCCAATCTTTAGGTCCATCTCCAAATAGAGTTTAAGAACTTAACCCAACCCAATCTTTAGAGTAAGCTGGCTCGACGGACATAACCTATTTTGCTAATTTTAAAAGTTCGAACAAAAAAAAAAGACAAATTCTCTTGTGCACCATTTGCATCAATTTTGATTTGGTGCAATTGGATTTCAATTCAGTTTTTTTTTTTTACCAGTTCGATTTTTTTTTCTGGCCCAGCCCGAACCCGGTCCAACGCAAGTGGTTCATGATTCACCCGGTCCGAATATATCATAATTTATGGTTCAATATTTAGTGTTTAGAATGTAGATGATAAATTGAAATTGAATTCAATTGCACCAATTGCATCTTGTGTGATTGGTGCACACAAGTATCACTCCAAAAAAAAAGAAGATCTAAATATAACTTTTACTATTATTAAGATAAGAAAATTGAATTATGGAAATGGTGTTGGAAGAAAACAAAGCATTACCATGCAAATGATTTGGCACGAGTCTGTCCATGGCTCAACGCGTGTCTCTCATTCCAAGCGTCGATTAAACGCCAAATATCTAAATGTTACAAATATTCCAAATTTAACCCCAGTTCTCCAATTTTATTACAACACAGAACCCGCTCACATTATCCCCAATTTTCGCTTTTTCATTTCTGGGCATCCAACCCCCCCCCTCTCTCTCTCTCTCTTTACTCCCACATTTTGATCTCTCTCTAGGAGGAAAGATCCCCATTTTTCAGATCTGAAATCGGATTTTTCTTTCCTGTATCATATCACATGTCGATGTCGACCTACTGGTGTTACAGATGCAGCCGATTTGTCAGGGTTTGGGGCCAGGATTCCGTCAATTGCCCCGATTGCAGCAGCGGTTTCGTCGAGGAGATCGACTCTCCAATCAGATCTTCGCTCTCCGACTCCCGCCGCCGCCGTTTCCCCGCCGCCGCGATGTATATGATACGAACTCCTGATTCGGGCTCCGGTTCCGGGTCGGGTACCGGCACGGCGTCAGCATCGAGCCCTAGGCTGAGAAGAAGCCGCAGAAATGGGGGCGATCGGTCACCGTTCAATCCGGTTATTGTCCTCCGTGGGCCCAACGATGGCGGAGGCGGTCCGGGCGGCGGCGGGGGAGGAGCCACTCCGGGAGGAGGAGGAGGGTTCGAATTGTACTACGACGACGGAGCCGGGTCGGGTTTACGGCCGTTGCCCTCAAGCATGTCGGAGTTTTTACTCGGGTCGGGTTTCGATAGGTTACTGGATCAATTATCCCAAATTGAGGCGAATGGAATTGGGAGAATTGATAGCAATCCCCCTGCGTCGAAAGCCGCCATCGAATCTATGCCAACAATCGGTATAACAGATCAACACATATCCATCGAATCGCACTGCGCCGTATGTAAAGAGGCCTTCGAGATGGGGATCGAAGCTCGCGAAATGCCCTGCAAGCATTTGTACCATCAAGATTGCATTTTGCCATGGCTTTCACTGAAAAACTCCTGCCCTGTATGTAGGCACGAATTGCCAATCGATAATAATGCAAATAATCACAACACAAGTGAAGAAAATGAGGCCGGAAACGATGATGAAACGGTTGGATTGACGATATGGAGATTGCCGGGTGGGGGGTTTGCGGTGGGTAGGTTTTCCGGCGGTAGGAGAGGGGGGGAGAGAGAGTTGCCGGTGGTGTATACAGAGATGGATGGGGGGTTTAATAACAATGGCGCACCAAGAAGGATTTCATGGGGTTCTAGAGGTAGCATAGAGAGGGAGAGGGGTGGATTTAGGAGGATTATGCATAATTTGTTTGCTTGTTTCGGGAGAGGCGAATCGTCGACTTCTTCTTCTAGTTTGGACTCTAGACGAAGCTCGTCTGTGTTTAGCTCTGCGTCGAGAAGGCGTAGGGGGTGGTTGGGGGGGCTTACAAGTTAATAATGTTGGGAATGAACGGAGATGGTGATTTTTCATTTACTTTTTTTAAGTAGCTGGTTCTTCACTTTTAGTATTTACTCCAATTTCATTTGGTTAATTAATCTAAATGAAGAAATTAGATTGCATAAATGACAGGGTGATGAAAGAAACAACTCTGGAACTGATTGGCCTCTAATTTCTGTTTGAATTAGGATCAATCAGGAAGAGAAGTGCCATCCCAATTTGTTAGTTTGGGTTTGAATTTAGGAGTTCCTTATTTTTTTTCCCTCTGTAGCATTTGTGCAATATGCAGTTAAGTTTCCTGCGGTGATGCCATTTTATGTTGGATCTTGTAATCTACTTTCTAATTTGGCTTACAGAGCTTAATGAAAATTGATCATTTTTGTGGATAGGTTTTGACTTTTGTATATTTATTCAGTACATCTTCTTTGGATTATGTTCTCACCTTGTTGATACCCTGAAAGTGTTGCAGTTTATATTGAGATCATGGGAGAAGAATGTTATGTTCCTAGGCGGAGTTGATGGACTTGCCATTATTGTTTGTTTCTAGTTTCACATGTTAACCCCTCTACGGATGAAATGCTTATTGCATTTACGTTCTTATGTGAACCTAAAATCTTTTGTATGTTTGTGTTTAATATCTTATGTTTGTGGGTCGGAAGTGATGATACCGAAGATGCAAGATTAATCATCAAGTATGTTGAGTTCTAAAATTACATGGTGAATACTTATTTTCAGTGAACTTTCTGCTTTTCACTTGACTGTGGAAGTGTGTGAATGTGCGATAGTTGATTCATGTACCTGGTTGGCAGGACCAGAACTTCTATGAACTTGGTTCATGTAGGTTGTATGATGAACTCGGTGATACTCTTTAGCATTGGAAGTATGACTATTTAGTGATTTTGAGAAGAATAACACATTAAATCAAACATTTTTTAAATAGTGATACTTCGTTTGCTAAACGTGATACTTCATACACTAAAGGGTATTACTCCAAAGAAGAGACCTGCCCGGTTGGAAGAGTTTGAATGTGTTCTGACATGAAAGAGGGACTCGGCTTAAACTACGTAGAAATTGGTCTCTCTTATTATAATCTATAATTGTTTTACCTCAAGCAGGATCGTTGTTGTCAAATTATGCAGATAACGGATAAATGACATTTGTACAGATGTGCTGATTCACTGATGGATATTTTCTTTCCCTTTTAACCCTCGAGTGAATCAGCAAATTTGTACAAATGTTAATACAGCACGAGATGTTTCACGAATGACAATAGAGGATCCTTCTTGGTTTTACCTTGCCTACCACAGTCCACAGGTAGTGCCTACTATTCTCCAAATTTGGTGAAAATGCATTTTCATCGTATTTTGTTACTGCAAAATTATCAGATTGATGATTATATCCTAACTCTCAAAACTATGGTTACATGTTCAGGTTGGAAAGGCGGTGTCAGATTTAATTCTGAGGTTTCAGATGATCTTTCTCGATTCTTGGATGTTCATTATCTCATTGTAACAGTATGCAGCAGCATTGACAACAAAACCTGTAAGCACCTCCCCTATTCTGCATATTTTAACCTCTCCATCCCATGCTAAATAAAATGAGGAGTTGTTGAAAGTAAGAATTTGGATTATCAGTTATTTTTCAACAAATTATTGTGTGAGACGGACCAATAATGGTATGTTATCAACTTGCCTACTTCTGGCTTATGTAAATTTAATCGACTTATGATTTTTGAACGTTACACGTACGATACAGTGTCAGTAATTATTTGGGCTCTTTGCAGTTTGGTTGCCGTAATAGTCGGTTGAGAAATGCATATATACTTTAACACATGGTTCATTCAATCTGATTTTGTATTATAATAAGTGCATCCAGTTTCATGAATGAGTATATATTGGGCAAAAAACATGGTTGGAAACTTGGAACTGTGTCATTTCTTTTTCTGTTTATAGTTCATACCTAATTGATTGATGTCATCGGTGACTCATGATAATATGGTTAGTTATGTAGAGTATTTTATAACTCCACTATTTCAAATTTAAAGTTGGTATTCTTTTGTTATTCCCTTCAAATTTATACTATTAGTTAATACAACTTGCTAAAAAACAATTAAAAAGACCATGAACATAGTCAAGCATTCATATATTTATTGCTTTCCACCACCATTTGTAGACATGTTTTGAATTTGTCCTTCATAACGAAGAATTTACTTTCTTTTTGGTTTTGCGTTGAAAAAATATATGAATATATAATGTGATTGAACGAGTAGTCCATATTCACTCTTTTTTTTCCTTAAAAAAAATATATATATGTATTTTTTGACAACAATGGGTGTGGATGGATGGACACGGGAAGTAGGATAGATCCAATGGTTCTCCAGAATTTTAGGACATAATAAAGTTATTTATAAACAATTATGTTTACGAATGCTCAATGTTCTATAATACCAAGGATGTAGAAATCGGGCTAGGCGGCCGCCATCCGCCCGATTTACCCTTAATTGGCAACAAAAAGCGTGTTCCCCTCTGTGTGGCGCTCAGGCGGCGTCTAGGCAGCCAAAGTCGGCCTCTGTTTCCAAGTTTTAATAAAAAAAAATTAAAAATAGGGGAAATTGGAGAAGAGAGAAGTACCGGGGAAATTGGAGAAGAGAGAAGTACCAGGCCGTTGTGCCGCCGCCGCGCCACCGCCGCACCCACCTTCCTCAGCGCCGCTGTGCTTGCTGTTCGCCACGCCACCACCCGTGATTTGTGCCTTGATTTCAGGCGGCGATTTTGCCGTCCGCCGCGCAATTTGGGATTTCTTACAGGACTGGAAGACGACGCGTGAAATGGAGGAGAATTAACTTTTAATATTGGGCTTTGTTTTAATTTAGGCCCAAATATTTGCACCTCCACCTCTGTTTTTCTTAAATAAAAAAAAAAAATTGGACAATTTTAGGCGGTGCCTAGGCGGCCAGAAAACGCCCGTCTACCGATTACCGACTTCTGCACCTTTGTAAAAGCTTTCTCGTTCTATAACTTTGCCATTTTTTTGGTTTTGGTCCTACTTATTTTATATATTGAATATTGTTTTATAATTTACATACTTTCGACTTTTTGGTCCTTTTAATTTGTAAATTTTGATTTTTTATCTTATAATTTATAGGACGAAAATCAAAATTTAAAAGTAAAAAAATGATGAAAAAGTCGAAAGTGTGTAAGTTACTGGACAAAAATCAAAATTTAAAAGTCTACAAGATAAAAAAAAAAGTGGCAAAATTATAAAACGAGCAAAACCATTTTCCCTGCAATATAATATAAACTAGTGAGATGTTATTAGTGTTGAAGAAATCACCCTAGGCGATCGTTGGGTGCTCCGACTTTTCCCAAATCGCCGAAGAAAATCATTTCTAGAGCTAGGCATCACCTAGGTGTCCGAATTGGGCTAGGCGGACCATCAGAAGAGCCTTATGAAATAGGAACAGTAGGAAATAAAATGACAATCCAAACTTTTCAACAATCTAAATATATACAAAGTTTTCCTTGGGATGATTTCCATCTCGTAGCCGAAGGACATTATTTACAAATTTGGGCTCCTCACAATTGGAAGTTTTTACTACTATTTTATGGAGAAGGAGATTCATTGGATTATCAAAATAATATTAAAAATACTGATGAACTGTATCTTTTCACTCAGAATTTATCTCAAGGGGATACAGACAATGACGATAGTCTCTCAATTGATGAAACACACAGAGACATCTAAGAACGAAGAAGAGCTGGTTGACACATGTATTCAAAAACGTCAGCCATGACGATCTACACAATAATTTTCAATGTATCTTTTCTTATTTTTTTTTTTTTGTAGGCCACGAATATCTTTTGGCCACTTTTTCTTTTGCTATACAAGACTTTTTAGCCTAGCTAGATTAGCTATTTTGTTTGATAGTACAAATAGACTATTTTCATTTGTATATATGTAAGGGGGTTTTCATTGAAAAAACCACTAGCAATCCTTTAGAAATAATATATCAAGTGTTCATAGTCATGTCCGCTTAATTTTTCTTTTCTGATTCCTAGAATCTTGTTAACTCATACCCCTTAGATTTATAATATAACCTTTTGTAAATTAATTAGATGTTCTGGAAAATCTTTGAACACTTATGAAGAGATGATCTACTCAAGGTCTGGAACTCTATCAAGGACTGGTTTCATAATGTCAATCCATGGTATATCCATTAATTTTGCCTTGAAAATAGAATAATCAAAATAACTCACTATGTAGAAGCTTTAGGTATACAATTTTTGGACTTTGCTGGAAATTATAGTTTTAAATACGAATTACCACAAATTCTTATAAATCCTAAAGAAATAAAATCCCAAGACTTCTTTTTAGGATTAAATTTTATAACAAGTCTAAACGGAAGTATAACTATCTCCAAAAACCATATCACTTTATCTAAACAAGTCTACAGTTTTCCCACAAATAGATATTCTCAAACATCAGAGTTCGCTCAAAAGCGTGGTGGGCTTGGTCAATTAGATTTTTTAAAAGAAAATAAAAGTCAATTAAATTTTATTGAAAATGATACACGCGAATTTAGGAAATTTTCTAAGTCATGAACTAGAAAAATGACCAAATATTACAAAAAGTATTAATTATCCTATAATTTAAAAACTTGAAAAAGAAGGACTAATCGGCTAAGATATAACCAAAACAAGAGTAAAATATGTTTGTAAAATAAAATTGAAAAATCCTGATATAAGGATAGTCACAGCTAATATTGAGTATAGTCCTTTAGATAAAGAAGAATTTAAAAATTAAATTCCAAAAATGTTAAAACAAGGGCTTATTAAAAAATCTGAAAGTCCTCATAGAACTGCAGCATTCATTGTAAGAAATCATTCTGAAATAAAGCGAGGAAAAGCTAGAATAGTATATAATTATAAAACATTAAATGATAATACAGTAGATGATGGATATAATATTCTGAATAAAGATGGCTTAATAGGATTAATACAGTCTAGAAAAATCTTTAGTAAATTTGATCTAAAATCCAGTTATAATCAATTAAAGTTTGAAGAATGGTTTAAACCATGGACGTCTTTTACTTGCTCAGAAGGACATTTCGAATGGAATGTCTTAAGTTTTGGATTAAAAAATGCGCCATCCATTTTCCAGAGATTTATGGATAGTATTTTTCTAAAATATGATTTTTATCTTGTCTATATAGATGATATACTTGTAGCAAGTAATAGTATAAGCGAACATGAAAGACATCTTGAAATAATATTTAGCGAAATAAAAAATAATGGAATAGTAGTCTCTAAAAAGAAAATTGAGTTATTTAAAAGAAAATTTTCTTTTCTAGGACTAGAAATAGAGAATGTAAAAATAGAACTCCAGTCACATATTACAGAAAAATTGATAAATTTTCCTGATAAACTTGATGGATTAAAACAAATCCAAGCTTTTTTAGGACTTCTTAATTATGCTAGAAAATTCATTCCAAATCTAAGTAAACTAGCAGACCCATTATATAGTAAAACAACAAAAGATGGACAAATAAATTTTAATAAAGAAGATATACTATTAGTTCAGAAAATAAAAAAGGCCATAAAAAATATAAAGCCATTAGAACCCCCTTTAATATTTGATTATATCATAATTGAGTGTGATGGATCTAAAGAAGGATGGGGAGCTATTCTGTTATGCAAACCAAATAAATATTCCACTAAAAGTGAAGAAAGAATTGCAGGATATGGAAGTGGAAATTTTGGAAAAGTAGGAAAAAATTGGACGTCTTTAGATTATGAAATCCAAGCATTAATAAATGCGCTAGATAAATTTAAAATCTATCTTAATAAAGAATTTACAGTAAAAACAGACTGTGAAGCCATTGTAAGATTTCTAAAAAATGAAAATAGCAAAAAGATAAATAGAACTAGATGGGTAAATCTTCAAAATCTTATTCAAGGTAATGGATATGTCATAAATTTCTAACATATTAAAGGAAAAAAAAAAATAATCTTGTCGACTTATTATATCGAAACATTTCAAAATTTTTGAATGCAAGATATGGAGCGAAGGATTCTTAAGCCCAAAGGCAAATAAAAATTTCCAGAATCTAAAGTATTACAAAGGGAAAAATCAAAAGGATCGATATCATCAATGGATATCTCTGATGATGAAAAAACCTAGTCAAAAGAAATCTCTAAAGATCAAATATTTTTTGGAAATATTCCTCTAAAACAATATTTAGATCCACTTCAAAAATTTAGAACTCTTGTTAAAGTTGATCAAAAACAACAATGTTTACTTGATAACATATGGCATCTCCAAACACTCCACAAGCTTTAAATTTTAAATTTCAAGTCCTTAATGCATTATGTGTTTACTTTGGACAATTAGAAGTTCAAAATTACTCAAAACCAAAACCTGTTTATAAACCTCCTTTTAAATACTATGTTATTTACAGAGGTTTAAAAACTGGTATTTTTAATAACTTCAATACAGTTAGGCGATATACGCTTATTGCTGATCCAATTTTTAAAGGTTTTGAAACATTTGGAGAAGCTATTGAAAGTCCTAGGGAAGTGCTAGGTCTAAATTTTTATATTGAACCAGAACAAGTCAAAAGTTTTTTTGAAATTACAAAATCTAAACCTGATGAAATAATTCAAAACCAACAGGAAAAGATTAAAACTCTTGAATTACAGGTTATGGATCTACAAAAAAAGGCTCATACAGCAAGAGCATGAAGTAAAGAGTTCTCAGTATAAATTGTTTGAAGAAACTCTGAATTACAAGGAAGAAACCATAAAGACAATGGAAAAAATGATCAAAAAATTAAATAAAGATCTAAATCAAGGTAAGATCAGAGACTCTGCCTCCTGTTCAGAAATTGCAAAAAATAAAAAAAATACATTCGAAAAATTCAAGGCAAGATTAATGGATATACCATGGATTGACATTATGAAATCAGTCCTTGATAGAGTTCCAGACCTTGAGCAGATCATCTCTTCAAAAGTGTTCAAAAATTTCCCAGATTAATCTATAAAAGTAAGTGCTTGAATTAGGTTTCTCTTCGAATTATATGAATAATTCGAGACCTAATTTTAAAATAAAATATAAAGGTGTTACTCTAAAACAAAGGCTTTTTTTGGCAAAAAATCTAAATATGAGTCAAATTATTGCACAAGTAAAAGACGATGATGGAGTATATCAAAATGGTATGCCTGAATTATTTGTCTTACAAATTGATCTAAATGGAACCGATATGCCAGCTGAAGATATTTTAAAGTTTTATCATAACTGTATGATATATTATTTAGAGTTCAAATTGACAGAAAAAATTGAAAATATTCTAAATTGTCTTGGAGAAAAATTACTCCTAACTGCAGGGAATATTGCTTCACTAGGACCATCGAAAAAAGTGTATTGTAAAATTATTGCTAGTCTTCCTGAAGTCTCAAAAAATTCTTACCGACCAGCAAGAAAGAGAATTATTATTACAGAAAAAGATTCTCTTAAGGAATTGACAGTAAAAGAGTCATACGAAATAGGAACAGTAGGAAATAAAATGAAAATCCAAACTTTTCAACAATCTAAATATATCCAAAGTTTTCCTTGGGATGATTTCCATCTCGTAGCCGAAGGACATTATTTACAAATTTGGGCTCCTCACAATTGGAAGTTTTTACTACGCTTTTCTGGAGAAGGAGATTCATTGGATTATCAAAATAATATTAAAAACACTGATGAACTGTATCTTTTCACTCAGAATTTCTCTCAAGGGGATACAGACAATGACGATAGTCTCTCAATTGATGAAACACACAGAGACATCTAAGAACGAAGAAGAGCTGGTTGACACGTGTATTCAAAAACGTCAGCCATGACGATCTACACAATAATTTTCAATGTATTTTTTCTTAAACAAGACTTTTTAGCCTAGCTATTTTCGTTTGATAGTATAAATAGACTATTTTCGTTTGTATATATGTAAGGAGTTTTTCATTGAAAAAACCACCAGCAATCCTTTAGAAATAATATATCAAGTGTTTATAGTCATGTTCGCTTAATTTTTCTTTTTTCGACTTTTAGAATCTAGTTAACTCCTACGCCTTAGATTTATAATATAACCTTATATTTTGTATATTGAAAAACTTAGAAAACCCAAAAATAGTATATCCTCGTGGTTACGTGATCATTTATACATGGCGAGTTGGCGACAAAATTACGAGATCACTTGTAATTTTTTACACAAATATCACATCGAATTGGTGGCCGCTTATGAGCATATATCTCGAGTGGTGTTGTCCTCAGTTGTCCACCACATACTACTATCAACTATGAAGCACTATTTAAATTAAAGTAATCCCACTTTTGTACATTTTGTGTGTGAAAGAAAGAGACTTGAAAGAAGTGAAATTTGCCCGACTGACGGACACAAATTTGTCATAATAAAAAGACATGAAACAAAGATCTCTTTTTATGTCCGGTTGTAATCCCAACAACTGTGAACTCGTTGAAATTCAAGAATTCTATAATTAGAAAACAAAATAGCATTATTATTATTATTATGTTTTTATGCACGTGCTCTCTCTTTTCTACGCCTGCCGAATGCCGACCTCAATTTTAGTACAAAGCTTGAACGAAAATTTAAACATGACTCCGCCTGTTTTTGGGGTGGTGCTAAACATCCATATTCTGGATATTCAGAATTTGATATTTTTGTAATAATAACATATTGTATTATTTTAAATGTCTAAAACTCTCTCTCCCTCCCTCCCTCCAAGACATGACACAAGTTTCAAATTTCCACGTATATTCTCTCATTTTTATAAAAGAAAAACAAATATATGAAATATAGATTCTTATACTCCTTTTGATATAAAATCAATATTAATATACGTTGAAGATACACCACTAATTTTGATTTTGTCAACTAAGAAAAATAAAAATTCCTAATATTTTTCAAATTTATCTAAAATGTGAGCGTGGAATTCTACAATTACTTGATTAAAGGATAATGAATTGATAAATGTTGGCCCTTTTTTTTTCCAAAAATAACGAAAAAGAATATACATTAGGAATATTAAATAAATATTGTATTAATTTATTTTATATATACAAAGGCATGAAATATATCGATTTTTTATAATTTATATTGTAAATATTAGGTATATATCTTATAAATATTAGGAATATATGTTGTAAATTATTATATCTTTTAAATATTTGGTATATATCTTATTAAAATTTTGGATTATATATTATAAGTATATTACAATGTTATTCTATGTATTTTTTATTTTTTTTTGTTACAGGAATGTTATTCTACGTGTTATTTAGATAATCATACAAATGATTTAGAGGTCAGTAATTTGATTAGTGAATCAAGACTCACAACATAATATCACTATTATTTTTTCATCTAATTATAATATGACTAAGTCCGGTATGCACCAAGTGTACCATGCATTCGATAATATATTTTAGAACTATGCAACTTGTTGCATTGAAATATGCAATTGTTTTATATTGAATCGTGCAACTATTAATATGATAATTAAATTGCACGTTTCCACGTAACTAGTATTACTTGTTTAAAAGAAAAGTATTACTTGTTTAAATTAAAAGTATTACCTATTTAAATAAAAAGTAGTATTTATTTAAATGAAAGGTATTACTTGAGTTCAATGAAAAGTAGTATTTGCTTAAATGAAATGTATTACTTGAGTTGAATAAAAAGTAGTACTTGTTTAAATGAAAAGTATTACTTGTTTAAATGAAAAGTAGTACTTGTTTAAATGAAAGGTATTACTTGAGTTCAATGAAAAGTATTACTTGTTTAAATGAAATGTATTACTTGTTTAAATGAAAAGTATTACTTGTTTAAATGAAAGGTATTACTTGAGTTCAATAAAAAGTATTACTTGTTTAAATGAAAATGAGTATTTGTTTAAATGAAAGGTATTACTTGAGTTCAATGAAAAGTAGTACTTGTTTAAATGAAAAATAGTATTTGTTTAAATGAAAGGTATTACTTGAGTTCAATAAAAAGTAGTACTTGTTTAAATGAAAAGTATTACTTGTTTAAATGAAAAGTATTACTTGTTTAAATGAAAGGTATTACTTGAGTTCAATGAAAATTATTACTTGTTTAAATGAAAAGTATTATTTGTTTAAATGAAAGGTATTACTTGAGTTCAATAAAAAATATTACTTGTTTAAATGAAAAGTATTACTTGTTTAAATGAAATGTATTACTTGAGTTCATTGAAAAGTATTACTTGTTTAAATGAAAATGAGTATTTGTTTAAATGAAAGGTATTATTTGAGTTCAATGAAAAGTAGTACTTGAGTTCAATAAAAAGTATTACTTGTTTAAATGAAAGGTATTACTTGAGTTCAATAAAAAGTAGTACTTGTTTACATGAAAAGTATTACTTGTTTAAATGAAAAGTATTACTTGTTTACATGAAATGTATTACTTGAGTTCAATGAAAAGTATTACTTATTTAAATGAAAATGAGTATTTGTTTAAATGAAAGGTATTATTTGAGTTCAATGAAAAGTAGTACTTGTTTAAATGAAAAGTATTATTTGTTTAAATTAGTATTATTTTTTAAATGAAAGGTATTACTTGAGTTCAATAAAAAGTAGTACTTGTTTAAATGAAAAGTATTACTTGTTTAAATGAAAAGTAGTATTTATTTAAATGAAAGGTATTACGTGAGTTCAATGAAAAGTATTACTTATTTAAATGAAAGGTATTACTTGAGTTCAATAAAAAGTATTACTTGTCTAAATGAAAGGTATTGCTTGAGTTCAATAAAAAGTAGTAGTTGTTTAAATGAAAAGTATTACTTGTTTAAATGAAAAATAGTATTTGTTTAAATGAAAGGTATTACTTGAGTTCAATGAAAAGTATTACTTGTTTAAATGAAAGCTATTACTTGAGTTCAATAAAAAATATTACTTGTTTAAATGAAAGCTATTACTTGAGTTCAATAAAAATTAGTACTTGTTTAAATGAAAAGTATTAATTGTTTAAATGAAAGCTATTACTTGAGTTCAATACATATTGGCCATCGCTAAACTTAGCGTCGCTCGATTCTGACGGTTTTTTCATCATCGCTATAACTGCCGCTAAAGTTCTTTCGCTAAAAATTATACCTTAAATTAATTAAATATTTAAAATATTTTAGTTAAAATTAATAAAAAAAATATTTTAAATCCCGCGTAGTACGCGGGGGTTACGTGCTAGTAAATTTATAAAGATGAAATGCTATACCATAAATACTTCTTCGTATAATTGCAGAATTTTAAAATAGAGAATTTATATGAGTTGTGAGTGATTACCAATTAGTTGATATGAAAAAATGGACGAGAATTATTATAATTAAATAATAAATAATTAAGATTAAAAAAATTAAACAATTAATAATAATATCATAAATAACTTTTCATAGAAATTTAAAATTTTGATTTAAAGTCATCATATGAATTCATAGTTATTCACCTTTAATAGATAAGGGATATACATCTAATTTTATAAGAGATGTGCTAATTTTTTTATATATATACGGCATACATACAATGCTGATATATTTATTTTTTATATTTGTAAAAAAAAAGAAAAAGATAATAATTCATGTAGAATATTTTTTACATTTAATTTATTATTTAAGTAAATCAATTTTATTATCTTGAAATACTAATATTAATTAATGAGATGTTGTCATCTTCAAAAAATATTAATGATGTTGTTTTGAAAGTTGGGAAACCCATCCTAGAAAGAAGGAAATTTGACGCTATTAACTACATGGAGATAAAGCTAATTAAAGGTATATATGTAATTATATAATTAAATTAATATTAATTTATTCCTAAAATTAATTCTGGATGTCCAAATTATGGAGGTAGATCTTTACCGCCTCTTTTGACTAAATTTCTCTTTTAATTTTCCTGTGCCTCAAACCAAAATAATACTTTTCTGTCCCAAAAATGATTAGCGACCGAAATACACGAGAATTAAAATGGAGTAAAACAAAATACTATATTTACATTATATTAAATTTTGATCGTCTCACATATTGTTGATACTTTGTAATGGATTGAGTAAAAAAGTCAATATTTAAATCAGTGAAGCTAAGACAATTTTTTAAGATAATTCAAACTCAAGTCATATCCATGACATGAGGGCTTAGCCATTTTATCAAGAGTACTTCGGGAGCACCAGGTTAGTGTATAGGTTATAACTAATAAAAATTGGTTATTATCAATGCAGTGGAGATTTTGATTACAACCAAAAATTCAATTTCTCTCCTCTTAGGAGTACTGAAATTTTGGCAGGCTACCGTCACTTTTTTTTTTTTTTTTAATTTACAATTTTCAATTCTTTCCATTGTTTTTCTTTGGCCACATTAATTGTATCTATTTGTTATTAATTTATGTGTATATATAAGAATAAGTTAAGTGGATAGTGTGTCCCCAAAAATAGGTTATAATGGAAGGGCTGTGGTGGTGGTGAGAGTGAGTTATTTTTAGGGGTGAACATTCGGTTATTCGGTTACCGAACCGAATCGAATTAATAAAACCGAATTACCGAAACAAAAAGGTGATAATAGAGTGGAGGGAACTAATGTGGTTGCTCTAATATCAACATCTCACGAAATTATAGAATGAATGGCTAATAAATCCTAAAATGATTTTAAATTGCAGAGCTTTATAATTATAGATATTTAATTGAGGAGTATGTCTTATACCCATTTAATAAAATATCTTTTTTGCAGTTTAAAAAAAAAACGTTTCACAAAAATATCTCATCACGTATTCAAGCTATAAATAAAGATAAAAACTCGTATGAGACGGTCTCATACATGAGACGGAGTTTCATACATGACCCATTTAACCAAATGCACGATTGACCGCTTGACCCAAAAACTAAAATACTCAATAAACCCTCAAGAGACGCGTTTTTAAGTTTTCAGAATAGTGTTTCCTCTCTCCTCCTATTCAGGATGACTGTCTCTTTCCCTTAATTACGTCGGCGCTTTTGTGTCCGCCACCGCGCGATTCTGCCTTGCATCTCTATTCCATTTCTGTTGTTTCTGATCGTTGTCGTGCCTTCGCCGCATAGACGCCATCTCTCTCCCCTAATTTCATCGACTCTTCTTATTTTATTTTTGCAATGTCCTTTTTATTACTTAGTCGTTATATGGTAGAATTGGAGACATATTTCACTAGAGTACATAGCTATTTTGTATACCAGTATTTTTTCCTCGAAGATATGTTTTAGTGTGATGTACATGTTGGGGAATGAGTTGCACAGATCTATTCGGGGTGAATATTTAAATACAAATTTAATTCTTTAATTATTACTAGCATTAATTAATCCTATATTAATTCAAATAATAATTGCAACAACATATCATGCATATAATAAGCCACGTAAAACCTACGCATGCGGAATCTACGGGTTTACGTGGAACGCTCTCTCGGGATGGCGGTGAATTCGGTTGGACGGACTAACCAAAAGGACTTCCCAAGTATTCCCTTAGCCCTTGCTCAACTATCCGGTGGAAGGACACTTGTCGAACAATTAACAAAAGGAAAAAATAAACTTTGTTGCATCACTTATGTGGATTTGCTAATTTTTTCAAAGACATGAAATTGTCTTTGGGAATGAAACAATCATCCCTATTTATAGGTGAGAGGTGGTCGATTTTTTCAGTAGAAAACCAATGTGGGAAAAGACTTTTCTTGATCACCAAGAAATCTTGAATATATCTCTTATATTCTTTTTTCCATAATTAAAATATTCCACGAAAATCCCACCTCCTCAATAGTATGGAATTTTCGAAAATTTGGAGTGCAAGAATCCAAGATTTGGATCTTCTTGAATTTATGAGATATTCTTGTATTTCAAAAAATACATATCTTCCATAATATATTTTCAAGAAAATCAAGAAAATCTTTCTTGCCCTCTATTTTCAAAAATTTCGAAAATCATATCATAGATAACCGAGTGGGAGATTTCTTGAATTTAATGAGATAATCTTGTATTCCAAGAATACATATCTTCATTCCATAACAAAATTCAAAGAAAATCTTTCTCCCAATATATCTACAATTTTCGAAAATTATGATAGGAAAAATAAGCAACAATATTTATTTTATTTTAATCACCTTTTCATTTAATGGACTATATGTTGGGCTACTCATGGGGCCTTTAGGAGAATTAAGATTGGACCTTCTAATGGACCTTGAATATCTAATATTGAGCCACAATATAATTCAAGCCCATAAATATTAATTAATCACACTACATAATTAATATTGCACTATCCATCTTAACCCATATATTACGATCAATATGGCTCCGGTCATTATTTCCCGTGTTTAAGATTATCTAGCCCATTAATTAATTCAAGCCACTGAAATAGCTTTCCATTAATTAACATCTTTTATCCTTGGTCGAGGAACGGTTCAACATTATTATCCATACCGGAAACTAATTCCACTTGCAAAATTTGGTATGATAAAGCTTATGAACCTCGAGAGGGGCAAATCAAACAAGCGTACTTGCACACGATTCTTCGTATTAAATCTTAGCAATCACATGTGACTAATAATATTGCCCAAGATAAAAAGTATTGAATCTCTTTGATTCGCTACCCATGATAAGTCAAAGCAATAGTTACCAATCCCACGTGATCCTATTTAAGGCGAAGATTAAGAAATAACGAACCACCGAGGTCTAATTCTTCCTTGTTTCGCTCGAAGAATTTATCCTCCTGTGAGGTCCCATTCGATTGCATCGGTCATGCACTAGTGTAATCTCTTGGTCAAGACAAACCAATCGAGCCTTACACCTCAACCTTTCGCGATGAGTTGTTCATTTCCATCTAGGTCGTGAATGGCGTACTTTTTAGTTACAAAGGATCGTTAATTTAATCTTCCGTGATCGGTATCACTAAATTAACTACAATGTAACACGCATTTAATTATTGAGCAGTTATCAAATAAATATATGTAACATTCAATCATATTTAAAGCATCGGTGATAAACAATTTATTTCAATAAATAAGTCCGAAAATTAGGTTTCGATTATACAAAGTAAAAAGCATACTTTTCAAAGATAATCCCAACAATCTCCCACTTATACTCAAAAGTCCGCTTTTAAGTATACTACAACATGTCTTTGCGTGAAGTCCGTGACATCTAATGTCACCTACACTAACCTAATAATTTCTCCCACTTATACTCAAAGCAGTTAGGGCGGTCTTGACACCCATTCCACCCACATGTCTCTCGAATGTATTTAGAGGCAAACTCTTTGTGAATGGATCGCTAGAAATTTGTCTCGAGACGCTATCTTTGCCACATCTATATCTCTCTCTTAACGATTTCTCGTATAAGATGTCTTTCCTTTAGTGTGCTTGTTTGACTCGTGGACTCTTGGTTCTCTTGAATTTGCAACTGCCCCTAGCAGATATTGCTAGACAAATTCAGAACACCATCCAAGTCCACTAAGAAGATCTAGAGCCCAATCGGTTCTTTCATCGCCGCTTCCTGCGACTACTTACCCGACTTCCATGGTTGAGTCGTTGATGCATTGCTTCACACTCGTCCATTTGATGGCTACACTTCCCAAATGGAAACACACTAACTGAGGCAAATAATTTATGGAATCTAAATCTTATTGGAAATCCGAGTCCGTGTAGCCGATGGGGATTGGAGTATCTGACTGATAAATCAACATTCTATCCCGAGTTCTTTTCAGACACTTCAGAATGTTTTTAAGCGTCGCCCAATGCGCTTTTTCACGGGTTACTTTGATATCTTGCTACCATGCCTACACAAGAAAGCGGATATCGGTCTTTGTACTGACATTGCATACATAAGGTTTCCGACAGCCGAAGCACAAGGAATGTCTTTCATGTCATCTATCTCCTTTTGCGTCTTAGGGGACATTTTCTTGGATAGATGGATTCCAAGTCTGAAAGGTACGAATCCTTTCTTGGAATCTTGCATGCTGAAGCGTTTCAAGACAGTGTCTATGTATGAAACTTGCGATAACCCGATCATCATTTTCTTGCGATCTCGAGTGATCTCGATCCCAAGGATGTGTCGGGCTTTCCCTAAGTCTTTCATATCAAACTGTTTTGAAAACCATGCCCTTACGTCTGATCACACCTTCACATCGTTCCCGATGATCACAATGTCATCTACGTCAATCTTAAGAATACCAATGCAGTTTAGACACGCTTTTTATACACACAACTTTCAAACTCGTTTTGATCAAACCCATAAGACTTTATTACATGATCAAAACTTTGGTTCCAAGCTATGGATGCCTGTTTGAGTCCGTAAATGGACCTCTTGAGCTTACAAACTAGGTGTTCTTGGCATGTTTCAATGAAACCTTGGGGTTGTTGCATATAGAACTCTTCATCAAGACTTAGTTAAGAAAAATCTTGACATCCATTTGCCGATTTCAAAGTTGAAATGCTTGACAATCAATAAGAGAATCTGAGATGGACTTAAGCATGCATGGCTACTGGGCGAAAAAAGTTTCCTCATAATCGATCCCTTCTTTCTGAGTATAACCTTTCGCCACTAGTCTTGCTTTAAAGGTTTCAACCTTCCCGTCTAGTCCTCTTTTCCTCTTATATACCCACTTGCATCCAATGAGTTTGACCCCATTAAGTGGTTCGACTAGCTCCCACACTCTATTATGAAACATAGAACCCATTTCGGCTTTTATTCTTTGTTTGCCAAGAATGCATCCTTATCTTGGAGTGCCTCGTCATATGTCCATGGGTGCGATTAAGTCTTGTCCAGGAATCAAGTCCGAGGACTCTCCTATTCCCATGAATCTCTCGGTTGTCTAACCCTCCCACTCCCTTCGACGAGGCTCGGTTGTGAAAACGTATCGTTTGGTATGTCATCTAAGACAGTTGCACCGAGGTTTGCCCTCTAAGCTCATTTAAGGCAATCTCACTACGGGTTTTCTTTGGTTCATATAGTCTTCTTCCAAAAATCTAAAATGACCACCTTTTGATCTTAGGACTATAGAACATACACCCTTTTGTTCCTCGGGGTATCCTACAAACAACCTTAATTACGATCGAGGATCCAATTACGGCTTCCTTGTCCAACACGAGGCGGACACCCCCTAATTCTCATGTGTCTCATACTAGGCTTGCGCTCGGTCCACAATTCTTTGGGAGTTTTGGGAACCAATTTGGATAGCACCAAGTTCAGAATGTAAGTCGCTGTTTCCAAGGTATGACCCCAGAACGACTCGGGAAGATCCGCATAACTCATCATTGATCTAACCATTTCCAAAAGAATTATGTTTCTTCGCTCTGCAACCCCGTTTTGTTGAGGGGTTCCGGGTGCAGTGAGCTGTGATACAATCCCTTCATCGGATAAGTAGTTCAAAAACTCATTGCTGAGGTATTCGCCTCCACGATCAAATCGTAGAGACTTGATACGTTTTTCCCTATGATTCTCTGTTTGAGCCTTAAATTCTTAGAATTTCTCAAAGGTCTCAGATTCATGCTTCATGAGGAAAATGTAACCGTACCTTGAGTAATCATCAATAAAAATACTCATAACCTCCTCTTGCTTTGGTTGACATTGGACCACATACATCTGTGTGAACGATCTCTAACACTTCTTTGGCCCTATTCCCCTTGGCTCCAAATGCCCTCTTGGTCATATTACCCTCCAAACATGATTCGCAGGTTGGAATCGATTAAACTTGGAGACGCTCCAGTGAACCATCTTTCACCAACCTTTGGATCCTCTTTGGATTTATATGACCTAATCTTAGATGCCAAAGAAGTATTTCGTTCACGCTTTCTTTTGTCGAAAATAGTTGATGTGTTATAGGATGCATTTCGTGAGTGGTGTGCATGTAATTGTATGAGATTTTCCATCAATATCCATAGCAGATACACTCATCATTTCAAAAATGATGTCATTCTTATTAGAAGAAACTTAGTGTCCTTTAATCGAATTTTAGAAACTGAAAGTGAATTCTTTCTAAAACTGGGAACATAAAGATAATCTCAAAAAAACTTTATCTTCAAAAGATAGGTGAACTTCTCCCACTGCTTTAACTACTACTCATGTAGTATTGCAATGTCTGCTACTTGCGTAGTATTGCAATAATCGTTACTATCGTGAAGCATTGCAATATATCGCCACTTACGTAGCATTGCAATGACTTCTACTTTCGTGAACGTCGCCCGGTGTGATGAGGATCTCACTCCCCACTAAGTTCGGATCATTTTGAACCCGTGAAGCCAACATGATTAGTGGATCTCGTATCAACCACGAAGCGAATGAGAAGTATACACCGCTAAACAAGTTTCAATAACTAGTGCGTGAGAATTATCTTTCTTTCCGTCCCTTTTGGGGTTGGAACAGGCAAAACCTCCATTGTCCTCTCTCACCGCAGCTTAAGCACTTCCTCTTTGGATTTTTCTTGACACAACAAGCATTCCTCATCTTACCATTGCCCTTGGCAACAATTGAGTTTTATTGCTTATGGCCTTTGTGTTGGGATTCCCCAACACTTTGGTCCTCTTCTTTATCTTGCCTACCCTTGGCCTAGAAGATGAAGACGGACCACTTGCCGTCAAAGCTTGAGTTTGGTGCCTTATCATCATTTCTGCAGAGACCAAAAGCTTGCAACAAATTAGCTAGCGAGGCCAAAATGCTCAAAAACTTTTTGGGCAGAGAGTGAAGTACCAAATTCATCTGAGTCTCAAGATCATAATCTGCACTCAGAGTCTCAAGTTTGTTCAGATGGGCCATCTATTTTGAGGGCGTAATCCCTTACGGGTTTGCCCTCCACCATTTTTCGGCGACGACATCTCTCATAAGGTGATCCGACGAGTCCGCGTGTTTTGACTCGCCGGTTGGCTCATCCGATTTTGGTGTGTCAAGAATCCACTTGTGCTTTTTTGTGCGATTAGGACAATTATAATTTTTCGTTTCAATCAATATAGTTTCCATACATATTGTATTGACTTTAAGTATAATAACAATGGATTAAAAGGTAATGACATGCTGAACTAAAATAAACAACTATATGCAATAGCACAAGTATATCACAAGGTTCGATCACATGCTTCATATTAAAATCTCAAAAAAAAATATGAACATGCATCAGCCAACATCTCAAAACAGTTTAAATAAGCCACGTGGGGTGGGTCATTATTTAAACACATTCAAGCATGTTACAAACAAGAACAATTACAAACCTTTAATATCCAGATTAATAGTTGGCTCCCACTTGACCAATATAAAATTGACAGGGACTTCGGGGAAGTATATGCATATCAATTTTATACATAAGTAATAACCATGATTAAATACATGATTACTATTTTCTTTTGATCGAGCCTCGTGGGGAGGGTCATCGTCGCCACTAGTAATAACCCACAATCATCCGTTTGGAATTCATTCATGTGAAAGCTATCTTTTGACCGTCCCGTGGGGGGAATTTCTCCAAATCACAAATGAATAAATCATGGAGGTCAAAATTAATTCAATTTTATTATCCGGAATAAAATTGTCAATTAATTATTTAAACATACTTAGTAATTTTTAAGGTGAGATTTTTCCATTTGGCAACCCTCATGCAAACACATTTAAACAAATTAAATAAAGCATAAGATAACACAAATAAATCAAGCAAAACATAAAAATAAACATATTGGGCACAAATTATTCAATTGTCATGGTTTGATTTTTCTTGGCTTGATCTTGAAGAAATACGTCTCGAATTTCTCCCACTCCTTCGTCTCGAAAAATACTTCGTCTCAAACGCTTACTCCAGCGACTCGCGATCGGGATGCAAGCCCAAGATCCGCCGGCCACTTGCCTGAACCAAGACGCTTTTGCGCCCGTCCCGGCTGCCCCAAGACGTTATTTACCTCGGTAAGCTCTCGGCGGTGACCCCCAAGACCGTACAAGCTCACCGCAACCTCCGCCGCCGCGACCTCGTGACCAAGCGTCTGCCTTTCAGCGCGCGTCTGGCTGCCCGTCGCCCCGGCATGTCTGAAGGCGATACTGCGTCCAGGCGCGTCTTGTCTTTGCAGGATTCTGCCTTTTTTTCTGGCTTGCCTCACCCCTGCACCGTTAGGCCTGAGCGCCCACGCGCCATTTTCGATTCTGGATTTTGTCCTTTAATTCTTCGTCTCTTCGTTCCCGATCCGGTTACAATTTATTTACAAAAAATAAATAAACCTAGATCTAAACTAGTCTATTACATTGATAAAATCTAACAAATCCTAGTCTACTCGTGGATTTTCTCACGAGGCAAAACAAATCCGAACGAATCAAATTAAAACCACAATTTATATGCATGCATAAATAAACACATTAAAATCCATGACAATTGGATACCTGCAAAACAGATCTAACACTTCTACTATCCATTTCAAATTTAATGTCCATGAATTAAATTAAAATTTAAAAAATTCAGAGCCCGAAACCGTGGCTCTGATACCAGTTGTTGGGGAATGAGTTGCACAGATCTATTCGGGGTGAATATTTAAATACAAATTTAATTCTTTAATTATTACTAGCATGAATTAATCCTATATTAATTCAAATAATAATTGCAACAACATATCATGCATATAATAAGCCACGTAAAACCTACGCATGCGGAATCTACGAGTTTACGTGAACGTACCTCTCGGGATGGCAGTGAATTCGGTTGGACGGACTAACCAAAAGGACTTCCCAAGTATTCCCTTAGCCCTTGCTCAACTATCCGGTGGAAGGACACTTGTCGAACAATTAACAAAAGGAAAAAATAAACTTTGTTGCACCACTTATGTGGATTTGCTAATTTTTCCAGCACATGGAATTGTACTTGGGAATGAAACAATCATCCCCTATTTATAGGTGAGAGGTGGTCGATTTTTTCAGTAGAAAACCAATGTGGGAAAAGACTTTTCTTGATCACCAAAAAATCTTGAATATATCTCCTATATTCTTTTTCCCATAATTAAAATATTCCACAAAAATCCCACCTCCTCAATATTATGGAATTTTCGAAAATTTGGAGTGCAAGAATCCAAGATTTGGATCTTCTTGAATTTATGAGACATTCTTGTATTTTAAGAAATACATATCTTCCATAATATATTTTCAAGAAAATCAAGAAAATCTTTCTTGCCCTCTATTTTCAAAAATTTCGAAAATCATATCATAGATAACCAAGTGGGAGATTTCTTGAATTTAATGAGATAATCTTGTATTCCAAGCATACATATCTTCATTCCATAACAAAATTCAAAGAAAATCTTTCTCCCAATATATCTACAATTTTCAAAAATTATGATAGGAAAAATAAGCAATAATATTTATTTTATTTTAATCACCTTTTCAGTTAATGGACTATATGTTGGGCTACTCAGGAGGCCTTTAGGAGAATTAAGATTGGACCTTCTAATGGACCTTGAATATCTAATATTGAGCCACAATATAATTCAAGCCCATAAATATTAATTAATCCCACTACATAATTAATATTGCACTATCCATCTTAACCCATATTACAGTCAATATGGCTCCCGATCGTTATTTCCCGTGTTTAAGATTATCTAGCCCATTAATTAATTCAAGCCACTGAAATAGCTTTCCATTATTAACATCTTTTATCCTTGGTCGAGGAACGGTTCAACATTATTATCCATACCAGAAACTAATTCCACTTGCAAGATTTGGTATGATAAAGCTTATGAACCTCCCGAGGGGGCAAATCAAACAAGCGTACTAGCACACGATTCTTCGTATTAAATCTTAGCAATCACATGTGACTAATAATATTGCCCAAGATAAAAAGTATTGAATCTCTTTAATTCGCTACCCATGATAAGTCAAAGCAATAGTTACCAATCCCACGTGATCCTATTTAAGGAATGAAGATTAAGAAACAACGAACCACTGAGGTCTAATTCTTCCTTGTTCAGTTCTGAAGAATTTATCCTCCTGTAGGTCCTATTCAGTGCATCAGTCATGCACTAGTGTAATCTTATGGTCAAGACAAACCAATCTGAGCCTTGCACCTCAACCTTTCGCGATGGGTTGTTCATTTCCATCTAGGTCGTGAATGACGTACTTTTAGTTACAAGGGACTGTTAATTTAATCTTCTGTGATCTGGTATCACTAAATTAACTACAATGTAACACGTACGAATTATTGAACAATTATGCATTAAATATATGTAACATTCAATCATATTTAAAGCATCAGTGATAAACAATTTATTTCAGTAAATAAGTCTGAAAATTCAGTTTCGATTATACAAAGTAAAAAACATACTTTCCAGTATAATCCCAACAGTACATGTCTTTGTAATTTTTGCTTGAAAGAACTGTTGTTGAGTCATAAATTTCTGCAATTTAAGTTCTTATGCACGGTTCATTAATTGATAGTAGTTAGATCATTCTTGTATTATTTTGTGTTGGTGCCCTTCTAAAAGGATGAGTATCTTATCATAGAAACATATACTTTACTGGAATCCAATTCATCTAATTACTTTATTACTATCTCATACTTGATTTATTTAATATAGTTATGATATTTTTTATGTGTATTATCTTTATCTTTGATACTCTTGAACTTATACGCGATACTCCTGATTTATAAATATATTGATACTCGTGTTTTATAAATATATGAATACTCATGGACTTAAATGCAATACTCCTGATTTGTATACGGATACTTCTGAAATAATATGTGATACTCTTGATTCATAGATTGAAACTCCAAATTTAATTGCAGCGAAAAAAAGAGAGAAAAAAATAATGAACTAAAGTTCTTTATGTTGGGAAATTAGGGGTGCCCGGATCTATTCGAGGTGAATTTAAATACATATTTAAATTAATTAATTAATTAATTATTAACATGAATTAATCCTAAACCAATTCAACATAATAATTAATAAGCAAATAAACATCATGCGTACAAGTAATCCACGTAAATCCTAAGCATGCGGAATCCAGGAATTACGTAAATACTAACCTCTCGTAGAGACAACCGTTGAGACGATGGATCAACCCAAAGTGTCTTCTCAAATATGTCCCACGTCCACGAACAAAATCCGGTGGGAGGATTATCAACGAACGATTTTAATCTTAAAGGAGAAAATAAAATATTTGGCCACCACCTTTGTGGATTTCTAATTTTTCCAACACATGGAATTGCACTTGGGGATGAACAAATCATCCCCTATTTATAATACTAGGGTGATCGAAAATTTTGTCCTAGGAATAAGATGGGAAAATCTTTTTCTTGATCTCCAAGAAATCTTGAATATATCTAATATAATCTTTTCTCCATATTTAAAATATTCCACAAAATCCCACCCCCTAATATCAAGGAAATTTTCGAAAAAAAACAACTAGTTAGGAAAGAAATAGGATTTTTGACTTTTCTTGAATTTATGGGATAAACTTGTATTCCAAGAATACATATTCCATAAAATCTTTCCAAGAAAATCAAGAAAATCTTTTCTCTCTTCCTATCTATTATTTTCGAAAATTAATGAGGAAAAATAAGGCAAAATATTTTCTTCTCCTTTTCATTAATTGGACTTTAGTTTGGGCTATTTGAGGGCCTTTAGAAGAATTAAGATTGGATCTCCAATGGATTATGAAACCATAATATTCAGCCAAAATATTACTCAAGCCCATTAATATTAATTTACTCCACTATAAAATTAATATTGAACTATCCATCTTAACCCACATTACGACTTCACAATAATATGGCTACCGGTCATCATTTCCCGCGTTTAAGATTATCTTAGTCCATTAATTAATTAAGCCACTGAACAGACTTTATATTAATTAATATCTTTGTCCTTGGAGTAAAGACAGCTCAACATTATTATCCATACCGGAAATAAATTTCCACTTGCAAGATTTGGTATGATAAAGATTCTGAGCCCACCAAGGGGACAAATCAAGCAAGCCGTACTTGCACGCGATTCTCCGTATTAAATCTTAGCAATCGTCATGTAATTAATAATATTACCCAAGATACAAGGTATCAAATCGCATTGATTCTCTTCCCATCATAAGTCAAAACAATAGTTATTAATTTCACACGATCCTATTTAAGGGACGAAGATTAAGAAATAACGAACCACTGGGGTCTAATTCTTGTATATTCAGTACCGAAGAATTTATCCTCCTGTAGGTCCTTTTCAGCGCATCATAATGCACTAGTGTAATCCCTTGGTCAAGACAAGCCAATCTGAGTCTTACACTTCAACCTTTCATGATGGGTTGTTCATTTCCATCTGGGTTGTGAACTTGTACTTAGTCACGAGGAACTGTCAATTTGATCTTCTGTGATCTGGTATCACCAAATTAACTACAACGTAACACGTACTAACTTTATCGAATGGGTATGCAGTAAATATATATAACATTCATTCATATTTAATGCAACATGTGATAAATAATTTATTTCAGTAAAATAAATAAGAAATTTAGTTTGGTTATACAAAGTAAAATCATACTTTTCAGTATAACCCCAACAATCTCCCACTTATAGTCAAAGTCTGTTTTTAAGTATACTACAGCATGTCTCGTGTTCTATGTGACATCTAATTTCAACCTACACGAACTTAATAATATTTCTCCCACTTATACTCAAAGCATATTGGCAATGCTCTTGACACCCATTCCTTCCACATGGTAGACCCTTTGTGAAATGTACTCGAGGCGCACTTATGAGACCCTTTGTGAATGGATCTGCTAGGTTGTCTTCGGTTCCCTAGACGCAATCTTTGCCACCTCTATGTCTCCTCTCTAAACGATTTCTCGTATAAGATGATATTTTCTTTCTATGTGTTTGCTGGCCTTGTGGGCTCTCGGTTCCCTAGAATTTGCAATCTATGCTCCGGCGTTAAACCAACACAAAGAAACCGTGATCATGTTGGGTAAATTAGGAATGACGTCAAGTCCACGAGACTCAAAGTTCTTGAGCCAAACCGTTAGAATAGAAAGAAGATTTTTTCGATCCAACAGATATCTCATTGGGATTGAAATTCGAAGCTTCTGATTTCAAAGATCGGATGATATGGGATGACTACATTCGACTTCCATGGTAGAATCGACGATGCATTTTTCGAAATCGTTGATGTTTGACGCTTCTCCATGTCATGGCTTCCCCATGCAAAACACACTACCCGAGGTTGACTTTCGGAGTCTATTTCGATTGGAAATATGAGTCCGTAACAGATGGGGATTATAGCCCGAAATTCAAATTGGTCGATTGATAAACCAACATTTTGTGTTTCAAGGTCCTCTTGAAGATACTTGGAATGTTCTTTTTTTATTAAGTGATCAATGCTCTTTCCCGGGGTTACTCGATATCTTGCCACCATTCTATAACGAAGCATATATATTTGATTAGGTTCAAGTTGTTTGCATAGGTCCTGGGTTTACAAAAACAACATCAGCGTAAATCAGGTGCGCTATACTTTGATTAAGGCTTCCCTTTAAATACCGAAGAATAAAGATTAAAAACACCCTTCATGTCATCTATTTCCTTTTGTGTCTTGGGACACATATCCTTGGATAGATGGATTCCGTGTACGAAAGGTACAAAACCTTTCTTGGAATCTTACATCTTTGAAAAAATCGTCTATTCAAAAGCGGTGTCTATGTACGAAGCTTGCGAAAATGTTCTTAACGATCATCATTTTCTTGCGATCTCGGTGATCTTGATCCCTAGGATGTGACCGGCTTCTTCCAAGTCCTTCATATCAAACTTGGGACACATTTTTGATAATGAAAGGTACAAAACCTTTTTGAATCTACATCTTCAATCGACAACATCTTTACATCGCCGATCATCATTTTTCGGATGAGCTTGGAATGTCGTCCTTCATATCAAACGCTTTTATAGTACCAAGAATACCAATGCGAGTTAAAATCCACGCTTTTTTTATACACACAACTTTCGAAATTGTTTTGATCAAAAACGTAGGATTTTATAACTTGATCAAAACACTGATTCCAAGCACGGGATGTTTGCTTTAGCCCATAAATGGACTTCTTTAGCTTGCAAACCAGATGCTCTTGCTTTGTTTCAATGAAGCCCGGGTTGTTGCATATAGATTTTCTCGTCAAGACTTTTCGTTGAGGAAAGTCGTCTTGACATCCATTTGTCGGATCTCAAAATCTAGGTCTTGTGATGTCGACAAGAGAATTCGGATGGACTTGAGAATGGCTCAAAATCTGGCACAGGCGAAAAAGGTTTCCTCATAGTCGATCCCTTCTTTTCTCGACGAGTGTACCTTTTCGCCCACGAGTCTTGCTTTTAAAGGTTTCAACCTTTCCGCCTTGGCCCCTTTTTTTCTCTTGTTTACCCACTTGCATCTAATGGGTTTTACCCCATTAAGTGGTTCGACTAGCTCCCACACTTTATTGTGATCTATTGAACCCATCTCGGCTTCCATTGCTGTTTGCCAAGATGTCGCATCCTTGTCCTGGATCGCCTCGTTGTAGGACCATGGATTTGATTCTTCTCCGAAATCAAGTCCAGGGACTCTTCGATCCCCTAAGAATTGCTCGGGTTGTCGACAACCCTCCCCCTTCTGACGAGGTTAGGTTTGTGTTGGTGTGACGACGTGGTATGTCTTCTTATGCGGTTGCAGCGGAGTTGGGCCCCTAAGTTCTTCTAAGGTAATCTCACTTCTAGGCTTTTTATCGTTCATATAGTCTTTTTCCAAGAATCTAAGTGCGTACTGATTACGACCTTTTGATCTTCGGGACCATAGAACATGCATCCCTTCATTCCTTGGGTACCCTATAAACAACCTTAATTCGAGCGTGCATCAATTTGCGACTTTCTTATCCAACACGTATGCGGATACCCCAGGATCCTCATGTGTCTAAAATTTGGGCTTGCGCCAAAATCCACAATTCCTAGGGGTTTTGGAACCGATTTGGATGGCACTAAGTTCGAATGTAGCTGTTGTTGTTTGCAAGGCGTAACCCCAAAACGATTTTAGTAAATCCAAGATAACTCATCATTGATCTTACCATTTCTAGAAGCGTTTCGTTTTTCTTCGATTCGCAACCCCGTTTTGTTGAGGGGTATCGGGGGTGCGATCAATGGGATGCAATCCTTCATCAAACAAGTAATTCAAGAATTCATCATTTGATATATTCGCCTCCACGATCAGATCGTAGAAACTTGATACTCTTTTCCTTATGATTCTCTGCTTGAGCCTTAAATTCTTTGAATTTATCAAAGGTCTCATATTTATGCTTCATTAGGAAAACGTACCCATAGTGTGAGTAATCATCGATAAACGTAACGAAATACTTGTAGCCACCTCTTGCTTTGATATGCATTGGACCACATACATCGGTGTGAACGATCTCCAACACTTCTTTAGCTCTAAGCCCCTTGGCTCCAAATGCCCTCTTGGTCATCTTACCCTCCAAACATGATTCGCAAGTTGGAAATGGTTCAATCAGGAGGGTCTCCAATGAACCATCTTGGACCAACCTTTGGATCCTTTTTTAGATTAATATGACCTAATCTTAGGTGCCAAAGAAGTGTCTCGTTCACGTTGGTCGAACGTTTCCTTTTACTTGAAATAGTAGATGTGTTATAGGATGCATTGTGTGTGTGATGTGCATAGTTAATAATGTAGAGATTGTTCTGTAATGTTCCATGACAGATAACCACATCGTTACGAAAAATAGTAACATGTTTATTAAAACGAACAGAATATCCATCAGCAAATAGTTTTGAAACAGAAATAAGGTTTTTGCGAAAAATGGGAACATAAAGAACATCTCTTAAAATTAAACTCTTGTCTTCAAAAGACAGGTGCACGTCTCCCACTGCTTCAGCTGCCACTCTCGTAGCATCGTCCAGCGTGACGAGGATCTCTCTTCCACTAAGTTGTCGGGTCCGCTTGAACCCCTGTAAAGTGAAACAAACATGATCAGTGGATCCCGTATCCGCTACCCACGAATGGGTAGCATATGCCGCTAAACAAGTTTCAACAACTAGTGCGAGAGAATTACCTTTCTTTCCGTTCCGCTTGGGTTTGGAACAAGCTGACCTCCAATGTCCTTTTTCACCGCAGTTAAAACACTTTCCCTTAGCCGATTTCTTTACTCCACCCTCCCTCTTCACCTTTCCTTTGCCCTTGGCAACACTTGAGTTAGCTTCACTTTTGGTCCTCTTCTTCTTCTTACCTCATTTTGGTCTAGAATAGGAAGATGGACCGGCTGTCGCTAGTGCTTGGCTGCTCTCTCCCAATATTCCTTCAGCCGAGACTAAAGCTTGTAGCAGATCAGGCAAGGAAAACTTCTGATTGTTCATTTGGTAATTGAGCCTGAACTGCTCAAAGCTTTTGGGCAGGGAATGGAGTATGAAATCGATCTGGGTCTCGATGTCATATTTAGCACCAAGTACCTCAAGTTTGTTAAGGTGAGCCATCATTTGGAGAACGTGTTCCTTTAGGTGCGTTCCCTCCACCATTTTCATTGAGAGCATGTCTCTCATGGTGATCTGGCGAGCCACACGGTTCTGATGTTGGAACATCGCTTTAAGATTGACCATGATGTCTGCAGCAGTTTCAACGTTTTGGAGTTGGTGTTGCAACACATCTGACATAGAAGCCAAGATGGTACACATCTTTCTTTTCCATTTTACTAGACTCATCAGTCGGCTTTTCTGGTTTGGGTGTGGTAAGGACCTAGTTATGGTGTTGTGCAGTGAGGACAATAGTAAGTTTTCTATACCAATCAACAAAGTTTTCTCCAGTAAGCAAATTGTCTTTCAGTATATTGAACAATGGGTTAAAAGGTTGCGACATGATGATACTAAAAATAAACATACATCTTGTGTCAATATCCGGATCAACACAAAGAAAATCACATAATTCGATCACATGATTGATATTGAAATCTCAAAAAAATATGAACATACATCAGTCCACATCTCAAAACAGTTTTAAATGAGCCTCTTGGGAGGGTCATCATTTAAATCACTTTCAAGCAAGTTACAAACAAGAACAGTTACAAACCTTTAATTTTATAAAAAAAAAATAGTTGGCTCTCACTTGACCAATATAAAATTGACAGGGACTTCGTCGAAGTATATGCATATCAATTTTATACCTAAGTAATAACCATGATTAAATACAGAATTACTACTTCGTTTTGATCAAGCCTCTTGGGAGGGTCATTGTCGCCACTAATAATAATTCACAATCATCCTTTTGAGAATTTATTCATGTGAAAACTTTCTTTTGGCCGTCCCTTAGGGAAATTTCTCCAAAAGATTTCACAAATAAATAAATCATGGAGGTCAAAATTAATTTGATTCAAAACCAAATTAATTATTTTAAAACATACTTAGTAATTTTTGAATTTGAGATTTTTCGTTGAGCAATTCTCATGCAACACATTTAAACAAATTAAATAAAGCATAAGAAAATACAACAACAAATCAAGCAAAGCAGAAAAATAAACATATTGGGCACAAATTATTCAATTGTCATGGTTTGATTTTTCTTGGCTTGATTTTTGAAGAAAGCCAAATCTTGAATTTCTCCCACTCGAACGTCTCAAAAATTACGTCTTGTGCGCGATCATTTCCTTGGTCGGGGTGCACACCTTACTCCTCGACTTGGTCAGTATGCCGGTCGTCGCCCCTTCGCGCCAGTATAAACATCTGCCGCCCAGCTTTAGCTCTGCCGACCGGCACTCGCGCCCCTAAGCGCCCGCCGCCCGGCTTTTTAGCGCAAATATTTACACCGACGTCCTCGGGCGATCCGCCAAGCCGTCGTCGCCGAGCCCATTCGACTAGCGGCGTCCGGCAGGCGCAGCATGCCTCCTTAGCGCGTTCCGGCGACGACATGTCGCCCACGTATGGTTCCGGATCCATTTTAATTTCTCGCCAGCGTCTTCGTCTTCGATCAAGTTACAATTTATTTTACAAAAATAAACAAACCTAAATCTAGACTAGTCTATTACATTGAACAAATAAAATAGCCTAATCTACTCGGGGATTTTCTCACGAGAAAAATAAATTCGAACGAGTCAAATTAAAACCATTCATACGCATGAAATAAATAAACACATTAAAAACCATGACAATCCAATTTTCAATAAAATTTAATGGCCAACATAATTTAAATAACAATTTAAATACAGAGCTTGAACCGAGGCTCTGATACTAGTTGTTGGGAAATTAGGGGTGCCCGGATCTATTCGAGGTGAATTTAAATACATATTTAAATTAATTAATTAATTACTAACATGAATTAATCCTAAACCAATTCAACATAATAATTAATAAGCAAATAAACATCATGCGTACAAGTAATCCACGTAAATCCTAAGCATGCAGAATCTAGGAATTACGTAAATACTATCATCTCGTAGAGACAACCGTTGAGACGATGGATCAACCCAAAGTGCCATCTCAAATATATCCCACGTCCACAAACGTAATCCGGTGGGAGGATTATCAACGAACGATTTTAATCTTAAAGGAGAAAATAAAATATTTGGCCACCACCTTTGTGGATTTCTAATTTTTCCAACACATGGAATTGCACTTGGGGATGAACAAATCATCCCCTATTTATAATACTAGGGTGGTCGAAAATCTTGTCCTAGGAATAAGATGGGAAAATCTTTTTCTTGATCTCCAAGAAATTTTGAATATATCTAATATATTCTTTTTTCCCATATTTAAAATATTCCACAAAATCTCACCCCCTAATATCAAGGAAATTTTCGAAAAAAACAACTAGTTAGGAAAGAAATAGGATTTTTGACTTTTCTTGAATTTATGGGATAAACTTGTATTCCAAGAATACAGATTCCATAAAATCTTTCCAAGAAAATCAAGAAATTTTTTTTCTCTCTTCCTATCTATTATTTTCGAAAATTAATAAGGAAAAATAAGGCAAAATATTTTCTTCTCCTTTTCATTAATTGGACTTTAGTTTGGGCTATTTGAGGGGCCTTTAGGAGAATTAAGATTGGATCTCCAATGGACTATGAAACCATAATATTCAGCTAAAATATTACTCAAGCCCATTAATATTAATTTACTCCACTATAAAATTAATATTGAACTATCCATCTTAACCCACATTACTACTTCACAATAATATGGCTCCCGGTCATCATTTCCCGCATTTAATATTATCTTAGTCCATTAATTAATTAATCCACTGAACATACTTTATATTAATTAATATACTTGTCCTTGGAGTAAAGACAACTCAACATTATTATCCATACCGGAAATAAATTTTCACTTGCAAGATTTGGTATGATAAAGATTCTGAGCCCACCAAGGGGACAAATCAAGCAAGTCGTACTTGCACGCGATTCTCCGTATTAAATCTTAGCAATCGTCATGTAATTAATAATATTGCCCAAGATACAAGGTATCAAATCGCATTGATTCTCTTCCCATCATAAGTCAAATCAATAGTTATTAATTTCACACGATCCTATTTAAGGGACAAATATTAAGAAATAACGAATCACTGAGGTCTATTTCTTGTATATTCAGTACCGAATAATTTATCCTCCGGTAGGTCTTTTTCAGCGCATCATAATGCACTAGTGTAATCCCTTGGTCAAGACAAGTCAATCTGAGTCTTACACTTCAACCTTTCATGATGGGTTGTTCATTTTCATCTGGGTTATGAATTTGTACTTAGTCACGAGGAATTGTCAATTTGATCTTCTGTGATCTGGTATCACCAAATTAACTACAACGTAACACCTACTGACTTTATCGAACATGTATGCAGTAAATATATATAACATTCATTCATATTTAATATAACATGTGATAAATAATTTATTTCAGTAAAATAAATAAGAAATTCAGTTTGGTTATACAAAGTAAAAGCATACTTTTATGTATAACCCTCAATACTTTAAAGACAAGTATATTTAACTCCTGATTCGGGAAATGCATTCAACTTTTTAATAAATAATTTTTAACATTTTTTTTACTTTACATCTATTCCATTTTCAAAACTTTTTTTTTTTTAACTAAAAGCTATGGTATGTTGAGCGTTAGGAACTAGTGCGCATGTTATGAGTGAACTTAACAAGAAGAGATATGATATGCAAGGAAATGTCAAATAGAGCCGCAAGCACATAAAAAAAATAGTAGAAGCGGAGCTTAAGAAAAAGAAAAAGATGGAAAACAACAAGAACTGTTGAACTCTATAGCAAGTGTTGAATGTGGGTCTATTTGGAATTGATATTATATTTTGTAATTTTAAACTTATAATATAGGTTTATATGAATTTTGGATATAATATTATGATTTTACATTTTTCATACTTCTGACCAAACATTCGATACTTTATGTTTTTTTTATAAATATTTTACTTAATTTTGATACCACTGACTAGATATTTGATACTCTTGAAGAGTTTTTTTGATAATTTTCAAAAGATTCTTATACTCTTGATATTATGTACCTTAATAATAGATTTTTGATACTTTTAATTAAATATTTAATACTTTAAACTTAAATGTGAAAACGTGACATGTACTGCATTTTTGTATTAAATATGAATCACTTATATTGTACATTTTTTTATAAACATAAATAACTAATACATCTGACCACATATTTGATACTTTTGAAAATATTTTTGATACTCTTGATCAGTATTTGATGTTTTGGGCCTTGGTAACTTGCAAGAGAACATTTTAATACTTGACTGAATATTTAGTATTCTTGACTATTTGGTATTCCTGAGCAAATATTTAGTACTCATTGATCTTAATATATAGAAATTACTTCATCAATTTTTTAAGTGAATTTTATTGGATAAAATATATTAATTTATAAATTGGTAGCCTAGTAATACTTACAGTTCACAAAAGAAAACATCAATAGACAAATTTTTGTTGGGGTTATACTGGAAAGTATGCTTTTACTTTGTATAACCAAACTAAATTTATGTCTTATTTACTGAAATAAATTATTTATCATTGATGCTTTAAATATCATTGAATGTATTTACTGCATAATTGTTCAATAAACAGTACGTGTTACATTGTAGTTAATTTAGTGATACCAGATCACAGAAGATTAAATTAACAGTCTCTTGTAACTAAAAGTACGCGGTTCACGACCTAGATGGAAATGAACAATCCATCGTGAAAGGTTGAAGTGTAAGGCTCAGATTGGCTTGTCTTGACCAAGAGATTACACTAGTGCATGGTGATGTAATCGAAGCGGGACCCAGGAGGATAAATTCTTCTTTGAATTAGGAAGAATTAGACCTCGGTGGTTCGTTATTTCTTAATCTTAGATCCCTTAAATAGGATCGTGTGTGGTTAGTAACTATTGCTTTTGACTTATGACGGGTAGAGAATCAATGAGATTCAATACTTTATATCTTGGGCAATATTCTTTGGTCACATTGCTTAAGATTTTGTTAAGAATTTAATCTGAAGAATTGTTTGATTTCTTGGGAGGTTCATAAGATTTATCATTGTTTGATTTGAATTTGGGAGAGTTGGATAAGATTTATCATACCAAATCTTGACCAAGGACAAAAGATATTAATTAATGGAAAGCTATTTCAGTGGCTTGAATTAATTAATGGGCTGTATAATCTTAAACACGGGAAATAATAACCGGGAGTCATATTAACAGTAATATGGGTTAAGATAGATAGTGCAATATTAATTATGTAGTGAGATTAATTAATATTTATGGGGTTGAATTATATTGTGGCTCAATATTAGATATTCAAAGTCCATTAGAAGGTCCAATCTTAATTCTCCTAAAGGCCCCTCAAGTAGCCCAAACATAATGTCCAATAACTGTAAAAGGTGTTTAAAATAAAATAAATTATTGTTACCTATTTTTCCTAATATTTTGAAAATAATAAATAAAAGAGGGAGAAAGATTTTCTTTGAATTTTGTTATGGAATGAGGATAAGTATTCTTGGAATACAAGATTATCTCATTGTTGTCACCAGATTTATCACACGTCAGCATCACCAGATTTATCACACGTCAGCATCACCAGATTAATCACACGTCAGCAGGACGAATTATCACACGTCAGCAGGACGAATTATCACACGTTAGCAGGTCCCACCGAGACCACGTGATTTGTCGTGCTTACACATATGTTTTGTCATGCTTTATGCACAAGATTTGTCGTGCTTAGTGATTTGTCGTGCTTACGCATATGTTTTGTCATGCTTTATGCACATAATTTATCGTGCTTACGATTTGTCGTGCTGGTCCTCTTTATATAAAGAACCTCACCTTTCATTGTAAAAAAAAGAAACGATGTAATGTTTCCCTCATTCCACTTATATACCTACACCCACATTTCAGGGAAGAACTACGGTTCTTCCTGCAATGTTCTTGTTCGATTACTTATTTATTTGGTGGTCAAATTCAACAAGCCACATCAGAATCGTAAAATATTTGACCGTCAACAATTGTCACTAGAAAGAGGGTACGATTGAAATCACAGTTGATCAAGAACACACCCATATCCAATTTCAAAAAAAAAAAATTTTCTTCTGAATTTGCGAAGAAAAAATCCACAAACTTGTAAACACAGATACATACAAACAACTGAAGAAGAAAGAATTTGGAAGGTGGAAGCGTCTTGTGCACAAGACCGCCTCACCTCTCGCCACTTTTCGACTCGGGTGGCGCATCACAGTAACCTTCGTCCAAATCAAAACCCCCCCCCAAAACCTAAAAAAAAATCCTATATATATTCAACACACAGACCAAACCAAATAATCGAATCCTCGTTCAAAATCAATACCTCCAAATCCAAAAAGCCCAAAAAATCCAACATACACACCCATGTATACATACACAGATACATACAAAAAAAAGGGAAAAAAGAAATGGGGAAGATGAAGAAGAACAGCTGTGGAGCCACCATACGCCTCCGCCTTGACGCACGCAACCCGCAAGACTCAAATCATCTAAATCGCCCCTCAAATCACGAGCATAAAAGCCTCCACCATCGCGCGGCGCCTAAAATGAGGCCCGCTTCGAAATCGGCAACCGCCGCCTTACACCCAAAGAATGCCGATTGCTCTGGTTGATTGCCCATAATCGGACAGCGGGGGTTTCTCACGCCTCTCTTCTTTCGCACCGCTTTATCTCCATTCTCGGCCAAAATCCGGCCTCCGCCCCCTCATTTCAGCGCCGATTAAGCTGGCCCGCCCCCACCTTCCGACCGCGGTTCGTCGCGGCTCCACATCGAAAACGAGTTCTGGAACACCTTGGAGCATTTTCGGCATTGGGAGGTGAGTCCGTGCAGAACACTACAAGTATACACCCGGTTTGATCTAATCGATCTATGGGCCGATTATAAAGGGGGTCGACGTGAGCAAATCTTGAGTTTGGGCGGTTTTTTACGAATTTGGGTTGAGTAAATGATTGGGCCGAGTTTAATTAATATTGGGGCCCAAGTAGTTGGGTGATTAATGTGTTGGCTTTGTTTTTGTTGGGCGAGCTAATTTTATTCAAACAAGCCTCGGGCCTGCTTTATTTGAATAAGCCTTGACCCATGTAATTTGTGGGCCCAGATTTTCGCCCATTAAAAAAAAAAAAAAAAAAAAGCAGCTGACGTTTTAAAAAAGGAAAAAAAAAATGCGAGCACCGAGAGTCCCGAGGCGACTCAAAGAATCTACGGGTAGTCCTTTTTACCCACCCGCTAGGTTTATTATATTTATGTCCTCGTGGCTTTACATTCATTCGTTTATTTTTATTTATTTTGGCGTGCCTCTAATGGTCGCACCTAAGCGACGACGACCGAACAAAGATGAACAGGCGAAGTTTATGTTCACGACAAAATAGTTCGTACTTAGATACCCATGAAAGCGAGTGATGAGTGCGTGATCATAACTAGACTAGATAAGGCGACTCGTCTTCTACGGATACCAAGAACAAAGCGAGTGATGAGTACGGGGTCGCGGACTAAATAAGACGACCGAGTAAGAATAGTGATCGCGGCTAAATAAGGCGATCACTTAAACAAGAAAGGGGGTTGCACATAAGTTAACCCATCCGGTCGTGACTAAATAAGACAATCAATCGATTGCACCTCAATAAGACAATCAAAAAACCAAAGATGTCAAAGTGGAACATGAACCGCGGATCATGTTGAATTCATTCGAGAAGAAAACGGCACTCTGGGCCAAATTTTCAAAAAAGCCACTTGTACGATTATGCCCGCCTACTCGGCGTGGCAATACCGCCTTTTCGGTGATGATTATGCCCGCCTATTCGGCGCTGGCAATACCGCTTTTTTCGGCGATGATTATGCCCACTTCTTTCGGCGGCGATGACTACCGCCTTCTCGGCGATGATTATGCCGTCTACTGGCGCGGCAATACCCGCGCTTTCGGCGACGATTATGCCCGCGATTATTCGGCATGGCGGCAATACCGGGCCGGGCGGCGATTATACCCGCCTACTGGGCAAGACTACCGCCTTCGGCGACAATTATGCCACCTACTCAAGGCGCAATACCGCTTTTCGGGTGATGATTATGCCCTTTATGCGGGGGCAACACCGCCTTTTAGGGCGGCGATTATGCCCGGCTATTCGGAATGGCACTACCACCTTTTCGCCGACGGTTATGCCCGCTTACTCGGCGCAATAATACCGCCTTGGGCGATAATTATGCACTTTATTCGGCGCTGACATATACCGCTTTTTCGGGCGATGATTATGTGCCTGCACGATTATGCGCGCCAATTACCGCTTTTCTCGGGCGATGATTATGCCCGCCACTTCGCGGCACTACCACCTTCTCGGCGATGATTATGCCCCCTTTCGGGCGTGGGCAATACCGCCTTTTTTAGCGATTTATTATGCCCGGCTGCAGGGCACTAATGCTCGATTATGGCACTAAACGCATTAATGGCGACAGATTATGCCCGCCTGTTGGCGCGACAATCTGCCTTTTCGCGATGATTATGCCCTTTGAGTTTCCGGCGTGCAATCTGACCTTTGGCGGCGATTATGCCGCTTTGTTGGCGTGCTTTTATCTGCCTTCGGCGGCGATTATGCCCGGACCATCTCGGCGAGCGACACTATCGCGCTACTCGGTGGCGATTATGCGCCTACCGTGGCGGCACTACCGCGCCTTCTCGGCGGCGATTATTCCCGCCTGTTCGACGGCGCATCTTGCCTTTTCCCATCTCGGCGGCGATTATGCCCTTTCTTTCGTGGCGGCACTACACCTTTTCGGCGATGAGATAAATGCGGCCTTTAAAGCGAAGCGACCAGCCCGCAGCTTCTCGGCGGCGGCTTTCCGCTACCTCGGCGATGTCGATCCACCCGTTTTAGCAAAAAAGTATTCTCGCCTTTCGTTGTTGATCGCCCCATCTTTTAGGCGGCGGCCTTCCACATCGGCGCGTGTATTCCCCAAAGCGAAGCACTCGCCGCCATTCGGGCGGCGAGATCATTCGCCCTCGCGACGATCATTAGCGCTTTATGGCATTGATCCGCTTTTGACTTTGGCCCTTCGCGGGCGATTCGTATTTGAAGCGCCCGCCATCCGGCGACGAGATCATTTGCCCTCACTTTTATGGCGTTCATCCTCCTTTATGGCGTTGATCTACTCGATCTTTTAGGCGGCCATCCGCCTTCCGCGATCGGCGCTCATCCGCGTATTCCGCCGGCGACGGCGCCGTTCGGGCGCTCACCGCCATCCCGATGGCGAGATCATTCGCCTCCACGGCGATCTTCCCCTTTATGGCGTTGATCGCCGCCTTTTTAAACGCGGCCTTCCCTCCGGCGACGCGTATTCCACCGAAGCGGCGCACCCTCGCCATCCTCGGGCGACGAGATCATTCGCCCTCACGGCGATCATCCGCCTTTATGGCATTGATCTGTCCGCCTTTTAGGCGTGCGACGAGATCATTTGCCCTCACGGCGTTCATCTACCTTTATGACATTGATCATCCGCCTTTTTAGGGCTTTGGCCTTCCGGCGGCGGCGTATTCCACCGGCGAAAGCGCTCGCCATCCCATGACGAGAACGTCGCCCTCACGGCGATCATCCGCCTTTTTATGGTGTTGATACGCCTTTTTTTTTTAGGCCTTCGCATCGGCGAGCGTATTCTCGAAGCGAAAGAGCCCTCGCCATCCGGTGCGGATTGAGATCATTCGCCCTCATGGCGATCATCACCTTTATGGTATTAATCATCCGCCTTTTTAGGCGTCGCGGCGAATCATTTGCCCTCACGGCGTTCATCCACCTTTATGGCGTTGATACGCCCGCTTTTTAAGCGGCTGGGCCTCCGCGTCGGCGTCGTATTCGCCGAAATGGCGCTCCTCGCCATCCGGCGATGAGATCGTCGCCCTCACGGCGATCATCTGCCTTTATGGCGTTGATCGCCCGCTTTTTTAAGCGCTGGCCTTCCATTTTCGGGCGCGGCGTATTCCCGAGTGAAGCGCTCGCCGCCCGTCGGCGGCGAGATCGTCGCCCTCACGGCGATCATCGCCTTTATGGCATTGATCTATCCGCCTTTTAGGCGTGCGACGAGATCATTTGCCCTCACGGCGTTCATCCGCCTTTATGGCGTTGATCTGCCCACCTTTTAGGGCGGCCTTCGCGTCGGCGTGCCGTATTCCGCAGATGAAGCGCCTCGCCATCGTCAATGACGAGAGATCATTCGCCCTCGCGGCGTTCATCCACCTTTATGCCATTGATCGCCCGCCTTTAGGCGGCCGGCCTTCCATCGGTGACGCGTATTACTGTAGATGAAGCGCTTCATCGCCATCCGGACGAGATCATTACGCCCTCATGGCGATCATCCGCTTTTTATGGCATTGATCTGTCGCTTTTTTAAGCGTCTTGACGAGATCATTTACCCTCGGCGTTCATCCGCCTTTATGGTGTTGATCTGCCCCTTTTTAGCGTTGGCCTTCCTTTGTCGGGCGATGAGTATTCGCCCGTGAATAAGCGCCTCGCCATCCCGGCGATGAGATCATTCGCCCTCACGGCGTTCATTCGCCTTTATGGTGTTGATCTGCCCGCCTTTTAGGTGCTGGCCTTCCGCATTGGCGACGCGTATTCCACCGAGTGAAGCGCTCCTCGCCATCCCGGCGACGAGATCATTCACCCTCACGGCAATTATCCATCTTTATGGCATTGATCTGTCCACCTTTTAGGCATACGACAAGATCATTTGCCCTCACGGCGTTCATCCGCCTTTATGGCGCTGATCTGCCTGCCATTTAGAGTGCCGGCCTTCGCGATCGGTGGCGTATTCCGCCCGAAGTGGCGCTCCCTCGCCATCCGTTGATGAGATCATTACGGCCCTGGCGGCGATCATCGCTTTTTTATGGCGTTGATATGCCGCGCTTTTTAAGAAATGGGCCTTCGCATCACTTCGTGTATTCCTCCGGCGGCGCTCCCTCGCCCATCCGGCTACGAGATCATTCGCCCTCACGGCGATCATCCGCCTTTATGGCTTTGATCTGTCTGCCTCTTAGGCGTGCGACGAGATCATTTGCCCTCACGGCGTTCATCCGCCTTTATGGCGTTGATTTGATCCACCTTTTAGGTATTTGGCCTTCGCATCGGCGACAGCGTATTCGCCCGGCGGCGCGCGCTCGCCATCGGCGGCGGATCATTCGCCCTCACGGCGTTCATCCGCCTTTATGGCGTTCATCACCCCGCGCCTTTTAAGCGGCTGGCCTTCCGCTTCCAGTCGGCGGCAACTTATTCCGCCCGAAAGCAAGCTCTCCTCGCCATCCCGGTGACGAGATCTTTCACCCTCATGGCGATCATCCGCCTTTATGGCATTGATCTGTCCACCTTTTAGGCGTGCGACGAGATCATTTGCCCTCACAGCGTTCATCCGCCTTTATGGCATTGATCTGCCCACCTTTTTAAACCGGCCTTCGCATCGGCGGCGTGTATTCCATTGCGAAGTGCTCCTCGCTATCCCGGGCGACGAGATCGACCGTCTTTATGGCATTCATCTGCCGTTACAGCGTCGACCTGCCCACCTTCTCGGCGTTGGCTCTTTGTTTCGGCATGACCGGTCCGCCTCTATCAGCGTTAACCTACTCGCCTTCATCAACTTTGGCCCTCTTGTAAGACCGCACAGTCAATCAGACGATTTATACGGGGTAAAGGTCGCATGGCCCTTTTACCATAAGTGGTTGATGACCAGCGCCAAAATTTACTCCTATAAATCGCCGCGACTAGTAAGACGATGCGGACCGGAGGAAAGTCATGGCCTTTCGGCCGCGAAGTGGTTGACAATGGCGCAAACTCTCCTAGCTCCCTCAAGTATCTCGGCTCTCTTGACGAGCCATCTCTGAAAGACACCTGCTCATCTCGAGTAGGATCATCTGGCTATCTCTCTCCACGAGCCATCTCGAAGACACCGCTCATCCGGCGGGGATCCCATTCGGCTCTCTCGACGAGCCATCTATGAAGAACATGCTCATCTCGGCGGGGATCCAATCAGCTCTCTCTCACGATCCATCTCAAGAAGACACCTTTCATCCCGAGCAAGATCATTCGCTCTCTCGGCGAGCCATCTATGAAGACCTACTCATCGGCGGGGATCCCATTTGGCTCTCTCGGCGAGCCATCTCTGAAGAACACCGCTCATTCAAGCGGGGATCTCATTTGGCTCTCTACGAGCCATCTCTCGAAGATCTGCTCATCCCGTCGGGATACCATCCGGCTCTCCCCACGAAGCCACCAGCGGAAGTCCATTTTTCCGGACATAGAAAAGACTTCGTCGATGGGGGCTCCCCAAAAATATGAAACCCGAAAAAAAAACTTCGTCTGATGGGGCTCCCCCAAAATCACGAAACCTGAAAAAAAAGACTTCATCTGACAGGGCTCCCCGGCACTGAAACCTGAAAAAAACTTCGTCTGCAGCCAGGGCTCCCCACGAAATATGAAACCAGAAAAAAGACTTCATCTGTGGGGCTCCCCCCAATCTGATAGAAAAAAGACTTATACGATGGGGCTCCCCAAGTCTGAGCCTGAAAAAGACTTCATCTGTGGGGCTCCTCCCAATCTGAGCCTGTAAAAGACTCATTACAATGGCAGGGGTTAAGCCTCGGAAATCTGAGCACATACTAGATCGGCAGCGAAGGTAAGATCCTCTGTCGCGAGGGCTCATTCCGAACGATCAAGATCTCATCGGCACCCGGAGCAAGCTCGGAGGCAAATAATGTGACTTCCAGTTCAAAAAAAAGATAAAATCTGGCGAAGCCAGGAAAAAAGTTCGGGTCTGAACAACGTCACAACCCGATCTTGGGGGCTATTGTTGTCACCAGATTTATCCTGCGTCAACATCACCAGATTAATCACACGTCGATGGGGCGAATTATCACGTCGCCGGAAGTCCCACCGAGTCCCCACGTGATTTATCGTGCTTAGTGATTTGTCGTGCTTACGCATATGGTTTGTCATGCTTTATGCACAAGATTTGTCGTGCTTAGTGATTTGTCATGCTTACGCATATGTTTTGTCATGCTTTATGCACATGATTTGTCGTGCTTACGATTTGTCGTGCTGGTCCTCTTTATATAAAGGACCTCACCTTTCATTATAAAAAGAAACGCTGGAATGTTTCCCTCATTCCACTTATATACCTACTTGGCATTTAGGGGAAGAACTACGGTTCTTCCCGCAGTGTTCTTGTTCGATTACTTATTTGTTTGGTGGTCAAATTCAACAAGCCACATCAGAATCGTAATATATTTGACCGTCAACACTCATTAAATTCAAGAAATCTCCCACTTGGTTATTTATCTTGAGATTTTCGAAAAATATGAAGAAAATAAGGAAAGAAATATTTTCTTGAAAAGACATTATGGAAGATATGTATTCTTGGAATACAAGAATATCTCATAAATTCAAGAAGATCCAAATCTTGGATTCTTACTCCTTATTATTTTCAAAAATACCATAACAAAAGGGAGTTGAGATTTTTGTGGAATATTTTAAATATGGAGAAAAGAATATATTGGATATATTTCAAGATTTCTTGGAGATCAAGAAAAAGATTTTCCCATCTTATTCATGCACAAAAATTTCGACCAACACCCCTCTATAAATAGGGGATGAATGTTTCATCCCCAAGAGGACACGAAAATTGGTTTTTCGGAAAAATATCAGCGTCGATAAAATATCAAATATTTTGAAATGTTGACAGATTGTGTATTTTCGAAAAGGGATTAAATTTTTTGTAGTCCTGTAACTTTCTATCGTTTTGAAATTGGCCCCTATTGTTTTGACTTTTTGATTTTGGTCCTGTAAGTTTTCTAAAATTTTGAAATTGATCCTTTTCACCTGCTGTAGTAGGTTACCAATCAGGTAAACACCACATATGTAATTATTTTATTTTTCTCTTTAATTTCAAAGCGCCACTTGAACTTTTTTAATCCTAATAATTTAGGTCGAGTTTAAAACAATTTGTATATCAAAAGACAAAGCGAATCAGGTTGATTTACTGGTTATAAACTGACCCAAAAAAAAAAAAAAATAAATCTATAAACGCAGAAAACTACTCTCTCTTCCTAAAAAAATACGAAAAAAAATCCCGATACAAATTATTTGAATAAAAAAAGTTTAGGTGGCATTTCGAAATTAAAGGAAAAAACAAAATTATTACATAGGTGACGATTATCTGTTTGGTGACCTGCTATAACAGGTTAAAGGACCAATTTCAAAAATTTTGATAACTTACAGGACCAAAATCAAAAAGTCAAAACAATTGGGACCAATTTCAAAACGAAGTAAAGTTACAGGACTACAAAAAATTTAAACCCTTTCGAAAAACTTCAATTGTGAGTGTGCAATTCCATGTGTTGGAAAAATTAGAAATCCGCAAAGGTGGTGCAACATAATTTTATTTTACTTTTTATTAAATTGTTTGTGAGTTCCTACCATCGGATTGTTGAACAAGGATAAGGGAATACTTGAGAAGACCTTTTGGTGTGTTCGTGTGAACGGGATCCATCTTCTCAACGGTTGTCACTCCGAGAGGTTAGTTCACGTAAACCTGTAGTAATTCCGCATGCGTAGGATTTATCTGAACTGTTTATATGCATGATTGGTTGTTGAATTATTATTTGAATTAATATAGGATTAATTCATGCTAGTAATAATTGTTAGAATTAAATTTGTATTTAAATATTCATCCCGAATAGATCCGGGCAATTAATTCCCCAACAATTTTAATAGAGTCTGATATTCCTGGTCATATATTTAATATTCCTCCTGAGATTCTTTATACTCTAATATTTCGTATCATTGTAAGAGTTTATTGATGCTCCTAATCAAATATTTGTTACTTTAAACATAAATTCAATAACATGATACTAGTTTTGGTATGAGATTATGATATCATTGAAATAGTAACAACTTTGTTATGCTATGTTAAACAAATTTGATACTCTAGGAAAAAAATTTGATACTCCTAATTGAATGTTTAATACTCCTGAATAAATACTTAGAGTACATAAAAACTCATCACTTTAAAACACAGCAGTAGGAGTTTTTGTACCAAACTCACATTTGCTGTGAGACATTAATATTTCTTTTGTTTGCATTCTTCTGAACATGTCACTTTATCCACTGTCTTTTGTACTTTGTGATCAAACTTGCGGGATCTAAAATTGCAGTAGAAGATTTTGTATGCTCATCCTTTGATGATGCACTTGATGAATCTTTCAGCTTGGTACCAACAAGCAGGGGCGGAGCCAGGATTGAATCGAGGGGGGGGCCTAATTTTAACAAGCGAATAGTTAAATATTTATTGTAAAGTTATAAATAAATGATATTACTTCTTTAACAAATAATTGATATATTAAAATTTTGTGTAGATCCGAGTTCACCGTAAACTTAATTTTTTTAGTATCATTGTTACGTATAAAAATTGTCACTGTTATGTATAAACACTATTATTGTTATGCACAAAAAAATTCACTAGTTAAAAAAATGTTTTATATTTTTAACAGTGAAATTTTTTTTGTACAACATTGATAAATCTATGATTGATTTGGTAAATCTTAGAACACATATGTATATGTAAAAGAAAAATAATCCATGCAAAACATTCATTCAAATAGATTAATTTTACTGTAGGGAACACTAAAAAAAAATGATGATGAAATGTTCTCAGCAGGATTAGAGACTTGGTTTATTAAAAGAACATCCATTTAAATAGATTAATTATAATATAGGAAATACTAAATAAAAAATTTATGATGAAATGCTCTAAGTAGGAATCGAGACTTAGTTAATTAGAAGAGTAAGAACCATAGCTGCACTAGTATGAATCAACATGACAAATGAAATACTGTGTGCATATGTATTATAAGAAGTAAAAATGTGGGGGGGGGGGGGTGCGTATGGCCACCCCAACCAATAACGTGGCTCCGCCACTGCCAACAAGGAGATGCATGTTAAACCCATCTTCTAGTTAGCTAAATAAGAGTCGTGAAAACTAAATAATCCATAAAATGCACGAAAGTCCACATTTGTGCAGATTTTCAAAGAAATATAGAGTGTTTATATCCAAATAAATCCTAAAACCATCAAGTTTTATGGATACATTAAGGTGATACTCTCATTAGCTATTGCATAGAACATAAAAATACAACAATGTATGAAGCACAAAGCCATGTTTATCAAGAATGTTGCATAAAATGTACCAAATAGAATGGGCAGAAAACAAATATAAATTGATGATAGCATACACTCAAGCAAAAAAAAAAATCAGTAATCTCAATATATATTTTCAGAGCTATAACTCTTGTAATTAATGAACTTATGCCCAGCGAAGTTGATCAATTTCGAAATTGCTAATAAAATTAATCAACATTTCACTTCATAACCATAGATAATTAGGGTTAATTTAAAATTTTAAAATTAGATGTTCTAAAGAAGTTGGAACTGAAATTAAATATACCACACTGAAAAGCTTCACAAAAATTGAAACAATAAACAACAAATTGCAACAATTAACAAAGAATTGTATCAAAATTCAAAACCGACTCCAAGAACGCAACATTTCGAGCAAACAAAGCTGCTAAACTCAATAATGATGCCATACTTCGTCTAAGCATCAATAAACATACATTGGGGGTAGTATTTTGGGAAAATCCCACTGAAATCTCTACCAGAATTTGAATTACCTCCATGATGCCCTGCCTTTGCACTGAGTATACTGTTGTTAACACCACAGGTCAGGTAACTAAGGGTAAATTGGGGATTTTTATGGGATAGCATAGTACGGGCAGGATTAGTATAATATGGGTTGAGTGTGAAGCCCGTCTCATGTATGAGACGGTTTCACGCAAGAGTGCCTCATAAATAAATGAGGAATACTCTTTTAAAAGGAAGATATATTTTTTTATGATTATATAGACTAGATAAGATAATATCTCTATGTGAATTCACTAAAATCGTACTGAGATCCAGCTTGGCACCATATGTACAATTTCAATAGAAGCACAATAAAAACTTTATCTATTCCTATATTGATTTATTGTTTGGTAGGTGGAATTATCTTAGTTTACTTAAATATCCTTAATTATTAATACTAAAGCCTAACTAGCGTCCAAATTACTATTTACGATCTCAAACATTGCTGCCCACATCACCAACTCAAAAAACAATCGTCAACCTATATAAAACAATTTCACAACTCAATAATTATTGTCGACATAAGATAATATTAGATCCAGCGACGGACCTACCTTGGAGCGAGGGGGTCATTGGGCCCCCCTAACCCCACTTGAATTTCTTATATATATATATTTATAATTAACACTTGGCACTTGTATAGAGACGGTCTGCATAGTAAGGCGAAGCGTAAATTGTGTAATAATTATTTCTAATATTTTGGAAGAATGAGTATTATTTGTGTTATAGATTATACCATATATCATGTATAAAACTATCTCATACTGAATGTCATCTCCTTTAAACAAAGTATTATGTGCATCATGTTCAAACAGACACCACTATTACTAATCGTTGTAAAAAATCAACACTCTATAAATAAAATGTTGATTTTTAGGTGAGAAAGGGGTAACAAAATAGAGAAAGAATATGTATAATTCACATTTTCAATATACATATAAATGTATTCGACTCTGTTAATATAAAGATGTTTAGTCCAAATAATTTTCGAAAATATATAAAAATTCTAAAGTGCATTTAGCTACACTATGTTATAAATTGGGCTCCCCTCGGTAAAATTTCTGGGTCCGTCCCTGATTAGATCATTAGACAAAAATTCGTATAAAATGATCTTATACATAAGACGAGGTATAAATTAATACAAATCAACATTCATTCATTTTAAAGTGTTAAACATCGTGCTCAAATTAAGTTACATGTTATCGTGAAACCGTCTCACACAAGTGTGTCTCATTAAATTAAATTATAAATGAACATATTAAACTAGTAATTTCTATATGCTTTCACGCCTATTTTGACTAGGTACATCCAAAATTAGAGGTCTTATGTGAAAAATAGGTCAACAAATCTAGCTACTACGTATATCGTGACTCGGTAATGATATAGATTGTACCGATGAGCTTTATAAGAAACACAATTCACTATCTATATATATATAGTAGGTTTTGATGTGACTGACATAATTTGAAATGACTTATAATTTTATAAAAAATAAATATTAATTTATACTAATTTGTGAACCGTTTTATCGTGAAACAATTTTACACAATTTTTTGCTATATTACATACACACAAATGCACTAACTTAACATAAATTAAGTCAAAAGTCGTTCCTCATTACCTCATTACAGTTCAACGCGGATAATGAAACTTCAAATACTGGCTTCTAAAAATAATTCTTAAAATATATTGCAGGTGTGAGCAAATAATTTGAGACGTATATGTGGGTCTTGTGTATTAAATTCCTAGCTGAGTAAATGTTGTATTTTTAAAAGTAAAGATGTATTAATTGATTAAACTCACTGGAAAAACAACATTTTCGTCCTATACAGGTTTTGTCACTGTCACCTGCTAATTTTGAAATGTAAAGTGTGTAAACAAAAATTGCTAACTGGCCTCAACTTATCCCAACAGTAATCAAGTGCCAATTTCATAGAAAAATCACAACAAACGGACAAGAAAACAACGTTTACACTTACCAATTTCATATTCTTACCCTCATCCTCATCAACCCCTAAAGTTTGTCCCACCAATGACACCCCCCACCATCTGCAAGTACAAACCATGAGTTGTACAAATTTTTTTTTTTATAAGAGTGAATTTCATGTACATTCAGGTGCACCGTGCATTTATAGTGCATTTTAGAAATATGTAATTTATTATACTGAAAGATGCGATTTGTTTACATTGAACCGTGCAATTAATAGTTGAACGGTTCAATATAAACAAGTTGTATCTTTTAGTATAATAAATTGCATATTTTTAAAATGCACTATGAGTACATCGGTGCACCTGATTGTATATTAGACTAATTAAACTAATTGCTACTAGCTAAAAAAAGGATTAAATTAATTAGTTAATTAAAAATTAGGAAAAAAGAAACATATCTTTCTTATGTCCTACTTGTCGCTAAAGAATAAATACAATTAAATGTCCGTTTGATATGACTTGAGAATGATAATGAGTATCATTAAGGGGTCAATCATTAAGGGTTATTGATTGCATTGTTATTGCTTAGTTAGAACATCAACAATGTGTATCATGTGAGGTGAATTAAGTGAGTCAGGATAATCAATTGCTTATTTTTATTTTCATTACTTGTGTATTAAAACGGAGAAATTACTGATAGGTACAATTTTTAAAAAAACTTACTAGCAGGTACAAAATGGTTGCATATATGTAGATACAATTGCACTTTCAAGTGCAATTTGGTTTTATATGTCACCGTTTCATCTTGCTGTAAATAAAATTTTCTCAAAATTTTATCTTTCTCGATAATTACCCCCATTAAAACTATCAAACAACATCAATAAAGTGATTCTCATTACTTACTTTTATTACCCTTAACCTAGAGGACCCTAAAATTGTCGTCACTTATTTCGTATTTGACCTAAACAAATTGATGTATAGATAATTGCAGCTAATCGTTTGGGTACTAATTTATTTTGTTAGTTGTTTATATATACAATCAACTAACATGCATCAATTGAATAGTACATTATGCACAAGGGTAACACTGGTGTCCACTAAATGTACAACGCTCTTTAAGCAATTTTCATCAAATAAAACATGACAATACATTTACGTGAAACATGGTGAGTGCACAAAACATGACGAGACTACTACCATCTTACACAATTTAAAATTCCAATCTTTCTCTACTACTTGTAGATTGCCACGACATTTGTGTCAGATAAAATTTTATGTAAATCCAAGTGCACTTAATTTGGTTTTCTTCAAATATTATTGTTGAGTGTGTACATATTAATATGGGCCATGGGGGGTACGTAATAGAACGTATTCATCCGTTTCATGAGAGACGTACTCATACTCAATGTGTCACCAACTTACACAATATTTTTTCACAACATATTCACAACTTGGTAAAAAATTGAGAGTTGAAAATGCAAACTTGTACACAAGCAAACTTAAATCTCATCAAAATCCTAGATCAATCTCCTAAAAAGATTCCTGATATACCAGTGTCAGAATTCTGGACTCAACATGTCGTAACATGTGATTGTTAATCTAGTAGTGTTACAACCCAATGTTTAGAGCTGCCAAATCGCAGCTAATCTCGGCCAGTCCCACCCTCGATTTCCCCAGATCAAATTCCATCCACATATTCTGCTGATGATGGTGCCCAATCAAATTCGCCTCCACTCCCAACAAATCCGAACTCCCAAACGTCAGACAATATATCCCGTCCTTCCCCAGGGTCATACCCGGAACCCGGTACAGCAGCTTCTCCCCGTGCACGCTCATTTCCACACCGCGAAACACCAGATTAATACTCGGCAAAACCGGCAAACCCTTTCCCCCCAATTCCACTCTGTAGCACAAATCCATCGCCCCCTGAAACACGAAATCCGGATCCTCAAATACCCGAATTACCCCCTTCGTCTGCCTCAAAAACTCATTCCTCAACGCCGTATAAACCGGCCCCAGCAGGAACGTGAACTGCGTGCCCGAATCCACCATCGTCTGACCCGCCCCGGTGTGGTCGGGCTCGTACACCGATTTCGGCAGAGGCAGAACCGTGGACCCGACCCGAATCCCTTCCAATTGGACCGTGTACGCGACCCGGTCGAAATACGGTAACGGCGTCGAGATCTGGACTAACGGCGTGTAATTTAACGGCTTCAGCCACGGGAAATTAGCGTCGCCGAATAGCAGGACGCCGGTCGAGTCGCGACCGGAGATGCAGTAGGAGAATTTTTTGAACCCGGTTTGGGAAACTAAGGATAAGGTGCCCCGGTTCATTCCGATTAAACCGGTTGATTTTAAATCTTCCGGGTTGGAGGAGGATCCGGAGTCCATGCACCCGAATACCATACCCGGGAAAAGATCCGACCCGTTGATACGGAAATTGTCGGATGCTAAATTGCCTTCTACGGAGGAGGCGTCGGCGTAGGAAAGGATGGCGTGGCAGAGTTTTTTTGGGTCGCAGGAAACGGGTAGGGTGAAGTCGCGGGTGCGGGCGGTGCAAGTGGGGGAGGAGCAGGGGATTGGGGTGTATGAGTGGGAGAGTTGGGGGGTGAAGGAGAGCGGGGTGGTGGGGGTTTTGCGGCAGTGGAGCCAGGAGAGTTCGCTGCCTGTATCGAGGACCATGGTAACTTGCTGTGGGGGGGATCCGACGGTGAGGGAGACGGTTAGGGAGACGTTGTGGTGGAAGGAGAGCTTGTTCGGTGGCCGTGGGATTTGTTTTGCTGTGAGGGGGAGGATTAGTGGTGGTGATGAGAGGCATGGAGGTGGGTGCATGAGGAGTGCGTAGCAGAGGAGTATTTGGAAGGAATTCATGGGTGGAGTATGTATTAATGTACGAGTTTATTCATGTAGGAGGAGTGGGTGACTACGATTTTGGCACTCTTTCACTTCGCTCTGCTTCAGCTTTCAGTCTTTGAAGGGATATATATACACTTATACACAGAGAGATAGATACATACATAGAGTATTGACATAGATGTCTCGTCATTTTGTGAGTTTGGATATTCACTTCAGAGTGTAGACTTTGAATTTCATGAATTTCTAAAATTGTGTTCAAACTTCAATCTTCATTTCTCCATTTATTTATTTTTTTAACGATCATGTACAAAAAATTTCACTGTATAAAAATATAAAATATTTTTTAATAGTGATAATTTTTGCACATAATTAAAGTTTTTATGCATAACAATGATACTATTGATCAGATTTGCAAATTCATGTTATTAAAAGAAAACTTAATTTGCAAATTCAAACAAATATTAGATCCGTCCAACTCACTCGTTCTATTTCTTTTATTCTCATTTCAATTCTTAATTCTTTTCTTCTGCGCCAATTGTTAAATATAACTTAAAAAAAAAGCATATCCTAAAGTTCACCAAAAGACAGAAGAGGGCATACGTACGTGTGCATGATAATGGTTGAGGGACTTGTGTAGGTAGATGTGGGGCAGGGGTTTCTTCAAATTGTTAGTTTGGTGTCCCATGTCTTTCTGTAGTCATCTTCTTCCTTGGAATTTACATTAATTGGGATTCTTACAATACACACGACTATGAATAACTTTGTACAATCACTTAATTAATTATGAATGGCCTCATACACTAGTGGACTAGTTTTTTTATGGGTTTATCTCTATTTTTATTTTTTGAACATACACACACACCACAATATTTAATAAAATCATCGTGTTCTTATTTTATACACCCAACATATATATAGGGATGATACATGAAGAAAAAGTAAAATGTAATTTGAATAAGACTTAATGTTGAAGTTATATTTATTGGCTTTATTTATTTTTACAAATATAAAACTAACAAAATAGATGTGTGCATATTAATAATAAAAGAGAAATTAGAATTTTGTTAAACACGGTTTATTTCGGAGCCAGATTTTGTAGTAAATGTCAACTAATAACTATTTAAGTTAAATTTCTTGCAATGTAACTTAGTAACTATGATAAATTAAGTGCTTAAAATTAAATGTGAATAAATATGTTACGCATAGAAATTAATAAATCGAAGGTCGAAATAAGTAAATTTTTGTGACATGTGTAGCTTTCAATTATTGATTCAAAATAGGAGTAAGAAATTAGGCATATATTTGTGAGATGTCGTGTTATATGAGACAGATTTTGGAGGTGAATTTAACTTCAATGTATCTATACAAACTTATTAAATTATTCAATTTCTCACTTTTTTTTTAATCAATTGATGAAGGCACAAGACTCACAACAAGATATCTCACCAAATCAACATCCATAAAGTTCTAGATTATGGAATTTAATTAGCTGGTAGCTAATACGTTCTTGATCGAGAACGTCATTTTTATATATTGTTTGAGATTTCTCAGCTTAATTAACACACTGACATGGATTGGGTCTGACGTGCATTCAGGTGCACCGAACATTCATAGTGTATATTAGAATTATATAACTTATTATCATGAAAGATGCAATTTATTTACACTGAATTGTGTAATTCTTTTTTTTCATATTATTATTTACACGGTTCAATGTAAACAAATTGCATCTTACAATATAACAAATTGCATAATTTTTTAAAATGTATTATGAATTTACGGTGCATTTGGAATCATACAAGACTTAGCTCACTGACACGACGTACTGTAACAATGTGGTTATATATGAGTGTGTGTTAAGTGAAAAAAATAATAATAAGGACAAATTGCAAAAAGAAGACTTAACTTTACCATTGATTGCACTTTAAGGACATAATTTTCGTCGCTTGCAGGGCAAGTACCAAACTATGAAATTGTTGAAAAAAAAGGGAGTTTGGGCAATTTAAAAATAAAACGGGGGGTATTAGTTTTTATCAGAATCGTTCTATACTATGCAATAATACTAAAGTTTTTTTTTTTAAATATACTTATCTATAGTTGTTCTGCATTACTTTAATCGCCTTTAAAACTTTAATATTATTGTGTATTAATTGTTCTGCATTAATCTCGTATATATACACTACTAGTTTAGAACCCGCGTATTACGCGAAATTTTAAATATAACATATATATATTGATCATAACACTTATTATATTTAATGTTGAAATTATGTATTTGAATATAATAAATTTTAATTTTTTTTTCATATGAAATTGCTATAACATAGGTAATTCATGATATTTTATAAATAGTCATTTCATTAAAGTTTAATAAAATTATTTTTTCAATGGCTATTATGATAATTATAAAATTCAACAACATTTTGATTAAAATAGTTATAAATATAAATCCTCTAAAAAAGAGTATATTGAATAAAGAAAATAAATAACAATAGATTTAGTAAATCTTCCTATTATAAATAATCAAATCTAGTCTATACTTTTGATTTTTCATCAAATTTAGCACATATTTTTTTCTCTCTCCAAATTTAGCACATACTTTCATTTAATATTTAAAAACATCCCGAGTTATCATTTTCGACAAAATTCGTCTGATGTGATTACTGGAGTTCATCTGCCTTGTTGACGTGTAAATATTAAAAAAAAAAAAAAAAAAAATATTGTGGCCTAAAATGAATAAATTAATAGTGAATCGAGATGTTTTTTTATCCCGCGTTTTCTAATTTAAGGTGGTGATATTTTTATTTTTTATATTTTAATATTTACACGTCAGCAAGACACATGACCTCCAACGGTTATTATGATAATTATATTGATCATAACACTTATTATATTTGATGTTGAAATTAATATATTTGAATTTGATAAATTTTAAATTTTTTTCATATGAAAATTGTTATAACATAGGAAAATCATGATTTTATAAATAGTCATTTCATTAAACTTTAATAAAATTATTTTTTCAATGGTTATTATGATAATTATAAAATTCAATCACATTTGATTAAAATAATTATAAATATAAATCCTCTAAAACACAAAAAGTATATTGAATAAATAAAATAAATGACAATAAATTTAGTGAATCTTCCTATTATAAAATTCTTCTTTTGTTTGATTTTTTATTTTTTTAGTCAATCCTCATTATATTATTTACGCATCATTTCATGTATCTTATGTAACTAATATCATCATGCCACATAATATGATGGTTCCGGTGGGAAAACCCATTTTACGCGTGCGGAAGCAAACATTTCGTTCGATGCATATAAAAACAGGGGTGAGGGAATGGTGATTACAAATTTTTCGCTTTTAAGAACGATGTGTTGTGTTTTGCTTATAAACGAATGCATATGACAATATAAGAACGTAAAACAGTAAAGAACACAACAAAGTATAGTGGTTCGGAGACTCAAGCTCCTACATCCACTCTCTCTGTTCCTAGAGAAATTCCTTCAAACACTTCCTGAGCTTTCTGACTACCTCGCGTAGTTTACTTACTCAACTTCGTACTGAGCTTTCGACTACTCCCGTGGTTTACTTACTCAACCCGACCTTGAGCGTTCGACTACCTCTGTAGTTTACTAACTCAAAATTGGACTTATCACCCTCTCGGGCTCGCCTCTTAGATGTTTAACGAGTTCACACTCGCCGGGACTTATCACCCTCACTCGGGATTGCCTAATCAACTACCTCACTTCACCACTAGTTATCTCTTATGAGAATGGGTTTGGGTTTGGTGTTGTCTCCAACTATGGTGAGATTTTCCTTACAATGGTTTAGCCTCAATGCTAAGGTTGGGGGAAAATCTCTCTAAGCTTAAGATACATCGTGGGTAGCTTAGGTTGGGTTCTAGAACACTCTTTGAATATATATGTATATCTACGGACTTGTGTTCTAGGGTGGGAATGCTTTGGGTATAACTCTCTTTTGGCTCTGAAGCATCTCGTGTTATATTCTCCACGATCCACCCCTTAGAATGATGAAAGACCTTGTATTTATAGTGTGGATTTGAATATTTACCGTTGGAAGAATCACATTCAAATCCATACTATTCTTGTAAGGACGGCGAACTTTCTTCATTTGGTTGTCTTCCCTCTTATTGATCCACGTCGGTGATTCTAATCGGCTATATTCCCCAGATTCCTCGCCTTGGAATCATTGAGATTCTCTCGAGTCTCGGTGTCTTGAGAGACATCTTGAGTCTTCGATTCCATCCCGAGCCTCGAGGTTTATCGACTTTGACTCGGCTATCGATTTCTTCTTTGCACGATCGTCATTTCATTGATCGGATCAACACATCTTCGAGATCAACATCTCGGGATAGCATCGGATCGATTACATTAGGTTTAGCATATCGGTTTAGCTTGTCGATCTCAATCACGTCGATCTTGATCATCTGCTCATCTTCATATCGATCTCGTCGGTCTATCCGCCGGCTCCTCTTCGATCGCAACATTCTCTTACGATCTTTTTGGTCGGTTTCTTTACGATCGGCTTATGCGCTCTTCCGATCACCATATCACTGATCGTATTCTTCCGATCATCGATCGGAGTTTATTACAGTTATCGATCTTTCGATCGATTGGCTTAGCTTTTCTTCTCTTCGATTTTGCCGCATTTCGTGGTTAACTTCGGAACTCATCTAACTCATCGATCTCGTCGGTCTAAATCTGCGACCTCGTCGATCTCGATCATCTACGTCGATTTTGTGAGTTCCCCCTCAACTTGTTCTTTCGTTCCCCCTCAACTTGTTATCTGTAAATTAGCTTCAATAACACAAGTTGATAATGTTTTGGCATAATTCATCAAAACTAAAATATCCCAACATAATACAATATATAATGACATTTAGATGAGACTTTCTAATAATGCGACACATCATCCAAATGAAGGAGGAGATGACACATCAACAGAAAAAACTCTTAATTAGTAATATAGGGGATATTTCTTAAAAGACAAAGTCTAGTATGTAAATTTTCATACATGAAAAAACTTTAATTTACAACCAAATTCTGTAATTGGTGAAGATAAGACAAAATTGAGTGGTTCATGGTTCACTCGGCCCAAGTGATTCATGGTTCACCCGGCCCGAATAAGTCATAATTTAGGGTTCATTATTTAGTGTTTAGGGTGTAGATGGTTGATTTAGAACAATTTTATAAATTTTCATATATGAAAATTTTCACACTAGACATACTCTTTTTAAAATAATAATTGCTTTATTTTCTCAACATACATCAACCTCCACCTCGTGTATTTATAAAACGTAAACAATATAGTGTATTAAAAAGGGATTTATAATAATATTAATCACACACTTTAATCAACTTGAAATAAGAATATTCACTCAATATATTCTAGAATTTCATTGTTGGGAACTCCTGCAATATTGAGACTTCGTATTCTCTAATCCATTTGACGTCTGGAAAGGAGAAGAATGCAAAGATGGAGAATGTACGGAGCGAATTAACTTGTGTTTTGTCGTGAATCGATCTGTGATACCTAATGATTGATGAGTTGTGTAATTGTGTTTGTTGTGTTTGCCGTGATGACTAGTTGTGATGAATTTTCTTTTCTTTTCTTTTTTTAATTTAGGGTTGTAAAGATTTCAAATACAAAATTACAAAGATACCCCTTATTTTATTTTTAAAATTGCCCAAAGTCCCTTTTTTTGAAACAATTTCATAATTTAGTATCTGCCCTGCAAAAGACGAAAGTTCAATCCTTAAAATGCAATCAGTGGTAAAATTAAGTTCTCTTTTTACAATTTGTCCTAATAATAATAGAGTTGTTTGGTTAAAAAGTGATCTATATTCCGACAGAAGACATTGGGCTACAGCTGCAAATCGAACAAATTATAAATTTCACTTTCTTGGAGATTGAAAAATCTTAATATTTAATTAATGATGTGAACATAAGGAAATTAAATATATGTGTATTAATATAATTTGACTAGTGTGACTTGTAATTAAACAATGGTTTGAAGTTTCTGCAGACGTTGAAAATGGAGACTCTTGTCTGTGGGAAGCAACCAATTGCACAATCTTTCTAGGTTTACTTTGGTCTTCTGACCAGTTGTTAACATTTTGTTTTTCTATATTATTGGGGAGCGGATCAGGTGCAGTACAGCACCCAACGACGCCGTTTTGCCCCTGTTTTTTTAATCTAATATTTTATTTGTTTTGTTCCTTTCTATTTTAAATATTTTGTTTATTTTCCATTCCTGGCCCAATATTTCTTTATATGTCATGTTTTTATTATTTTCTAAGGGTCACTCTCGTGTGCACTCCATGCATCAATTCAAATTAGTGTAATTAGATTCAATTTTAATTTGGATGAATTATGCACTCTAAACCCTAACCCCTAAACAATGAATCCTAAATCATATATGAATCATTCGGGCCGGGTGAACCATGAACCACTTGGGCCGAGTGAACCATGAACCACTCGGGCCGGGTTTGGATCCAAGACAAAAAAAAAAAAACTAAAAACTAAAACTAATATTAAAGTTAAAAGAAAACTGAAATTGAAAAAAAACAAAAAAAACTAAAACTGAAAAAAAATAAGAAAAAGAACTCCTAAAATTAAATTATGGTGCACATGAGAATTTGCATATTTCTAAATGAGTGAGTCTTATGTGCACCCGGGTGCATTGTGCACTCATAGTGCATTTTAGAAGCGTGCAACTATTCCAAACAGAAGCATGCAACTATGTTCACATATTAACAGTTGCATTTTTCTGTATAAATAAGTCACACTTTTCAGCATAACAAGTTACACGCTTCTAAAATGCACTATGAGTGCACGGTGCGCCTGTGTGCATACAAGACCTAGCCTTTCTAAATAGCCGCCACTCCCACTTTTTTTTTCCTAATTATGTTTTTATGTAAAATTAGCAATTTAATATTAGATATACTTTTTATTATTTAATGTTACTAGTTTATAAATTTTATTTGATAAATTTTGCAAAATAATTTAGATAAGAGTCACACTTGCATGAGGCAGATCTCACGATAAGTCAGAGTGTAATTTGAGCATTGACATTTGAATATTTTGGAAGGATAAATGTTGATTTGAGCTAACCAGGTGGCTTAGCCCACCTGGTCACTGGGCTCCTCAATTGAGTGGGAGACCAGGTTCGATTCCCTTTGGGAACAAATTGGAGTATGTGAGTTATAAGGTGGCTTGGTGAATTTGTGGAGTGTTTGAGTGCTTGGTGTACTAACTACTAACATCTAACAACTAACTTTGTCCGATCAAAAAAAAAATGTTGATTTGAGCTAATTTATAATATGTCTCGTATGAGTTTTTTTCTTTGAATAATACCTTAAATTTAAACATGTGAAATTTATTATTAATTTATGTATTTTATTTAATATATTATGCTTCTAAAAATTATTTGAATAATTCTTATTTAAAAGAAAATAGCTTTGTATGTCAATCTTAACAAAGTTTCACTATAGATAAAAAAATAAAAAAATAATTTAAAAAATTACATAAACAAATTGGAGAATACTGTATCGCTCTTCTATAATTATTTGTGTTTTTCTTTTCATTTTTAGTGGCAGTTGGTAATTTAGTGGGAGGAGATACAAAAATATAATGGGAGGAAGAAAGAAAGTGGGGAGAGTTTCTATAAATATTGAGAATAACAAAAAAAAAATATTAGAGTAAAGTAAAAAGGGGGCAAAACGGCGTCGTTGGGAGCGGACATGATGATGTTGTAGTGCACCTGATCCGCTCGTATTATTGATATTGATTCTCAATTGACGCAATAATTGAGAGGGTTCAAATTTTTCTATGCATGCCCTTTATATATTAACGTGCACAAAATATTACATATATAGGGTGCATGTAGGGATGACAACGGGACAGGTTTGGGACGGATTTTCCGCGTGCAAAGATTTAATTGAAGACGAGGATTGTACAAATATGGAAAAAACTTGAATTTACGTTAGATAATTATTCATTAATAAATGAAATATACGTATTCAATAAATACACATATATATATATATATATATATAACGAGGCAGAGTTCATGTCACGTTCGGGTTTAAATCCATACCATTATCATCTCTAGGTGCACAATATTAGAATATGTGCAATAATATTAATTTTGTGTTTTGTTCAATTGAATCGCTAATCAAGGTGTCCACAAATGAATAATCTGAATAGCAGTGTACAATATACAATATTCACATAAAACATATTTCTCCTCTAAAATATCATATCATATTGTTTGACATATAATAACATATATATGAAGTATCATCGTTTCGAAATGCTTTTTGTGTTATTCATCTAAATATCACTAAACAATAAAAGATATGGTAAATGGAAATTAAAAGGTATAGAGAAAATTAATTGGGCTTGGTAGGATTTAGAAAGGAATAATAACCAGAAAAAAAAAAAGAAAATATAATTGGACCAAAAAGATAAATAGAAAAAAAAAGAATGGGCCCAAGTGAATTTTTTTTATCAAAATGAGTGAATAAAAGCCCAAAAAGTCAGTGTTGTCTTCAAGGTTTGAGCCCCTAACCAACAAGTTCAAAATAGAGTTTGGTCGCCAGGGAATATAAAAAGAGATACAGCAATGCTTTTTAATATGAAACAGGCATGGTTAGGATCCACGCCGTGAATAAAACTTTAGTACAATAATTAAAAATAAAATAAAATAAAATTAGTAGAATTATTTTAAAATTATATATAAAATTAAATTTAAAAATATTAACATTAAATGTAAAATTATCCATTATAGCTCAGTAATATAGGATTTCGGGCCAACCATTGCCTTTTTACATGTATACCTGCTGAGAGAATTCATTTTCATCTAAAAGTTTGAGAGAATTATGTCTCATCTAAAAGCTCGAACTTGTAGGAAGGGTGATAATCAATTCATTTATTTAATTTCTCTCAACACTCCCCTCACTCGTGGACCGAATAATTGCATCTGCCCTCTGGGGAGGAGGCCCAACGAGTGGACACTTTAAATGGGTGGAGTGTTTTCCACGGGAATCGAACCCACAACTTGGGCTCTGATACCATGAGAGAATTTCGTCTCATCTAAAAGTCCGAAAATATCGATTGCTTGTTGAACCCTGTGAATTGCGTGAAAGTAGGATACTCAAAATTCGGGGGTCAAAGAGTTTTAGAAAACGTTCTTGGTGGAAAAAAATGCAAATGAAAGACCCCACTGAATTGAATTGGGTCCATGAATCTAAGAAATAGTGAGAATTCTTGATCTCTCTCAATATCTCTCTCAATTCGAAAATCCAGGATTGGAATTGATGTCCTTTCATTGATTCCTCCTAAATTGCATTGATTTATCCTAAAGATTTCATTTCAATTGGAATTTGGTTATTCACCATGTACGAGGATCCCCCCTAAGCATCCCGTTAGTAAGCCGATTCGGGCTGATTTATCAGATTCTAATATTATTGACCTATTTGGACGTATATGCAGAAATCTTTCTCGTTATCATAGCGGATCTTCCAAAAAAAAGAGTTTGTATCGAATAAAGTATATACTTCGACTTTCTTGCGCTAGAACTTTGGCTCGAAAACACAAAAGAAAGGAACAAGGTCTTACGGCACGATCACTATATCTTTTCTTTTTCTTTCCTCTATGGAAAGAGGGGATGATACGTGGCGTGGTATACCTGATCGTTTAGTCAACGAGACGTACGTAAGTCGACATAGCTCCATGTATATCTTCTTTGGAGCTAGAACCAATCAATAGAGCGAAATGAAATAATGGTAAGCTTTATGGCGACGAACATGGCTCAAGAGTGTCTATACAAAGCCCTTCTCTTCTTCACTCAAAGAGGCAATGCACCCTTTCTTTGATCTTTGAATGGTACTTGATTCATAAAGAATGAATCTTTTGAAGTTATCTGAACTTTCTAAAATGCTACGCTCGCGTGTCACGAGATATGGGCGTTCTAATCGAAGAGTCATACCTCTCGGACTTATTAAAGAAAGGCCAATGCACCACCGACCCAGTGTGGTGGCGAACTATTGTCTCAGGTAAGCTAAAATTTGTTCACCTTGTAGGCGTAGAAGATATAGAAAGTGTGCCGTGCGTGATTCATAAGATTCTATAGTCTATTATTTCACTTAGCCGCCTCCCATGACTTTTCGGACCAACCAACCCGGATCGCCCTCGCAATTCGGAGGGGTGATCGGGGGGGTTGCCGCGTGGCAATACCGCTAAAAACAAAGGACTATTCGCTCTTTGGGGTGGGCCTTTCGTACTCAAATCCGAGCAGGGGAAAGGACAATTATTCAAATAAGACTAAAATATAGTGGATCCGGTTCACTATTAATGAAAAGCTTGTGGTGGAAATGATCCTTGTTAGGGAACCAAGACAAGAATTCTTACTAATAATAATAAAGAGTTAAGGGCCTCCAACGCTTTATAAATAGAAGCTTCTTTTCGGTCTCTATTTCGCAAAGAAAGACTTTCATTCAAGAAGACTTAACACTCTTATGGATATCATTTGGAAGACTTTTTTCCATTCAACAAGAAATACAAACCGTGGAAAAGCGAGAAGCTCCAATGGGAGCAAAGGCTCGATACGTTTGCAGGAGCATCCACTTTGCTCTCGATCCGGAGGTCGTGGGGGCTAATGATGCAATCGATCCGGGACGCATTCGCGTCTGGAAGATGCGAGGAGGGGCCCTACTCAACGAAGAGAAAGAGCTCATTGTGCGGGCCGCCACCCTCGTGATGACGGGGAGACTAGAAGAGTCCGTCGACTCTTTCTAGAAAGATTCAAATACGAGTGCAATCGACCCCAAAGTAGTGTGTTTCTCATTCGAGATGTGAGTAAAACTCAAATTGGAGAAGAATATGGCCCTTGGGTTCCTTTTTATTGAACTATGTTTCTATTTATTTTTGTTTCTAATTGGTCGGAGCTCTTTTTACCTTGAAAAAATCATAGAATTACCTCATGGAGAGTTAGCCGCATTCAAGCGAATGATATAAATACTTTGTTGCTTTGGCTTTACTCACGTCGTGACATATTTCTATCTTGGGTCTTACCAAAAAAGGATTAAGTTATTTGGGAAATATATTCAACCAACCTGATTCTTTTACCCATTAACATCTTAGAAGATTTCAAAGCCGTTATCGCTTAGTTTTCGACTTTTTCGGGAATATCTTAGCGGATGAATTAGTAGTTGTTGTTCTTGTTTCTTTAGTACCTTCGGTGATTCCTATCCCGTCATGTTTCTTGGATTATTTACAAGTGGTATTCAAGCTCTTATTTTTGCAACTTTAGTTTGCGGCTTATATAGGTGAATCCATGGAGGTCATCATTGAAATAGCTTTTTTTTAAGCAAGCGCAAAAGCAATGTATGCACGGCTCAAGATGATTTACTTAAGGAATAGAAATATACAAGACTCTATATACGATAGAAAACAATAGGAACACAAAATTCAAAAATTACGAGATTAGAGAGTTGTAAAAAAAGGAAAGAGATCTAAAAGATCTTTTTTTCCTAAAATTCTTTTTTTGTCCACTTAATATCCTACCTTTCTAGAGCGAATATTCACCGATATATTTTACTTACGTGTGATTAAATAAAAAAAGAGGGGGGTTCTACTTTTACGCTTAATTTTATTCAACAACAGTTAATTTTATTCAACAATTGACCAAAAAGAAAATTTTAATAAATAAAAAATTGCATGAACTTAGATCAATCAAATTGGAAATAATAATATTTCTATGCAATAATTAAGCACTAATCAATTGAATTTACCCATTTAGATTGTACTCGATAGACAAAAGCGGAAGTGAGATAAAGAATTTACAAAAAGGGGATTCCTAAAAAAGTGGATTGGTTGTCGAATCCGATTGAATCGGATGGTTTCGTTATGGAAGAAAGACATGTATATGTGATATTAGATATTGACTCGTTATATATATGAACTAAAGATATATTTCATTTGCCCTACTCGCATGTGTGAGTTCAATAGAAGTCCTTTCATATAAATGCATTGGGCGTGAATTGGCCGAAAAAAGAGATGAAATCGAGAAAAGATGGAAGAATTGAAATAACAATTAAAACCCGAAATAAAGTTCTCTGGATTCACAAAAACTCTGTGAGTAGAAATAAAAACAAAAAAAAAGATATCGAAGTCGATTCGATGATTCAATAATATTCTTACTAAAATTGAAGTTCTTAGTTATTTCCTTTGGATGAATCCTATCGATGGAATAATTAAGTCCTGCCCTAAATCGTTGGTTGATTGTATCATTAACCATTTCTTTTTTGTTGGTATGAGGAATTTATCATGAATCATTTGATTTCGCCTGCCTATTATTCTTTCTTTGGCTTCATTTGAGGGCTTCTTCTATTGGACTGGAGTTGGTCAAGGGAATTTGCGGGTCAAGCCGCCAGAGGGTATCGCGAGATCATGAAACGGCCGAGGCGAGAGGGGAAAAATACGAGGTACTTTATTGCTTAGTTTAGCTTTTTATGGAAGCTTTAACGATTTATGGATTGGTTGTAGCACTAGCACTTTTATTTGCGAATCCTTTTTGTTTAATCGAGAAATAGGAAAATTTTTATTTTTCCTATTTTATTGCCTTTGGACTTGTCGTTTGCTTTTTTCAAATTAGATCACGATTTCACTCCGACAATTCCTTATTCGTTGAGAAAATAACCTACGGGAAGAAATTTGATTCATGAGATGAGGAATTAGTATGCCGACTCGCTTTCATCCTTCCTGTTAAGTAGTCAAGGAAACTTTTTTTTTTTATGAGGTGTTGCAACAATGAAGGGTAGTTCATACTTTAACTCGAAGATTTTTTGACTCGATTTCACAAAAAAAAAAGAATAAAAAAAAAAGAAGGGGCAAAGTGATAGAAAAAGAACTCTCGTCCATTTTTTAGTCTATCTATAAGAGGAGATTATATGAAAAATGTAACCGATTCTTTTCGTTTCTTTTGGGGCTTTCGCCATCTCAAAGGAGTTTCGGATTTAATCTGGGTATTTTAGCAACAAATCAATAAATCTAAGTGTAGTGATTGGTGTATTGATCTTTTTGGAAAGGGAGTGTGTGTGGGTTGTTTATTTCAAGAATAGGTTGTATCCAATCATCTGTATCCCTGGATGGGTGCATGATCACGCCAATTACTTCTTAATAAATTATATGTAAGAACCGTGATCATTTCGTGATTAATTGGTAAATCCACTTTGATTCTCGGCAACCAATAACATTGGTATTTGTTAAGATGGTTAAATCAAATCGTTTGAAGTCTAGACGCTAAAGACGGTACTCTTTCTACCCCTATGTTAATATAGAGGTGGTATTTTATCGATATAGAACACCCATCTCGATAAAAAAAAATGGAACCTTCGGTATTTCCCTTTTATCCAATCTTTGAATCGACGACCTATGCCTTATTGTACCACTTTTTGGATTTGAATGAAGAAAAAAAAAAAAAACTTTTTTGACAATTAGATATTTTTGATTTTGTCGAAGAGTCCTCTAAGTATTTTGTTTTTTTCATTAGATTCGTTTTT